>CM021100.1:253637133-254046813 GCA_007115665.2 Sequoiadendron giganteum | reverse complement strand
ATGGGGAGGAGATAGAGGTGGTGAGATTGGAGAGTGAGCCAGAGGTGGAGCTGCTTCGAGTGGTGGAGGGGAGAGCTGCTTAGCCAGGGGTTGGCGTTAGAGTATGACGGAGGCAGGTGCAGGTGAGAGCTAAGCAGGAGGAGGGGAGAGCCCTAGAGCCATAGGTGGATGTGAGAGCCAAAGATCCGTAGGAGGAGGTAAAGAGGGTGATGGATGTTAGAGGACAGTCCAGGGAGAGGCCTAAGAGTATTCGACAGAGTAGAGTCGAGCCAGTTGAGTAGGAGGGGAGGAGACTGATGAGGGTGGGGAGGAATGGACAGCCACGGAGGATTCGGTTGACGTGCTAGATAGAGCTGGTGCAGGAGGAGAGAGAGGGGGAGGCAATGGACTTGGATGTGCTGGTGATGGAGTCTTTAGCCATAGTACTAGCAGCCACAGTTGATAATCCGATGGTTTTACTGACAGGGGCCCAGGAGAGGATATGGGTGTTAGAGGAGGATGTGAGGAGGGCGGAGATAGATGTACGGAGGATATGGGAGAGAGAGGAGATAGTGTTTGATCAGATATATAGGTGGTGGAGAGAGAGAGGGATGAGATGCGAGTAGAGAGGGAGAGAGCACAGGGGGAGCTAGCTCGGGTGACATGGGACCGAGACAGGCTAGCGGCAGTGATGACAGTTGCGTAGATGCGAGGGCAGCCAGAGTCAGCAGGAGGGGGGAGATGGAGGCATTGAAACTGTAGGTGGTAGGATTTTAGGAGGAGAGGACAACACTGTAGGAGAGGGCATCTATGGCAGAGGCATTTGTAGAGGAGATGAGGGCGAGGGTCGAGGCCGCAGAGGTTAGACTAGAGACGGTGTAGCGGGAGAGAGAGAGTGCACAGGGACAGGTGCAGGCTCTACAGGGGGAGAGAGAGTGCACAGGGACAGATGCAGGCTCTACAAGGGGAGAGGGATTGTGTACAGGGACAGTTGCAGGTACTCCAAGGAGATAGGGATAGTTTATGGAGACAGGTCCAGATTCTGTAGTTTCAGAGAGACTCAGCAGTGGGTCGGGTAGAGAACGTTGAGAGGGATATAGCACAGATGCAGGCACGTCGAGGGCCGAGTGATGGGACTGTGCCAGAGATGAAGCAGGCAGAGAGGGAGAGATCCGTAGAGCAGATACGATTATTGATAGCGACATAGGAGGCATGGGAGTAGGAGCGATGGGCCATGAGTAGAGAGAGGGATAGGTATAGGCATGAGCGAAATGTCGCTCGGTACCAGGCTGGGTAGAGAGATGAGTATATGAAGGAGGCAACGTACTGGAGGTGTGCATATGAGCAGACAGTGCCAGACCCGGTGCAGCATATAGCATAGTATGTCAGGCAGACACCACAGATGCCGGCATCGTCCTAGTCTTTAGGGACACGGACCAGGGGGTACAGTGACTTCCAGCCGACGCCTTCTCGGTTTGGGACTTGAGGGCATGAGTCACAGGGGACTCCAACACACAGGGGACCGGTACCTAAGTCTCCTCAGAGGTCAGATGTGGGCAGTTTAGGACAGGCAGATGACTGCTGATAGGATACAGGTGTTTTTGATAGGTACCAGATGGTGGTGTAGTGCATATATTGAGATGAAGCGCCTTAGTTTGATCATTTATTTGTTGACTATATTTGGGATATGGATATTGTATTATTGTGATGATGGTATGTGATGGTCCCCATTGATGTTATGCCACATTTTGGTGATGGATGGTATGCATATGGTGTTTTATGTGATGTTCCTATGATAGCGAATGTATGTTATGCATATGTATATGATGTTTTTGTGTTGATGTGGATGTTTTACTTATGCATGTGTGATTATGTTAATGATTTATGAATGATAATGCAATTGTATTAATAATGTGAGTAATATGGGCCTATATGGAGTAATGCAATATGGATAGGTGAACTTAATGAAAATGGATTGATGTAAATAGATAAATGAACTTAGTGAAGTAATGCAAATGGATAAATGAACCTAAATGAAGTAATGCAAATGGATAAATGAATGGATGTAAATGGATAAATGAACCTAATGAATTGATGTGAATGCAAATGGATAAATGAATGGATGTAAATGGATAAATGAACTTAATGAATGTAGACATAAGTATCAATGGGTAGATGATATGTGTAGGATGTGGGGGTTGCAGTACCTGTCAAAGACCGTAAGGATCCCGAGAAGAAAAGTTAGTAAGAGTGAATGAGAGTTTGCACAACCAAAAAGCACGAGTCATAGATGTAGGAGTAAGAGAGGATGAAGGGGGAATATGCAACATGAGATGAAATGCGATGAGATGAAATGCAACTTGAATGCAATTTTCCATCCTTTAGAGCACTGAGTTTTGCTATAGCATAAGACATCCGACGTCAGGGTATGTAGACCAAGACGGATTAATGTCTAATGCATAAAACAAACACGACAAACAAGAAGGCTATCCCAATACCCCAAAGTCGCGATGACTTTGGTTGGGCCAGGTATTGGAATAACCATAAGCACAAAGGGATGCCCCCACATAACACAGAATCTGAGAGGAATCTTGGTGGGTACCATGTAGAGCATCCCAACAAACAGAAACAATAAAACAGTCAAGAGATGTCCCTATGTTAACTAGGCAAAACACACCATAATATAAAGGATCATGGTGATCTTGAGTAGTGATTATAGGGAGCTCAAATGATAAGCAAAATCCAAAAGTACCAAAAGATCAAAATCAATTACAAGCATCCTTTGCCATAAGATCCCAAGGATGGATGGGGTTGATGTGGTCTGTTAGGAAGGATGCATCCTGTTAAGATCGATGATGGATACTAAGCTAAAGTGACCTAGATGACGTAGGATAATTTTCATTGAGCAAATTTCTTGATACGAGAAGACCTTGTTTGTGAAGAATCAGTAACGATAGGGACATATCTAACAACTAGAAAACGAGATGATGAGACACATCTTAAAGACCTAGGGGCTCGAGGGTTGATCAAAGATCAACCTTGCCTACATGAAAGCGTAGAGCCCTCGTAGTTTAGGAAAAGACCATGATAAAAGAGCGGAAAGTGGACTGATAGAAACTGATGGAGGACCAAGACAGACACAAGCCCCGGGGGTAGATCAAAAGATCAACCTTGCCTATGTGCAAGCAGAGGGGAAACATAGTTCGGACACGACAAAAGATCGAGGATGGACAAGATCGAAAAGTGGACCATGAGGACAAATGATGAAGGACAAAATGCCTCGGGGGCCAATCAAAGATTAGCCTTGCCTATGTGCAAGCACAGAGGCATCGTAGTTCAAGAGGAGATGATGATAAACACAGAGAGAGGACAATGATGATAGATGATGGTGGACAAAGACATGGAGAAGCCCCAGGGGTAGATCAAAAGATCAACCTTGCCTACGTGCAAGCGTAGGGGCAACGTAGTTCACAAGGAGACACGATGAGACCAAGATGGAGACATACAAGAAGAGATGACACAATCTCAAATTAGGATAATAAGCTCAAGGTGTCGGATAGCGGATGACGGTCATCCAACGCTCAACCAGAATATACCAAGAGATGAGGTGATGCAAGTGGATGGGAGGATATGGGGATTGAGGAATCGGCGGATAAGCCATAAAGTAACTAGGACGCGAGGTAGATAATGATTAAGCCCTATACAAGAGGTGCCTCTTGCCAGGTTTTCACTAATTGAACATATCCAAGGCACCATGTAGGGGTGGTTTTCACCATAGAACGAATTATTTCTCTTTACTATTTTTGGATTTTTTTGATTTTTTAATTTTTTTTGTATTTTTGACTTTTATTAGGAAGGATACCCCAGCTGATCTAAGTGTAGAACTTCTTCAAGTGCATGATGTTGATGGGTTTCTCCAAGGGCTCCCCTTTAGGGGTGGAGAGCCTATAGGCACCAGAACCATACTTTGTGGTGATGACATAAGGGCCCAACCAATTTGCTTCAAACTTACCCTTTTTCTCTCGATCTTGCTAATTCCACTGATTCTCTTTTAGGACTAAATCACCAACATTGAATTGGCGAGGGAAAACTTTCTTATTGTAGCTCCTTTTGAGTCAGTGCAAATACGCTTGTAGGTGGTTATAAGCCTTGACCCGTTTTTCATCCAGCAATTCCAATTGTGCCAAGTGTGCTACTCAGGTGTCTTCGTCAGTGATGAGGTTCTGTAGGGAGATGCGGAGTGAAGGGATTTCAACTTCGATTGGCAAGATGGCTTTAGCGCCATAGAAAAGAGAATATGGAGTAGCTCTGGTAGGGGTGCGGATGGATGTACGGTAGGCCCAAAGAGCAGGATGGATATGGAGGTGCCAATCACGACCAGTGCTATTGACAATCTTCTTAATGATTTTGATAAATGTTTTATTTTTTGCTTCTGCTTTTCCATTACCTTGGGGGTATTAGGGGGTGGACCAACAATGTTGGATATGATATGTATCACAAAGGAGCTTCATACACTTATTTTTGAATGGCTTTCCATTGTCGGTGATGATGGAGGAGGGGATACCATACCTGTAGAGGATATGGTAGAGGATGAACTTAGAGATTTGAACACCAGTGATTTGAGTGAGTGGTATGGCTTCCACCCACTTGGTGAAGTATTCAGTGGCTGTGATGATAAAGGTGTGTCCATCAGAGGATGGAGGGTAGATCTTTCCAATCAAGTCAAAAACCCATTGTAAAAATGGCCAAGGTGTCGTGATGGGCTGGAGCTCTTGTGCAGGAGTGTGAATCAGATCTGCATGTTGTTGACATGCAAGACACTTTTTGACATACTCACAAGCATCTTGTTCCATTGTGGGCCAATAATATCCTGCTATGAGAATTCGTTTGGCTAGGGCCATACCATTAGAATGGGCCCCACAAATATCGCTATGTACCTCTATTAACATCGTGCAGGCTTCAGTTTCATCTAAACAACGGAGGAGAGTTCCATCATACCCACGTCGATAAAGTGTATCACCGATAATGGTGTAGCAGGCTGTGTGTTGGATAAATGATTTACATTGGTTTCTTGTGAGATCAGGTAGGAGGGTGTTGTCATGGATGTAGGTGTAAATGTCATGGTACCAAGGGGATTCAAGACCTACAATAGCACACACCATGTCACTCTCAGGGATATCGTACACTGCGATTAGGAGTTGCTCAACCAGGAACTGACAGTTTGTACAATCTTTTGGCATGTCGAGGAGAGAACCAATGGTAGCCATAGCATCTGCTACCTTATTTTGGAGTCTCGGGTTCTGCTAAAATTGGATGGTAGTGAAATATTTCTTGAAGTCATCCACCATTCATTTATAAGGAAACAACTTTTCATCTTTTGTTAGAAACTCATCGTTGACCTGTTTTATGACTAACTAGGAGTCACCAAAAACATGCAGATGAGTGATGTGCCATTGGACTGCAATTTTGAGGCCTGTGAGAAGGGCTTCATATTCAGAGATGTTGTTGGTGCAGGGAAAAGCCAATCTGAATGATTTTGGTATGTAGTCGCCTTGGGGGGTGATAAGCAAGATTCCTACCCCCGATCCATTATGAGTGTGTGATCCATCAAAGTACAGTGTCCAAGTGGTGGCTTCTGAGATGGCAAATACTCCTTCATCTGGAAATTCAATTTCTATGGGATAGGTGTCCACTAACGGGGCATCCGCCAACTGATCCGCTATTACTTGTCCTTTAATGGCCTTTCTATCAACATTTCCTATATCAAACTCACTGAGGAGCATGATCCATTTAGCCATTCGACCAGTCAGGGTTGTCTTGGACAATAGGTACTTGAGGGGGTTTTTTTAGGATATTAATTTTATAGGATGGCTAAGCATATAGTGGCATAGCTTTTGTGTGTTGAAGACCATAGCTAGACATGCCTTTTCCATCGGTGAATAATTGAGCTGATAACCAACCAGTGTGCGGCTAATGTAATAGATCGCCCGTTCCTTTGAAGATTCATCATGTTGTGCTAATAATGCCCCCAATGCAACTGACATCGCAGATATGTACAACAGGAGTGGTTTGCTAGGGATAGGTGGCATCAAAATCGGCAGGTGGGCCAAGTATCCTTTGATTATGTCAAAACCCAACTGACACTGTTGATTCCACTTGAAGCTGGTGTCTTTCTTGAGAAGGTAGATGAATGACTGACATTTATCCACAAGTTGGGCTATAAACCGGCGGATGGATTGTAGTTTCCCTTGGAGGCTCCTTAATTGTTTTAGGTTTCTTGGTGGAGGCATATCCATGATAGCTTTCACCTTAGCCGGGTCAACCTCGCTGCCTCTTCGGGATACTATGAAGCCCAAGAGTTTCCTTGATGTGACACCAAACACACACTTTTTTGGATTCAGTCAAAGCTTGTACTGTTCTAAGCACTCAAAGATCCATTTCAGAATGGCAGGGTGCTCTTCTCTAGTTCCCAATTTTGTGAGTAGGTCATCAACATAATCTTCCATGATGATGTGGATAAGGTCATGGAATATAACCGTCATTGCCCATTGATATGTTGCCCCTTCATTTTTGAGACCAAAGGGCATGACATTGTAACAGAAAGTACCCCAAGGTGTTGTAAAAGCGGTTTTATGTTGATCGTCGAGGGCAATCTGGATCTGATTGTAACTAGAGAAGCCATCCATGAGGGATAGCATCTCGTGTCCCGCAGTGATGTTGACTAACATGTCAATGTTAGGGAAGGGAAAGTCATCCTTTGGGTAGGCTTTATTAAGATCTCAGAAATCCATACAGATTCTGATGTCTCCATTGGGTTTAGCAACAGGTACTATATTGGAGATCCAATCAGAGTAATCAATGGGTCTGATAAAACTAGCATCCAGTAACTTTTCCAGTTCTTTCTTAACCAATAATGCCACTTGTGGGTGCATCTTTCGGAGCTTTTGCTTGACAGGTTTAGCCTCTAGATTGACATCCAAATGGTGGACAACAAGATTAGGATCCAAGCCAGGCATATCAAAGTAAGCCCATGCAAAGTTGATAACCCCTTCTTGAAAAATGTGGACAATGGTGTTGTATTCTGCTTCAGATAAAGATTTGGCCACATAGGTAATCCTTGGAGTTTCTTCTATTCCCAAGTTCACCTCTTGCATTTCTTCAATGAGAATCGAAGATTGCTCAGATAGTTGTGTTCCTACAAGGGGAAGATGAACGTCCCCATCTTCCAGTGCCGTATTAAGGTTTTCACTGTCAGATACATCCTTTATTTTTACTTTTTCCAAGTCAAAAAGTGCCTCGACGAGGTTTTCACTAGTTGACCTATTTTGTTTTTGTTTCTTTTTGCTTTTGCAATTAGGGTGTTCATCTTCCCCCAATCCCATTAGATGTACATATGTATCCTTTGAGGGAAATGTGCTGACAGGTGTGCTACCTTGTAGGTCATAGTCAATAAGCTCAGGATGTTTAAGGGATAAAGTTATGGTACAAACAGATAAGCATTCAAACATGCCAGGGAGGTCAATGTGATCCAAATCATCGTACGCGTGTATGATGGACTCTTCCTCCGGTATGTCTTTGAGGGAACCATTGTCAACACTAACATTGTTAGAAGTGTTAGCGTATGTTGTAGGACCCTTCTGTTTAGTATCATAACCTAATCCCAAATTTCTTGGTCAGATGGTAAGTGCTTCAATGGGTAGATGTTTTCCTTATTCTTCTATACCAAGGCCTCCGCCTTGGTAATGACATTTTTCAACAAACTTGGATGCATGTGGATAAGCCTCTTGAAATTATTCCATAAGGGGATGTGGTGGCTTAGGTTCCTCTCGGTAAACCCATTGACTGATATCCTCGTCCATTTGATCTTGAAGGGATCCCACATTATTGAATGTGGTTGAACCCATGTTCTTGGAAGTGAGTGTATGTGTCTTTTCCACTTTTGGCACTGACGGGATTGGCTGTCCATATGTGTGGGGTGAAGGTGGCATGGTTGCCACATTGAGTGTGGTATGCATTTCATATGTGTCGCATCCCTTGTCTATGATCTGGACCTTGGTGACGGTGGAAGTAGGTGTGGATGATGGTGGGGATGAAGTGTTTAGTGTATTGGTGGATGGGATAGGATCAAATGTTGGGGATGCCCCCATTTCGACTCCTGGGCAATAATGCGAATGTGGAAAAGAAGCTTCCAAGGCACAACAATATTCAAAAGGTTGAGCGTCAGCTTGTATGGTGACTTCCATTCCTTGAAATGGGAACTTTATGCATTGGTGATAGGTGGATGGTACGGCCTGCATAGAATGAATCCATGGACGGCCGAGAAGGATGTTGTATGGGAGTTCAAGGTCTAGAACATGGCCCATAGTATATTGGAAAATAGGGCCCACTTGAATAGGGAGGCAAATAATGCCTTCAGAATCTCGCTCTGCATTATCGTAGGCCTTGATGGTGATCACTTGATTTCTCAGATCAGCTTGGGTGTATCCAACCTATTGTATGAACTTTAATGTACAGAGATTTAGGGTTGAACCATTATCTACTAGTACCCTTTTTACTTTTTGATAGTTGACACCGACCTCGAGATGGAGGGGGCAGTTGTGGTTTGAATCAAGATGTGGCATGTCCTTTTGGCTAAAGGCTAGCTGATAGGTCGATGAAAGATTGCCTACCAATGCTTGAAATTGGGTAGGGTCAATATTATCAGGCACTTGTGTGTTTTGCAAAGCCTTAGTTAAGATATCTTGATGTATGGGAGATGACTTAAGCAGGTCCAAAATGGATATTTGGGCTGCAGTCTTACCTAGATGGTCTAGGATGTTGTATTGGGAATTGGTGGATGGTTGTTGGGTGGATGGAGATGCTGCTGGGACCGTGATGCGGGTTCGCCGAGTAGTAACAACACATTGTTGATCTTTTCCCTTAACATGTATCATGGATACACATGGCTCCACTTGTTCTACATATGAAACCACACCTTGATAATTGTGTGGTACACTTTTGTAGCTGATGTTATTGGTACTGTTTCCTAACTGGTTATTATTGCTAGGTCCAGGATTTGAGTTGGATGTAATAGGACCTTGGTTATGATTAGGAAAGGTGTTTTGGTATATTTGTAATTGAGCATTGGATGAGGATGCTGCATTAGCATCTACATGTATTTCACCTCGATCGATGAGACCTTGGATGTAGGTTTTTAAGCCTTGACATTTGTCCAAGGTATGTCCCTTAATTTTGTGAAATTCACAGTATTCATTGTCTTTAAACCAAGCAGGCTTGGGCTTGGACGTATTAAGGGGTTTGGTGATAGGATATGTTATGGGGTAATTGGCTTGAAGAAGCTTATTAAACACTGCACTAAGGGGTTCTCCCAATTGAGTGAACTGTCATTTATTCCCCCCTTGGTTATTTTGATTGGCTTGTTGTCGCGGTGCCCATTGGGGGATGGATATGGCGTTCTGAACTGAGGGTTGTTGCGGATGAGGATATATTTGCATGGTTTTGGCCACTTGGACATGTTTGGTGTTAGTGACACCATCATTGACAGCATTTTTATTTCTATTCCAATAATGAGGTTTATCCCCAAAGGATTTCTCTCTATTATAATTGAAATGTTTGACTTGTCCTCTTGCGACAAGGGCTCGTTCTAAGATGGGGCCTTTCTCCACAAGTCCTGCAAAGGTAGTGATACAGTGGAGTTGGAAATTATGTGCCATATCCAGGTGGGATTTTTCGATAAACAACGTTACCATGTCTTTTTTTGTTGGTGGGGATTTCATCCTACTAGCCAAGGCACGCCATCTTTGCAAGTAGCTTGCAAAGGTCTCTCCGTCGTGTTGTTTTTCTTTGAGGAGATCAAGTGTGTCAATATCTTTCTCTAAGTTAAAAGAGAAATGGGAGACAAACTATTCAGATAGTTGTACGAAGGTTTTGATAGATCCCTTTTCCAGACCCATAAACCAATTGAGGGCGACCCCTTGTAGACTTTTAGGAAAAAGTCGGATAAGGTAATTATTGTTGTGCATGACCTCTTGGCAATGAGCATAAAACTCTTGAAGGTGAGCTCTAGGATCCTTGGTTCCTTTGTATTTGTCAAATTTGGGTATCTCGAAATGTTTAGGAAAGGGAATCAAGGAAATGGAGGGATCAAACGGATAAGGTCATATGTCCTCAAACTTGAATGATTGTTTACCTGTTTCAGCTTGTAAGTCCTTTAATGTGGCTTTAACTTTTTCCAAGTCCTTATTGACGAAAGTCATGGGAGTCAAAGTGGATTGAGTGTATGGAATGTTGTGGGTATGATAAGGATGGTCCTACCATTGTTGGATCATAAACGGGTTGAGTTGGATATGAATGCATTGGTTGATTGTAGGTGGATTGATAGTTGAATGATTGGTTGTGTTGAGTGGGAGCCACTTGTTGTTGATAGTAGGAAACAAGAGAGGGGTCATGTTGCTACATAGCATTTTGGTAATGCGTAGAGGTAGGGCCTCTTTGTTGATGTAATGATGGTTGTTGGTAATACGAAGTGTAAGGTGCCCCCTGTTGATGAGTTTGTTGTTGTTGAAGGTAGGGCGGATAGGATTGGTATTGTTGTGCAATGGTGGGTTGTTGTGTGGCATATGGGTATGGATTTGATGTTTGTTGATGGGGATCATGTTGAGGTTGTGAAAGATTGGCATAAGGTGGCGGTTGGGCATGTGTTTGGTTTTGCACATTCTAATGAGGATTCGTATGGGATGGAATAATGTATGTGCTAGAGGGATGATAGAGGTATTTGGTAAGTGGGTTATGGTGTGTTTGTGTGGGGATGTGTACATGTCGTTGCGGAGGTCATTGTTGTTGTTGATGAGGTGGGTGAGATGGGATGTGTTGTTTTTGTTGTTGAGATGTGTTGTTGTTGTTGAGATGGGTGAGGTGAGATGTGTTGTTGTTGTTGAGATGTGTGTTGCACCACTTGATGCGATGGTTGTGTGAGAATGGAAGTGTGTTGCGTATGTTGTGAATGCAAGTGTTGAGATGAAGCTATGATAGTAGCAACATGTTGTGGTGATGCTGGTAGTGTGGTGGATTGGTGTGGATTATTTGGAGGTTGTTGAAATTGAGGAGGTAGTGCATTGGTAAGTGGAGGTGTGCCCCCAATATTAGAATATGGGGGAGGAAGTGGTGGAGTAGATGGGATGTATGGCGGCATTCCATAGGTATGAGGATCATTAGGATTGGGTGGTGGAATAGTAGATGTTGTGATTGGAAGAAGAGGATATTCTTGGACTTGGTGGATGACAGCATTTCCAAGTTCGGGGTGGTACCAATTTTCAGTGGGTGCACCCTCAGGAACGTAGGAACCTTCTGGAATATTTTGTGAGGTTTGTGGGTCAACAAATGGGGGAAGGGCATATTGTGATGTATCGAAACCGGATGGTGGTTTGACTCCCTTCATGAGTAAGGTGGCAAGGATCTTCTTCCCACGTTCGTTTAGGAGACGATCTGTCATTTGGACATTGGTAGGATTGCTGAGATATTCGTCAATAGTGACTTCGGGTTGATTGACCATGTTTTTGTCACTAGGTGGTGTGATATTCTGGATGTCAGTGTTTGATTGAGATGAGACATCGTTATGAGGATCATGTGGAATGTTATTAGGATCTTGAGGGATATTTGGTTGGGAACCTTGAGCTTGTTATTCTACCATTTGCTTTTTTTTTTGTGAACCGGTTTGAACAGGCATGAACGTGCCAAATGACTAAGTGATTTTAAGATTCAACTTCTAGAGGATGATTTAGGCGATGATTGATGTTGGGTTTGATTGGATCAAATGATGATGTATCAATTTGCTGATTTGGATGAGGATTGAATTTGATTGGATAAAGTGATGATGTGTCAACTTGGTGATTGGGTGATGATTGGATTTGATTGGCTCAAGTGATGATGTATCACTTGATGCTTGGGTGATGATTGGATCAAGTGATGATGTATCACTTGATGCTTTGGATGAGGATTGGATTTGATTGGATCAAGTGATGATGTATCAACTTGAGGATTGGATGAGGATTGGATTTGATTGGATCAAGTGATGATGTATCAACTTGAGGATTGGATGAGGATTGGATTTGATTGGATCAAGTGATGATGTATCAACTTGAGGATTGGATTGTTTGGATCAATTGGATTGGATCAATTAGATAAATTGATGATGTCCCAATTGGATGATTGGATTGGTGATGTTGGATTTGGGTCAATTGGATAAATTGATGATGTCCCAATTGGATGATTGGATTGGTGATGTTGGATTTGGGTCAATTGATGATGTATCAATTGGTCGACTTGGATGATGATTGGATTTGATGTTGGATTTGGGATAGATTGGATTGGATCAATTGATGATATATCAATTGGTTTGATTTGGATGATGATTGGATGATGGAAGGGATCCTAAAACCTGATTTGGAAACCACCCTAGGTGACTTGTAACATTGGTTGATCGAATTAAATCAATTATTATGGTGCCTAATCCACCTTGAAATGGAAGGGGATTGATTTGGGCCAATGATGCTGGCTTACAACACAAATCTTCCTCAAGATAGAAGCGGATTGATTAGGTTCAAGACAAGGATTGATTATGTAGGATAATGATCAACTTAACGCCTTGGACAATTCAGGAGACAACTCCTAAAACAAGGTTTTAAAGGATTTTGTGTTGAGGGATAATGATGGATGCAAAGAGAAGATGTGTTGTTGAAGATGTTCAGGTCTTACGATAAGATGGGTATCTCAAATGGTGGAATGATCAATATGAATGTGGTAAATAGACATTTTGGAATCATTAAACGGGGGCTTGGAATGGCTAAATGAAGTTTGGATTGGTTAAATAAGTGTTTAGGATGATCAAATGGTCAAACAAAGGCTTTGTGGGTTCGAATGGAGGTTTAAAATGGTCAAACGGATGAAACTGGTTGTTCAGCGGGGCGTATACGTGCTTCTATAGTAAAACTGCTGAAACAATGGGGCAAGTTCGCCCCTCTGTAGTAAAGAAGGCTGAAACAGTGGGGAAAGTTTTCCCCTCTGTAGTAAAAAGCCTGAAACAGTGGGGCAAGTTCGCCCCTCTGCAGTTAAAAAGGCTGAAACAGTGGGGCAAGTTCGCCCCTTTGCGGTAAAAAAAGCTGAAACAGTGGGGCAAGTTTGCCCCTCTACAGTAAAAAAGACTGAAACAGTGGGGCAAGTTCGCCCCTCTATGGTAAAAAAAGTTGAAACAGTGGGGCAAGTTTGCCCCTCTGCAGTGGAAAATGTAACTTGGTTTAGATATGGGATTTTGGCAAGGACTTAAATGATTTAATGATGGTTTGACTTATCAAAATTTACTGGTTCTTCATAGAAAGACACTATGAACAAGCACAATCCTATGATTAGTGTTTAACGGGTATGGTCGGCAAAGGTATTACTCTAGGATGAACAAGGTTTCTAGGGAGTCCTCGATATATGCTCGGTACGTGAGGCACAACCATGAACACCAGTCTGTCACAAGCGTGAGTTGGGAGCCCCAGCGAGATACTGAATGGCTCAGACCAACTCTTCACGTTTATCTAGGTATCACCCTAGCTTCGATGTTCTGCCAATTACGACGCAACTAGATTGGGGTACAGCTTTGGCTCTCCCCCCTTTATATACCCCACTAGTACACATGGTTGGAATCGTCCCTTAGGGTGATGAAATCTCCAAGCAAGTCCCGCTAAGAAGAAGACACTAATCATTTCCAACTACCCCCTTCGGATCCACACAAAGTGCAAAGGAGGAAGGTGAAAACAAACTAATGCCCCCTTAGGGTAAAACAAATAAAATAGACACAGCAAGCAGCAAATATTACTTTCTCCTACTTATACTAAGTAAATAGATAAAGCAGTAAGGAAAGACTTTTAAAAATCAGAATAAGACGAAGGTCCTACAAGCAAATGTTAGTTGTTTATTTTTTGCCCTTTTGTGATTTGCAGCAAATATATGCAAGATACCAGCAACAAATCTGACTTCACTCACCAAAAAATAGGATTAGAGGGTTAGAGCACAAAACAACAAAATAAAGAGACAAAAACGAAGCTAAAATGCCCCCTTTTTACCTTCTTGAATGTGCTGTTAAGGGAAAATACACCCCTCTGCAGTGAAAAATATTGAACTGGGAGGGCAAGTTTTCCCTTCTGTAGGAAACATGAAAAAACAATAAGGGCAAGTTCACCCTTCTGCAGAAAACAGTTAGAAACAGCAAGGGCAAGTTCGCCCTTCTATAGCATCCGGGAGGGCAAGTTTGCCCTTCTACAGAAAATAGTCAAAAACAGCAAGGTCAAGTTCACCCTTCTACAGAAAACAGTCAGAAACAGCAAGGGCAAGTTCGCTCTTTTGCAAAAAATAGTCAGAAACAGCAAGGGCAAGTTCGCCCTTCTATAGAAAACAGTCAGAAACAGCAAGGGCAAGTTCGCCCCTCTGTGACCTGAATCTGCAAACAAGCTAACAACAGAAAAAGTAAAAGAAAGAGACCCTTTTGTGGGTCCCATCGGGCGTGCCAGAAATGTGATCCTAATAAAATGCTACTTCCTAAATGTGAGATGCTAGATAAAAACTAATGATGCAATGTTAAGAAGTAACAAGATAGAAGGACACCTCAATGATTAGCCTAAGAAAATGGACAATATGAAAGCAAGATAAACAAATTGATTGTTGTTATACTTTCATCTTGTTGCTTCCTTAGTTGGCCCTTGACTTTTGAAGTCTTGTATGCTCTTTGGATGGCAATGAAGTTGAATGGATGCAAGATGAATTGATGCAATATGGATTGATGATA
The DNA here is from genome assembly GCA_007115665.2 of Sequoiadendron giganteum. NCBI lineage: Eukaryota > Viridiplantae > Streptophyta > Pinopsida > Cupressales > Cupressaceae > Sequoiadendron > Sequoiadendron giganteum. The sequence goes on along the minus strand of CM021100.1, from coordinate 254,032,010 downwards.
TTAGTGCTAAAATGGATGAGAGCTTGAATGGAAATTTTGCAAGAATTTTATTGCAAAAGACTTGATTCTCAAAATGAGGGAAATGAGAGGATATTTATAGGCTAATTGGAATTCTCTAAAGAATTCAACGGTTGGAATTGATCCAACAAAGATCAAGATGAAGGGCTATGGTGAGTTGAGGACTCACAAGCCCTCACATCTTGACATGTGGAAGGTGATATGTCTTAGGGTAGAGTGATGTGGAAATAAGGTGGAAGAGAAGGACAAGAGGTGGAAGGGAAGTACATGAGGTGGATGAAGGACAAGTACCTTTGAGGTACATTGGAGGATGAGAAGATTTCTTCAAAAAGGAATTTCTTGTCCCCAAATGAGGATGAAAGAGACTTTTGAGGAATTTTAGAATTCCTCAAAAATCTTCATGGGAAAAGGGAAAGTGTGTGGGAGAAAAGGAGAGTTTACATTCAATGAGGAGTTTATTGGATAAAAGGATGTCTCCAAAAAGCTAGAGATTTGTCACATGTGGGTGATGTGACAAGTCCAAGGTTCTAGAAACCCTGGGCACATGTAAAATGACATGTCACATTTTCATGGGGGATGAGGAAGACCTTGGGAAGACCAAAATGAATTAAAAATTCACATGGAGAAGAGAGGAACCTTGGGCAAATAAATGTGAATTAAAAATTCACATGGGGAAGGGAGTCCAGGCTAAAAATGGTAAGTGGGAAGGTTGACCAGAAAAGGTAAGCTAAATGTGGCTAATAATTCTGATTAAGGTTGTGCAAACACATGATTAAGATAATTAATGATGGATTAGGGGCAAGTGAGAGATTATGGAGGATGTGACACTTAATCTTGATTAAGTGGTGCACATCCTAATCATAGATTAATTAATTTAATCTGGATTAGAAGAGGGTTATGGAGAATGTGACAAGAAGAGAGAAAAAGGAGGAATTAAAAATTGGTTTTAATCCAAATAGGTTAAATGACCAAATTAAATAATTTTTCATGTTTATTTAATTTAGCGAAGAAAAGGGGGTAAGGTAAATTATTTAATTTATTTAATTACATACTTTAGGAACCTTAGGAAGAAAATGAAATAATGATTAAATAAATTATTTAATCACTATTAATGAACTAGATAAATAGAGTAGACGATTTTGATCATATGGAAGTGATCGAATTTGGATGTCTACAGATAGATAGATAGATAAAGTTATTAAGTTCAATGGAGAGAGAGTCAGATAAAGGGATGGAGATAGTGAGAGAGAGATGTTTAGAACATAAGAGCTAAATAATGAGTGAGATAAAGAGAGAGAAATATGATACAACTAGTTGGTTACTAAAATTTGACCTCCTGATTATTGAAATTTGATATGCTAATTACTGAAATTGGACTTAGTCTAAAAAATTATAAGATCTTCAAAAAACTAGAATTTTCAATATAAATTCAAGAGATTTGAAACCACTCTCAAACATCCTAAAACTATATATGTGAAATATAACTTAAAGTATAAGAAATTAAATGTCCATATGTAAATGTCAGCTTAAATTTTTCTTTCATGTATATAATTTCACCGATAGAGAAAGAAAAAGACAAAGATAAAAAATAGAAAGAGAAAGAAAATGCATTCTAAAAAGTCTTCTTTCTCATTTGATGTGCACCAAATAATGGCTTGCATTGGGAAATACCAACCCTTTGGTTTGGATTTACCTTGGGCATCCACCCCAAAGCGTTGGATGAGCATTTCATGCCAAAGACATGTTTTTTTTAAAAGGTAAAAAAATTCACATATTTTTGGTTGTGCTCACCATCAGGTTTGTACATGTTTTAGTGCAAACTTATAAAAATACCATAATGACTTTAAGCTCTCTCTTAGCTATTTAACCATTTATTTTTTTTCACATTTTGATTGTGTTAAGGCTTTCATCTTTAAATTCTTTTGTTAGTGTTTGTTTTTTGTCAAAAACCAATATGTGCTAATTTGGCTATAGTTTTTTACTCGTTCATCAAATTTCCAAACAAATTACATTTTTATAAATTAGACTCCATTCTATATGTATTAAAAAAAATGATTTTTGATTATTTTTGAAAAAAATTAGAGGGGAGCGCACTCAATTTTTTTCTTTTTAGGATCTGTCCACTTCAAAAATTAGTGAAAAATTATATATATTCATTAAAAAATTATTCAAAATAATTGGCATAAACTACATGGTGTTAGCTAATTTCTCATTGAAGCAATTTTTAAAATTCAAAAAAAAAATTAACATTTTAGGGGGAGCACAATAGACGTTGTATTGCATTATTTGATAAAAAATGACCACTTTGTGTGCTCCCCCTTTTTCAAACCCTTAATCTTCAGTATTTTTTAAAAAAAAAGTAGTTTAGAAAGTAGATTTAGAGCACTACAACTCTTGTTTTTGTTGCACCTTCAAATTTTGAGTGTAACGATCTTCATTTTCTCGTTGAACATCAGACTTTACTGATTTCAAAAAAAAGAGTGGCATCTTAATACCCCCTTTTTGTGTCACAACTTTCTGCACTTACCCATGATATGTATGAAATTTTCCTAATATTTAACCCTACAAGATTATAGAGTTGGATATTGTGATTTCGTAATATTTGATTCTAGGGGCATCATCAATTCACTTCTACATCCTATACAATAAAATTTTTAGGTATCATCTTTCATTCTTTCTACATTATGTTATTTCCTTTAGCATATCTTATTTCATAATGCAATCATATCACTAAAGTAGGGGAAAATGTAGTGTCAAAAATTATGTGCTTGCATAATTTCACATTATATTTTGAACTTACCTTAAAGCTCATGCTTAAATAATAAATTTTAATATTTTTATAAGAAATATTTTCACTCACATTTGAAGAGTATATTGTGTTTCAAGCATGTATGTGATATTTCAATATAATTCTTTTGGAGGGTGGCACAACATGCAAATGATTATGTAATGTGTTAGCATCTCAAAATTTCTTGAGATTCAAAATTGTACATTTTGTGTGGCTTCTTTACGACATGTGTCATAAAGCTTGAATGAGAAAGTAACATCTCTTTCTCATCCAAGAAAATAAAAATTAAGGCCTTTTCATTTTCAAAGGAATTTTAAATGGGTAAGTGCAAAAATTTGAGTCCATGAAACGTGGAAATTTTTGCCTTAGCCAAAAAAATGAAATCGGCTTTGCCAAAAACAAGATCCCAATTTTTAACAAACAGGATCCTGCTTTTAAAAAACAAAATCTCGTTTAGCTTTGGGGTCTCGAGCCTAAATTCTAAATGGGATCCCATTATTTAAAAATTGGGATCCCATTTATTATTGCATCCCGAACCAACGGATGGGAAATGGGATCTCGATCTTTACAAAATGGGATCCCGATTTCTACAAATCGGGATCCCATTTTCAAGTGGTACTTATTTAAAAAAAAAAGAGAAACTATGTTATTAGTAGAGTTCAGGATCCCAATTCAATAGAGAGATATGTGATTGTCCAGCGACCTCCGGGTATGCCTCCACGCTCAAAATTTGTGTTTTTTCATGTTTTTTTGAATTTTTTAATACAAAAGTAGGTTTTAGCATATTTTTCTTCTATTTATTTAGCTTTTTATGTATTTTTTATCTGTAATAGAAGAAGTGATAATTTGTAGAAATAATCTATAAAAATGAAATAAAACCCTCTAGAAACAAAAAAATCATCCTTAAATTGTATCTTAAGAACAAAATTTAGCTTTTGAAACCTAAATTATTCAATCAAAGAAAAAAAATTGCATTTGGAAACCCTAAATTGAAAGACAACAAAAAAATTGCATTTGAAAACCCTAATTTGAAATGAAACAAAAAAATGCATTGAAAACCCTAATTTGAAATGAAACAAAAAATTGCATTGAAAACCCTAATTTGAAATGAAACAAAAAAATCATTGAAAACCCTAATTTCAAATGAAACAAAAAATTTGTTGAAAACCCTAATTTGAAATTAAACAAAAAAATTGCATTGAAAATACTAATTTGAAATGAAACAAAAAATTGCATTGAAAACCCTAATTTGAAATGCTACAAAAAAAAATTACATTGAAAACCCTAATTTTTTCTTCAAACCCTAAATTGAGTCCAAACAAAAAAAATTGCTAGAACCCTAAATTGAAATCAAACAATAAATTTTGCATGCAAATGAAAACCCTGATTTCAAGCTCAAGAATATTTGATAATGGAAAAAATTGATTTGCATTGCTTAAATGTTTTAAATTTCATTTTCATTGTATGGAGACAAGTATGTAGGCATGGTTATGGAAGAAATTATTCAATAGATTTAGGTGTCAATACATAGTAAATTAGGGTCCTTGATATTGGCAATGAAATATAGGATTTTATAAATATTATACATTTAAATGTGTATTCATCAAGAGATACAATCAATTAAATGTTATGAAAATAGATATAATTAGAATAGAAAACAATATGTTAAACTTTACTTGTGGGACTAGTGGATTGTTACAATTGATAAATTTTTAATGTTTGTTTGCAAATTTAATTAGCAAATTCCTAAATCCTTGTATGTAATCCATTTCCAATTGTTACTTAATTAGATAATATGTGCATTCATTTGTATTTTATGTTTTGATCTCTCTCAGTCATGCCTTGTTTCCATTTCATGTTTGCATGTGTTTTCTCTTGTCTTTCAACAATCTTAACTCTCATTATAGTCAATTAGTTGTTAATTAGGCTTCTAGTTTACTCTAAAATCTCAATTTTCACTAGTTACCTAGACACTATTAAAAGAATCTAAATATTTTTCTTTTAGGTTCTTTCAATTCCAAAAAATCCAAAATAAAATAAGATTCAACATTAACTAATTTTATATAATAAAATTCATTTAAGTGGCAAATATTCAACTTTATCATAATATACTAAACTTCATATATATATATATATATACAATCAATATTAAACTTCACCAAATTGTATTCACTTGAGCCATGTTATTTTGTCCTAAGACCTTACTACATAGATCCCCTTAAGCCGTCCTATCACCCTAAACCATAAACTGATGTCTTAAGGGGTCCTAATATGACATTTCTTAAGGGGGTCAAAGAAGTTGTCAAAATTTGGTGAAGTTGCCCAAGGCAACCAAATTTAACAATAATAAGATCGTGCAAGATTATAATATGAATGAGATTTCATGAGAGGTTGGTCAGTCAAAACAAGAGCTATCTCAACAAACTGCTCCACAAGAAAATTTTGTTCACTAACTTGCAAGTACATTCTTCCAAGGGCCACCCAAACTTCACCCTAAGTTCCCTAAACCCTAAACCCTGAACTCTAAAATCTAAACCCTAAACCCTAAAGCATTCATTTTGTCCTAGGACCTTAAAATGAAATTCGGTTGCCTTAGGCAACTCCACCAAATTCCATTCCCTTAATCCATGCCATTTTATCCTAGGACCTTACTATATAGATCCCCTTAAGCAATCCTATTACCCTAAACCCTAAACCCTAAACTCTAAACTCTAAACCCTAAACCCTAAACCCTAAACTCTAAACTCTAAACCCTAAACCCTAAAGCCATCATTTTTTCCTATGCCCTTAATGAAACTTGTTTACCTTGAGCAACTTCACCAAATTTTATTCACTTAAGCCATGTCATTTTGTCCTAGGACCTTACTACATAGATCCCCTTAAGCCATCCTATCACCCTAAACCCTAAAATCTAAACTCTAAACCATAAACCCTAAACCTTTTAAAGCCATCATTTTTCCTAGGCCCTTAATGAAATTGGTTGCCTTGGGAAACTTCACCAAATTTTATTCACTTAAGCCATGTCATTTTTTCCTAGGACCTTACTACATAGATCCCATTAAGCCATCATATTACCCTAAGCCGTAAACCGGTGTCTTAAGGGGTCCCAATATGACATTTCTTAAGGGGGTCAAATAAGTTGCCCAAGGCAACAAAATTTAACAATAATAAGATTGTGCAAGATTATAATATGAATGAGATTTCATTAGAGGTTGGTCAGTCAAAAAAAGAGTTATCTCAACCAACTGTTCCACAAGAAAATTTTGTTCACTAACTTGCAAGTCCATTATTCCAAGGGCCACCTAAACCTTAAACTATAAAATCTAAACCCTAAACCCTAAAGCATTCATTTTGTCCTAGGAACTTAAAATGAAATTTGGTTGCCTTCGGTAACTCCACAAAATTTTATTCCCTCAAGCCATGTAATTTTTTCCTATGACCTTACTACATAGATCCCCTTACGCAATCTTGTTACCCTAAACCCTAAACTCTAAACTCTAAACCCTAAACCCTAAAGCCATCATTTTTTCCTAGGCCCTTAATTAAATTTGGTTGCCTTGGGAAACTTCACTTTTTTTATTCACTTAAGCCATGTCATTTTTTCTTAGGACCTTACTACATAGATTCCCTTAAGCCATACTATCACCCTAAACCCTTTAAAGCCATCATTTTTTCCTAGGCCCTTAATGAAATCGGTTGCCTTGGGAAACTTCACCAAATTTTATTCACTTAAGCCATGTCATTTTGTCCTAGAACCTTACTACATAGATCCCCTTAAGCCATCATATCACCCTAAACCGTAAATTGATGTCTTAAGGGGTCCTAATATGACATTTCTTAAGGAGATCAAAGAAGTTTTCAAAATTTGGTAAACTTGCCCAAGGAAACCAAATTTAACAATAATAAAATCGTACAAGATTATAATATGAATGAGGTTTCTTGAGAGGTTGGTCAGTCAAAACAAGAGTTATCTCAACTAACTATTCCACAAGAAAAATTTGTTCACTAACTTGCAAGTCCATTATTCCAAGGGCCGCCCAAACTTCACCCTAAGTTCCCTAAACCCTAAACCCTAAAGCATTCATTTTGTCCTAGGACCTTAAAATGAAATTTGGTTGCCTTGGGAAATGAGCCACCAAATGTTATTCCCTTAAGCCATGTCATTTTTTCCTAGGACCTTACTACATAGATCCCCTTAAGTAATCCTATTACCCTAAACCCTAAACTCTAAACTCTAAACCATCATTTTGACCTAGGACCTTAATGAAATTTGGTTGGCTTAGGAAACTTCACCAAATTTTATTCACTTAAGCCATGTCATTTTGTCCTAGGACCTTACTACATAGATCCCCTTAAGCCATCCTATTACCCTAAACCCTAAATCCTAAACTCTAAATCGTAAACCCTAAAGCATTCGTAAATTGTCCTATATTAATAGTTAATTTTTTTTTTTCATTCAAGTAACAAGCCTTAGACATAAATGAGGCTTACACATTTTATCATTTTTATTCAATTAGGCCATTTATATTGAATGGTTTAAGGGTATTTCCTAAACATGTATCTTACATTTTGAAATTACAAATCTAATGCAGGTTCACTTATATCTTAGAGATCACATGGATCAATTCAATAATATTTGTAAACCATCTCCACGTCCTCCATATACACCCCCTTCACCTCCACCTCCACCCACTCCACCTCATAACCCCCCACCTCCACCACCTGAAACCAATGGTGTTCGCTTGCAAGCACGAATCAATGTTGATGTTAGAACCATTCAGGAGCAAATCAACATTATTCAAAATGAAGAATGTATTGCACCACCTTTGATGATGTTTGCATCTAGGATGCAAAATGTGTTGATATTTTTAGGGCTATGGATGGGATCTTATATGAGCATCGATGATGGCTAGAGGAGAGGAGAACTTTCGATTCTGAAAAAATGAAAACACAAAGAATTGAAGAGATGCAGTAGAGAGCCGCAACACTATATAAATTAAGACAATGATCTTATAGTTATGAATTTGGTTCAATGGATATTTTGTGTGATTAATTTATGAATTTGGTTGGATGGATATTTTTAGTGACGAATTTATGATTTTGGTTGGATGGATATTTTTAGTGACATGAATTTATGAATTTGGTTGAATTTATGAACTTATAATGATGAATTTATAATAGTATATATTTTATGACTATCTACTAGATCATGATTTATCCTATTGGAAAAATTTAATATACATATATATATGCATTAGACATAAAGGAGTTTTTTGTGAATGTTTCAAGTTTATTTTTTAGTATGTACATGTATTAAAATTACATAGTTCTAGATCTTAAATTTTGCAATTTGTATTCACATGCCCAAGTTCAATCAGTGTATGCATGTGTATGTATATGTATGCACATCCTATTTAAACAAATTTGCGTGTACATGTTTCAAATTTAACTATTTCTTGTAATTTTGTAATTTTGAATGCTAATTTTGTATAGTTTAATGTAGGTGAACACTTATAGATATATCATGGATCAATTTAATATTGATGATATCATCAATCCAACACCTCAGCAACCTCCATCTCCACCCCAGGCTCCACCTCCACCCCTTCCACCTGCCCTTCCACCTCACATCCCACCTCCACCTCCTATTGGATCAGATGAGGCTCGCTTGTGAGCACGTATAAATGAACAAGTGGGATCCATTCAAAACCAAATCAATGATATGAAAAATCAAGCATTGATTCCACCACCTGTGAGACATTTTGCATATGTGATGCAAAATGTTGTTGATGCCATTAAGACTATTGATTCTGACTTAGATAGGCATCGACGAGATAGAGAGGAGACGAGATGATTTTATGTAGATGGTCTCTCATATAAACAAATCTTAGACCTAAAATTAACAAAATCCCATCTAGCCCCTTATTTTATCAACCCTAATACTCAGCAACCCATTCTTGCCAATAAATCTAGAATATCCATGAGCTGGTTTATACATCCACAGATGAGTACACATTTTTGGGATCAATGGTATATGGTATTTGATAGTCCACCACACGCTAATCTAGAGGTCCTATTATATTTTTTGAGGAAACTATATGTAGAGTTTGTTATGGGGAAAAATCCCAATTATTTTGATTTAAAATCATTTTAGGATGTTGGTGGCAGCATACCACAATAGAGGTTTGGGGCAAGGGTTGATCCCCAATGCCCCATGCATGCACAACCCCTTATTACTCCTCTTGGTCTTTCCATTCCCGCACATGTGCATCAACGTGTGGTGGCATCGACATTAGGATCCCTTGGTACGCTCACAAGATACCTTAATCAACATGCTTCTATGATAGCGGGTAGGGATCATAGAGACCACAATGATGGAGGAGTGTTTTATGGAATTGGTCCTAGTACCAATCCATGAGTGTTGAGACCACATGTATGTACTAGTTTCCATTAGCTCTGCTATGGAACCGATCAGGCCACACCCAGTTCAGGTGGATGTGGATATTTTGGAGGATCATCTGGTCACCTCAATTCATTTGTAGAATTTCTTACTACAAACCAGCACCTTGAGGACAGTGTGACACAATTATAAATATGCATCTAAATGTTGAATTTATAAGAATTTTAGTAAATGTATATATCAAAAAAAAAATTTCAATACATTTTAACAATCAAATTGTTTGGTGTTTAGATGACACTAAGGATGGGGCAATCATCTACACCACAAGTACATATGTCGACACTAGTCCTAGTCGGCAACCCTTATGGGGTACATTTTGATTTCAATTTTTTTAATTATATATGAAATAATTTTTAACTTGAATTTTAAATTTATAATGAACAATCATGAACATATGTTTTAAATATTTATGTTTTTTCAAGGGAGTCAATCGAATTCCACGTCGATTCCACTCGAGGGGTTGTTGAATGCTCCTCCACTGTCAAGCATCACAGATCAGGGGTAGGTACATTTATATTGTAAATTTTTTAACTTACATTACTATAGTTACAATTATGAATTTTGAATTCACTATATATCAAATGTTCATGTACAAGTTTTTAAATACTATAAACGTTAAATGTCTATTTGTATGTCTAGGTTGATACGACAATGAGAATGGGCATCGAACAAACATTATATGTTGCCACTACTCGTGATGCCTTTGAATTTCAAGTTATTTAAAAATATTTCTACACAAAATGTGCAAACTTGAATATATATATTTTAACCTAGCTCAAGTATGCATGCTTTCAATTTTGATCTTGTAGGATTTTGTTAGTGCGAATTTTTTCCATGGCTCAATCAAAGTTATACCTCTAGGAGGACATGTAGAGCAGGCTCCAAATATCATGGTAATTTAAAAAAATTATTATATTTAAAGTCAATTACAAATTATACATGTGAATTTTAATTAAATTTAAAATAAATGTATATATATATATATGAGCTCATACATGTTAAATTATTTTTCTTTATAGCATGAGACACATCTTATAGTTGAGTATGTACAAATAGGTCCTTGAGTAGAGGGTGCACAACCTCATATTATGGTACAATTTAAATATGATAAATTATAAATTAAATTGAATTAAATCATTTTTAGTTATAGACTTACATCTAATTTTAACTTTCTTTATCTTGTATATGTAGATTGATTCAAAGAATTTAGAGCTTGGTCCAAGTGCACCAGAGCATCCAGATCTAGATATTATGGTAATTTAATTTTATGATGAATTATAAGTTAAATTTTCATTAAATCATTTTCCATCATCTTACATCTGATTTCATCCTTCTCTTATATAGTGTGTTTTAGGTCATCTGTGTAGTCTGCATGGTGTGAAGAGGTCTCTTGATTATAGAGATGATACATGACCTAAACATGATTTTATGGGTTATACTTGATTATTTCATGGACTACATATTTGGTTTCTCATGTACTATGTTGGACTTTATTTCATGGGTCAAGTACTTTGTTGGTGAATCATAGGTAAAAATAGGTTGTGGATTACCTATTCTTATCTAGGCCACTCAGTTATGTCCTAGGAGTCCTAATTGGACTGACTAGAAACCTCACAAGGTGAGTCAATTAATAACGAGGAGGACCTAGGAGGGGGTTCTTTCAGCTTTAAGGGGTTTACCACCAGGCAAATGCTTGGAAAATAAAAATAAGCATTCAACCTATAAACCCTAGTTATGTAAGATAAATTAAGAGGACAAATGATAAAATTAAGCTATTGTAAGTTAGGATGTGTGTACCTAGGAAGTCTGGAGATGTTGTGAGGATTCTGGAAATGAAAAGAATCTGCCAAAATATGCCTGGGAGGACTAAGACACCTAGAGTGGCATATTAGTCCAACTGCTATTTTTCGGGGCAAATACAGAGTCTTCAGATGTTGAAATAGAATCTCAAAGAATCTCTAAAAAATACCCTGTGGAGGACTAAGATGCCCCAAGTGGCATATTAGTCTTGTCTAGAATTTTTGAAAAACTCTAAATATGGTCTTGAGCTCCAAGGTCTACACTTGCTTCCCTTTCGGTCTTAGGTTCTGGAACTTTTGAATCTAGCCTGTAGGTGATTTTTCATAAAGATGACAACTTTGTAATGAAACTTTTCAACTTTTACAACTTTGTACTCCAAGTGATCTTCAAGATTTCAACCTAGATCTAAAATCACAAATATGCAAGATGGGAAAAACTTGTTATTTGTTAGTAAATGGGGGTTTGCCTTGGTCAAACCCCTTGTTTGAAAATTAAACCTTGAAATGAGATAGAATAATAAAAGGAAATGATGAATGAACATGTAAATGCTACAACTCACCAAATCCTAGAAATAAGGTGTTGCAAACTTGTGTGAAGTGGTTGCAATGGATATGGATCTTGAATGCTTGAAAGATAAGACTTTGAAATTCTTGCTTGAATCAAAACCATACATCACAAAGTTAGCACAAAAACACACATGATGCAAGAAATCCTTTGATATGATGCTTGAATTTGAAATGATGGCTTCAAAAGTTTGATGAATTTCTCTTGAATGCTTATTGAGTTGATAGATGACTTGTAAGCTTTCTAGGTGAAAATATGAGAGGAGTAACCTTGTATTTATACTTGTTCATGCTTAATATCTTCAAATTATATCACACCATGCCGAAATATGAATGCATTAAATAAAGGAAGCTAAATCCCACTAGAATTTAAAATTAAATCTTGAAAATGATTCAAGGAGGACTAAGATGCCCTTAGTGGCATTTTAGTCTTGACTCAAGAATCAGGGATACACTGATGGAGTCATTAAATTATTGATTATGCATTGGAGAATGTCAGGATTAACCAAAAAAATATGTCATTCATAGGGCTTGTGGATACAAAATAGGACCAATTAAGCCATGAAGAAGTATAAATAGATCAAGGCGGGCCCAAAAAAGTGTGAAAATGTATGGGATGTATTTTACTACACTACATTTAGTCCCCGCTTTAGTGAGAGGATGAAATTTCTTCAAACTCACACTAAAGTAGCCAACCACACAATCAAGAGGGGTTCAAATGTACAAATTCTAGTAAGATAGGATGACATTGATCAAGAGGGTGGCCAAGCCCCCAGGATTGAGATCCTATGGAAAACCAACATGAGCACAAAGGAACACGCTTGTGGATGATATATGAATACATAACCAAATCACAAACATACACCATCAAAGACAAGAAAAAGGCAAAGGAAAAAGGAAAAAGGAAAGCTGCAATAGATCAAGCTTTGACTAGTTGTCCAACATGGTGGACCAGGTCTAGGTTGTTTGTCCAAAAAGGTTTACAATTGGAACACGTTGTCCACTATGCAAACAAAACGCACACTCACAAGGGCTAGTGGTTGCTAGGTGTCCACTAGGTGAGCCCCAAGGGACCATATCAAAGACATACCCCCATGACTTTTATAAGGTACAAAAAGGAAAAAGCATGCTCACATGGGCTAGTGAAGCTAGGTGTTCACTAGGTGAGCCTCGGGGGGTCCATATCAAAGCTATACCTCCATGACTATGATAGGGACAAAAAGGAAAAAGCACGCTCACATGGGCTAATGAAGCTAGGTGTTCACTAGGTGAGCCCTAAGGGTTTCATATCTAAGCCATACCTTCATGAATATGATAGGGACAAAAAGGAAAAAGCATGCTCACATGGACTAGTAAAGCTAGGTGTTCACTAGGTGATCCCAAGGGGGTCCATATCAAAGCCATACCTCCATGACTATGATAGGGATAAAAAGGAAAAATCACACTCACACGAGCTAGTGAAGCTAGGTGTTCACTAGGTGAGCCCCAAGGGGGTCCATATAAAAGCCATACCTCCATGACTATGATAGGGACAAAAGGAAAAATGCAACAAGAAAAATGGGGATATTCAAAGGGACTTTTCTTTGTTCGAATGAGGTCTTACTCTTAGGGGACATCATGCCTAATGTCTCCAAGATAGGACCAATCAAAAGATAAAAGATTCACATCTTAGGCGATGTAGTGTGTTGCATCAAGCCACTAAGAGGAATATAATATGCTAAGATAGATCATTCTCTTGAAGGAAATTCTTCCCAATGTAACCAAAGAGAGGAAAACACATCGTAGGAAATAAGAAGACCGCATAAGGGAACATGAAAAGGGAAAAAAAATGCAAGGGAAGTCAAAATAATGCCAATGTATACCCCCACTTTAAATAAATTCCTAACACCATGTTGTGAGCAGTTATTTAAAGTAGCAAAAAATTAAAAGGAAAATAAGGGTTTCCCCCTAGAAACACATAAGGGATCTATGGATTCGGGGTCAGTAGCTATCTTTGCTACAATATTATTGATAGGGCAGGGGTTGGATGAGACAATCACAGTCTAATGCTCTTGGTCTCACCTTGGCAAAAAATTTGGTGTTTCTCTCGACCTTCTTGAACCTATAGGTCCTAAGACTTTTAGACACCCCTGGTTCTTCTAGCCAACCCTCCTATCAATTGCATAAGCCTAACCAAGCCAAAATTGGTGCTTTCTCCTCCATTTTCCACCTTGGCCCTTAATCTTCCTAAAGACCAACTAACTCTCCAAATCTCCTCAACTTGTTTCAGGGGAATGTGGTATCCTCCAAGGCTTCAAAACCATCCCACTATGATTCTTATTCAATCACAAGTCTTCATTCTTTCATCGCTACCACCAAACCCTACTTTTGGGCTACTAGCCTAAGAGCACAATTAGGCCTCTGAACAGAGCTAAAATGTCTTTTCCTCCTAAACCCACCAAGGAATCAGGGTACTTTGCTTAGGGTCTGAGTTTCTCATGCTAATGCCTCAAAGATTCCTAGGGTTTTAGCCCTGTACTGGCCGTACACTGTCCAAATGCATAAAATGTCAAGAACCTTGGGTTTCAAGCTGCTCAGAAATAGTTTTAGGTTTGGTGAAAAGTTATCCTATCAAATGCACTGATAAAACCTCCTCCTGATCACCATGCTTAGCCAAGACCACCCCCTAAATTCTGCAAAAATAATTTCTTAAAGATCTTTATTCCCCTGCAAGATATGAGGTTTTTTCTCCAAGTCTGCCCCAACCGGACCTGCACTGGCTCGCCTAGGGCATCATCATGCTGGCAGATCCTGCACTCAAACAAAGCCTACAATCTACCATAATTACAATGAGGGATCCTAGGCACGAATCCCAAGAGGCTGTACAATTTGTACAGTGGGAAGATGCTCTAGGACTCCATTATTACAAAACTGCCTGTTGCAGGCCTGAAAATGACAATTGACAAACTATGTACAAACAGAAAAGAAAAAGATTTACAAAACCAAAATATTGGCCCACTAAGCTTGCACAAAGTTAACCCTGAGTTCTACAAATGAAATGACAGCAAGATTACTCCATTAAAGCTCAAGAATAACTCCAAAAATAGTAACTGTCTTCTTGAACGCTGTTACCAGCAATATTACAAAAAATTTCCAAAATACTATATCCTCCAACCCTATCACAAGGTCGAGGCATGCCTTAAATAGGCCAAAAAAACCATTTTGAAACTTGGGTCGAGCTCAAGGATGACCTAAAGATACAATTTATAAAACCCAATGTGTTTTCAAACATTTGACAACTTTTGCCAACCTAGCAATATGATGTTGTAAAACTATTTAGCACTTGTCCACTTCTTTCCCAAGGATTAAAAAAAATCCTAAGCACCTAAAACAATGGTCAACATGACCTTATGATAGCACAACAAAAATTAAAACTTTAACCAAAATTTCAATAACCTTGAACTTTGCCAGGTGCTCCTGCACCATTCTCCCCCTCTCAGCACAAACAACTAAGGAACTGTGGGAGAGATCAGAGACATATCAATGCCTTTTTTCTTAAAGTCTTCTTCGTCTACCCAGGTAGCTTCTGATTTATGCTTATCCTTCCATTTTACAAGATGCTCCATGTACACCTTGTGCCTTGTAGTCTTCTTCACTCTTGACTCCAAGATCTTCTCTGCTTGTAGCTTGTCTGGAGTTGGTATGGACATGTTGCTGATGTCCTTGAAGACCTCCTTACTGTCCTGATCTAGATCCTTGATTGTCCCTTTATACTTGATCAAATCAGCAACATTGAACATAGGTGAGATCCCTAGATCAATAGGTAACTCCACCTTGTATCCATTCTGCCCATACTTGGCCAAGATCTTGCAAGGACCCACTCTCTTCATCTGCAACTTGGTTGACATTCCCTTCAGCAACCTTGACTTGTTAAGGTGGACCATAACATAGTCCTCTACTTGAAACTGCACATCTTTCTTTGATAGATCAGCTTTCTCCTTCAACTTTTGGGTTGCTGCTGTAACTGTTTTCTTGACCTGCTCCTGAATCTCTTTCATGGTCTGAGTGAAGTCTTCTACATGTCCACTCCTGTTCTCCATACATCCAAGGTCTCTGAGTTCACAAATACCTCTTGGGTGCATCCCATACACAACCTCAAAAGGACTTTTTCCTGTAGTTCTATTGACACTATCATTATAGGCATATTCAGCTTGAGAAATCACCATATCCCAGGTTTGTCCATATTCCTTGGTTAGACACCTTAGTAGATTACCCAACACTCTGTTAACCACCTCTGTTTGACCATCAATCTGAGGATGGTAAGCTGATCCAAATGACATATTTTTACCCAATCTACTCCATAGAGTCTTCCAAAAATGACTCATGAACTTCACATCTCTATCAGAAACAATGCTTAGAGGTAGTCCATGGATCCTAACAACTTCCTTGAAGAAAAGATGAGCTATGTAGCTTGCATCATGAGTAGTTTTGCAGGGAATAAAATGACTCATCTTGCTAAATCTGTCTACCACAACATAAACACTATTAAAACCAGTCTTGGTCTTAGGAAGACCTACCACAATATCCATGCTTACACACTCCCATGGTCTGTTAGGAATGGGCAGGGGTTGATATAAACCAGCATTGCTAGCTCCTACCTTAGCTTTCATGCATACAACACACTATTCCACATACCTTCTAACATCTCTTGCTAACTTAGGCCAGTAATAGAACCGTTGCACTAGTTCTAGAGTCTTATTGATACCAAAATGCCCACTAAGATTGCCATTATGCTTTTCTTGAATCAGATTTTCCCTCATTGACCCTCTTGGAACACATAATTGATTACCCTTAAATAACAGTCCATTTTGCAATGTATACTAAGAATATTGGCTATGAAAATGATTCTCAAAATTAGAACATACCTTGTAATCTTTTGAGAAGTCGCCATCTTCACCATAGAGGTCCTTGACACTCTCTAATCCAATGCTCTTCAGCTGTATCTCTTGGACTGTCAACAACCTTCTGCTTAATGCATCTGCAACCTTGTTCATTTGTCCCTTCTTGTGCTTGATGGTAAAAGTAAAAGCTTGGATGTATTCCATCCATTTTAAATGCCTATTACTTAACTTCTCTTGGGTGTTGATATAACTAAGGGCCTAATTATCAGTAAAAACCACAAACTCCTTGGGTAATAAATAATGCCTCCACTTCCTAAGGGACTGCACTAAAGCATATAACTCTAAATCATAGGTAGAGTACTTTTGCTTGGCTTCATTGAGCTTTTCACTAAAGAAGGCCATAGGCCTACCTTCTTGACTAAGTACTCCTCCTACTGCTACTCCACTAGCATCACACTCAACTATGAACAACTTGTCAAAACTAGGCAATAATAGAATAGGTTGAGTTGCCACTTCTTGTTTCATTTTCTCAAACCCTTTATTAGCCTCTAGAGTCCACTTAAACTTTGTTTTCAGACCACCTTTGATAGTATCTAGGACTGGTGCACATATACCACTAAAATTCCTTATGAATTTTCTATAGAATTGAGCCAAACCATGAAAACTTCTTACCTCTGTTGCTGTGGTTGGTGTGGGCCAATTTAGGATGGCTTCCACCTTGCTTGGATCCATCTTTAATGAGCCTTTGGATACTACAAAACCTAGATACACAAGCTCTTGCTTGAAGAACTCACATTTCTCAAGATTGATTGCCAACTTCTCTTCTTGCAACCTTTTAAGTACCATCTCCACATGCTTGAGGTGTTCTTCTGCTGTCTTACTAAAAATCAGTATGTCATCAAGATATACTACCACAAAAGTCCCTGTGAAATCCTTAAGCACTTCATTCATTAGTCTCATGAACGTGTTAGGGCCATTTGAGAGGCCAAATGGCATCACTTTCCACTCATATAGCCCATCGTTTGTCTTAAAAGTTGTCTTCCACTCATCACCATCCTTAATTCTGATATGATGGTATCCACTCTTGAGATCCAACTTGGTGTAATATTGTGCTCCTCCAAGGCAATCCATTAAGTCTTCTATTCTAGGAATAGGGAACCTATACCTAATTGTGATTCTATTTATTGCTCTAGAATCAGTACAAAGTCTCCACTTACCTCCTTTCTTTGTTGCTAAAACAACTAGTACTGCACAAGGGCTGATGCTCTTTTGAATCAATCCTTGATCCAATAATTCTTGCACTTACCTAGCTACCTCTAGATTCTGATCTGGTGTAAGCTTGTATGCTGCTTTGTTAGGCAAAGAAGCCCCTGGTATAAAGTCAATTTGATGACTTATAGCTCTCTTTGGAGGTAAAGTTGCAGGTGTACCATCACTAACTATGTTCTTGTACTTATCAAGCAACCTTTGTACTGCTTCTGGTAAGACTGTCTTTTCAGCCTTTTCTTCCTCTTTGGACTACATCATGATCACATATCCTTCATTCCCTTGGTGTAGGTCCTTAAGGAACTCCTTTCCACTGCTCAACATGATGTTTGGAACCTTTGAATATCCTTCATCTTCTTCTGACAGTGACTACAGTTTGAAGGTTCTTCCATCCTTCTTGAATGAGATGGTGTTCTCTTTCCCATCATAAATGGCACTTCTGTCATACTGGGCCACGGTCTGCCTAGTAGTAGATGGCATGCATCCATGGGTAATACATCACAAACCAACTTGTCTTTATAGCCTCCAATTGAAAATTCCACCGTTACTTGCTTATTCACCAAAACACTCTGCCCTTTGTTTAGCCATGTGACCTTGTAGGGGTTATTGTGAGGCACCTTCTCCAATTTCAGTTTAGTTACTACCTCCTCTAAGATTATATTATCTGTTGAACCTGATTCTACAATGACTTTGCACACTTTTCCAAGTATCTTGCACCTTACTCTAAAAAGAGCTCTTCTCTTTTTTGGTTCCTCCTTGACTGGCTGCCTAATCAGAACTCTGTTAAACATCAGATTCTCTCCAATTTCAGATTCTATATGATTGATCTCAGTTTCCTTAGGACTCATGGTGTCCTCTTGTGCATAGGCCACTCTCTTTTCATTGCTTGATGAGGAAGCTTTCTCTGGGCACCTATAAGCAGGGTGACCTATTTGATTGCAATGGTAACACTTCATGTTTGCAAAATAAGAATTGCTTCTACCTGCTCCTCTTCCTCTGTTTGAACCTCCTTGAGGTCCTCTTCCTCTGTTAAATCCACCTCTTGAAGATGTTTCACCTCCATGCTCAATGAGTTTAGATTCTCCATGATTTCTTTGGTCACTGCCTCTTCCTTGGTAGCCACCACGCTATCCTCTTTGATCTCTTTGATCTCTGCCTTTGCCTCTACCCTTAGAAGACTGATCTTGCTTCCTCTTGTTCCTTTCCTCAATCTTGATAGCCAACTGATAACATTGGTGAGCTGTTTTAGGACTCAAAAGAGCCATCTCCTCTTGGATATTCCACTTCAAACCATTAAGGTACCTAGCCACTTTAAGACTCTCATCCTCTGCCACATTAGACCTCATACAAAGCTTTTGGAACTCTTCAGTATAAGTGTTTACATCTTGGTCTTTCTACCTTAGACTTTGCCTCTTCTTGTGTAATTGAATCTCATAGTCATCTGGCATGTAGGCTTCCTTTACCTTAGCAACCATTCCTTTCCAAGTTGATATGGGTTGTTTGCCTTCTTTTTCCCTCTTTGTCTGAGTAAACTTCCACCATGTCAAGGCTGATCCTCTCAATCTTGACTTAGCAACCTTTACCTTCTGTTCTTCAGTGACTCCATCACACTCAAAGTGATTCTCCATGCCTTCTATCCAATCCATGACTAGGTCTGGTTCCATCTTTCCACTAAATAGTGGTATTCCTTCAAGTGCTTTTCCACTCAAGGCTCCTCCTTCAAAACAGTGTCAGGTTCAGGGGTCTTATCTTCCTCTGCAACCTCTTTTTCTTTTGGAATTCTTCCCTCAAACTGTGCACTCCTCACTGCTGCCTCAAGTTGGTCTATTCTTTCCCTCAACTATTTATTGTCTTCTTCTTTCTCTTCAACCATCTTGGCCAGTTCTACATTTGTCACCATGGTGGAAGAATCACTTGACTCGACCTCAGACATACAAGTTTCTTTCCCAAATCTTTAACTGGCTCTGATACCAATCTGATAGGGCAGGGGTTGGATGAGACAATCACAGTCTCATGCTCTTGGTCTCACCTTTGAAAAACCTTTGGTGTTTCTCTCCACCTTCTTGAACCTATAGGTCCTAAGACTTTTAGACACCCCTGGTTCTTCTAGCCAACCCTCCTATCAATTGCATACGCCTAACCAAGCCAAACTTGGTGCTTTCTCCTTCATTTTCCATCTTGGCCCTTAATCTTCCTAAAGACCAACTAGCTCTCCAAATCTCTTCAACTTTTTTCAGGGGCATGTGGTATCCTCCAAGGCTTCAAAACCATCCCACTATGATTCTTATTCAATCACAAGTCTTCATTCTTTCATCGCTACCACCAAACCCTACTTTTGGGCTACTAGCCTAAGAGCACAATTAGGCCTCTGAACAGAGTTAAAATGCCTTTTCCTCCTAAACCCACCAAGGAATCAGGGTAATTTGCTTAGGGTCTGAGTGTCTCATGCTAATTCCTCAAAGATTCCTAGGGTTTTAGCCCTGTACAGGCCGTACACTGTCCAAATGCAGAAAATGTCAAGAACCTTGGGTTTCAAGCTGCTCAAAAATAGTTTTAGGACTGGTGAAAAGTTCTCCTATCAAATGCACTGATAAAACCTCCTCCTGATCACCATGCTTAGCCAAGACCACCCCCTAAATTCTTCAAAAATAATTTCTTAAAGATCTTTATTCCCCTGCAAGATATGAAGTTTTTTCTCCAAGTCTGCCCCAACCGGACCTACACTGGCTCATCTAATGCATCATCATGCTGGCAGCTCCTGCACTCAAACAAAGCCTAAAATCTACCATAATTACAATGAGGGAGCCTAGGCACGAATCCCAAGAGGCCGTACAATTTGTATATTGGGAAGATGCTCTAGGACTCCATTATTACAAAACTACCTGTTGTAGGCCTGAAAATGACAATTGACAAACTATGTACAAACAGAAAAGAAAAAGATTTACAAAACCAAACTATTGGCCCACTAAGCTTGCACAAAGTTAACCCTACATTCTACAAATGAAATGAAAGCAAGATTACTCCATCAAAGCTCAAGAACAACGCCAAAAATAGTAACTGTCTTCTTGAACGTTGTTACCAGCAATATTACAAAAAATTTCCAAAATACTATATCCTCCAACCCTATCACAAGGTCGAGGCATGCCTTAAATAGGCCAAAAAAATCATTTTGAAACTTGGGTCGAACTCAAGGATGACCTAAAGATGCAATTTATAAAACCCAATGTGTTTTCAAACATTTGACAACTTTTGCCAACCTAGCAATATGATGTTGTAAAACTATTTAGAACTTGTCCACTTCTTTCCCAAGGATTAAAAAAAATCCTAAGAACCTAAAACAATGGTCAACATGACCTTATGATAGCACAACAAAAATTAAAACTTTAACCAAAATTTCAATAACCTTGAACTTTGCCAGGTGCTCCTGCACCAATTATTAGAGAGCTCAAAATTGTCATCATTCCCCAAATACACATAGAACTGGAAGAATGACACAAAGAGAGTGAAAACAAAGAAAGTCCTTTTGGGTCAACATAGAAGAGACATAGGGTGTCTCGATGCCTTGCGTCATCCCCAAAAGGAAAACACATGGAAAAAAGGAAAAATGAAAGGCAAAGATAAAAGATAAATGAAAATTCAGGTTCACCAAAATGAACCGTAGGTAAAAATAGGTTGTGGATTACCTATTCTTATCTAGGCCACTCAATTATGTCCTAGGAGTCCTAATTGGATTGACTAGAAACCTCACAAGGTGAGTCAATTCATAACAAGGAGAACCTAGGAGGAGATTCTTCCAACTTTAAGGGGTTCACCACCAAGAAAATGTTTGGAAAAGATAAATAAGCATTCAACCTACAAACCCTAGTTATGTAAGCTAAATTAAGAGCACAAATGATAAAATTAAGCTATTGTAAGCTAGGATGTGTGTACCTGAGAATTCTATAAATGTTGTGAGGATTTTGGAAATGCAAAGAAGCTACCAAAATATGCTTGGGAGGACTAAGATGTCCAGAGTGGCATATTAGTCATGCTGCTATTTTTGGGGGAAAATATGGAGTCTTCAGATGCCAGTTGAGAATCCCAAAGAATCTCTGAAAAATACCCTATGGAGGACTAAGATGCCCCAAGTGGTGTATTAGTCCTATCTGGAATTTCTAAAAACTCTGAATATGGTCTTGAGCTCCAAGGTCTTCACTTGCTTCCCTTTTAGTCTCAGGTTTTGAAACTTTTGAATCTAGCTTGTAGGTGAGTTTTTGTGAAGATGAAAAATTTGTAATGCAACTTTGCAACTTTTACAACTTTGCACTCCAAGTGATCTTCAAGCTTTCAACCTAGATCTGCAATCACAAATATGCAAGATGGGAAAAACTTGTTGTTTGTTAGTGAATTGAGGTTTGCCTTGGTCAAACCCCTTGTTTGGAAATTAAACCTTGAAATGAGAGAATAATAAAAGGAAATGATAAATGAACATGTAAATGCTACAACTCACCAAACCCTCGCAATAAGGTACTGCAAACTTGTGTGAAGTGGTTGCAATGGATATGGATCTTGAATGCTTGAAAGATAAGACTTTGAAATTATTGCTTGAATCAAAACCCTACATCATAAATGTTAGCACAAAATCACACATGATGCAAGAAATCCTTTGCTATGATGTTTGAATCTAAAATGATGGCTTCAAAAGCTTGATGGAATGCTCTTGAATGCTTATTGAATTAATAGATAAATTGTAAGCTTGTTAGGTGAAAATATGAGAGGAGGAACCTTGTATATATACTTATTCATGCTTAATATCCCAAAATTATATCACATCAAGCCAACATTTGAATGCATTAAATAAAGGAGGCTAAATCTTGCCAGAATTTAAAATTAAATCCCAAAAATGATTCAAGGAGGACTAAGATTCCCTAGGTGGTGTCTTAGTCCCAAGTGATGAAACTTGGGGTACAGACACCAAAAAGGGGCCCAAGTAAGATGCCTCAAAATTAGGGTCCTGAGACCCTTGGGGGATAAAAAAACCCGAGGTGGCGTTTTAGTCCTGACTCAAGAATCAGGGACACACTGATGGAGTCATTAAATTATTGATTATGCATTGTATAATGTTGGGATCAACTAGAAAAAGATTCCATTCATAGGGCTTGTGGACACAAGATAGGACCAATTAAGCCATGAATAAGCATAAACAGAGCAAAGCAGGCCCAAACAAGTGTGAAAATGCAAGGGATGCATTTTACTACACTACAATTGGACTTTATTTCATGGGTTGTACTCATATGGACTTTATCTCATGCACTTAATATATTGTAAATAATGGACTTTATTAATGTTCAATTTTAATTTACACATGTACATTTATGCATTTTATGTTCATATTCAAGACATTAATATAGGACATTAATGTGAAATTAAATATAAATATGAAATTAAAGTTGAAATTAATGAGAAATTTTAATATTTGTACTTTACAAATTTAGTGATCCATACATGATATATACATTCAATAATTAGCAATATTTAGTTAATGAACTTATTCAATTCACGTCCTAATGGGATGTCTTAAGGGGTCCTAATAGGATGTCTTAAGGGGTCGTAATACATAGGTTAGATCTAATAAATTAAGAAAATAAATCATAATCTACAAATAAAAGTAATCTATTTATATACCACAAAGGATGAAATTTTAAGAAATAAACAATACCATACAAGATTAGAGAACAAAAGCATTAAATTAAAGAACTTAATTATCCAAAAATAGGGTAAATTTTTGAAATTAAATCATGTAGTCCCATATTTACAAATCATGCAAAGTGCTAGAGAAAACTTAAGAACATAAAAGTCCTCTTGACCTCATGTTCCACAAAAAACACTAATTTATAAGTTGTCAAAACAAATAATAGCATCCAACACTAATTTATAGGTTGTCTTAAGGGGATGTCTTAAGGGGTCCTAATACAATGTCTTAAGGGGATCAAAGAAGAGTATAATTAAGTATAACTATTAAGTGATATAAACAAGTATTATACTTTAGGGCGACTCATCATAACAAAGGATATAATTTAGTATAATATTTAAGATATGTGCTAATACGACGTCTTAAGGGGATCAAAGAAGAGTATAATTAAGTATAAATATTAAGTGATATAAACAAGTATTATACTTTAGGGTGACTCATCATAACAAATGATATAATTAAGTATAATATGTAGGATATGTGCTAATATGACACATCTTAAGGGGATGCCTTAAGGGGTCCTAATACGATGTCTTAAGGATATAATTGATTTAACAATAATTTATACATGATATTTAGTGATCAAAAACTTGTTATCAAAATTTGCTTAATTGTGTATGTACATGTATTTGTAATTTGTACAAAATGTTTAATTGTGTAAGTATGTATGTACATATATTTCATCTCAAAAAAATGTTTACAAAATTTGGCTATGCCATCTCAAGAACATCTCAAACTTGTGCAATGCCAATTTACCGATTTTTACCAAGTATTCCATGTTGTCTAGGTTGAATCTGCATGGCCTCTCCTTTCTGTGATGATGGCTTAAGGATCTATAAAAGGAAAATTTCAACAAATTTCAACTAATAACACACTTTCAACCAATATCAAAACATGTATTTAATCTATTTAAAAGGACAATATAAAACTAAAACTATATTTAGCTATATTTACTTATTCCATTGTACCATCTACATCCTCTCTTTTTTGCAATGCATCTATGATTTTCTCATGCTCTTCCATAGAAATTGTCTATAGCACTTCATTTGTGGGTCTTCCACGATGTTGATCTAGTTTTATATTTGTTGCCACCACCAAATGTGAATAGTGTATAATCTTTTATGTGTTTCATAATCTTCGAATGCAAGTAGATCATTCTTCCTTATTAGGTACTTTCATAGCCAAGTTCCAATAACCACCACCGATCCTATTGGAAAACATGAAAACCATCATCAAATAAGTTCTCAAAACTTTCTTAAGGGGATCAAAAACTTGTTATCAAAATTTGCTTAAGGGGATCAAAAACTTGTTATCAAAATTTGTTGAAGGGGATCACCATACCTATTGGATAATGATAGCCATCATCATCTTCTCGAGGTGTTATTAACTTATGTTTAGTCTCCACACAATGAGCCAACCAATATTCTATTTTATCTTCATTCCCCTCAGGTGCAACAACAACATACACATGTCTTGCAAACAAAATTTGATTTAATAACTTGCTTGTATCTATATAAATAATTTAGTATTACAAAATAACTTTATAAATTGAAATAAATTGAATTAAATTAAATTAAATTACCTTCTTGTACAAGGTCTGAAATATGGTCATAGTCTTCATATGCAAACACTTGATCATTGTCTTCAATAGTCCTTTCATATTGATCGTGTGCTTGTGCAGGTGTCAACGATCTTTTCTCCCACTCTTCAATCCATTTTGTATTTTCACATGCTTCCCAATCTCCTGAGATACAAAACTGACAAAAAAATGCAAGTTCCCTTGTCCAGATAGTCCATGTTCTTGTTGTTGAACTCTTAAATGAATGCCATTTAGTAGATTCACTGACTATCTCACAATCAACTCTAGGTAGAATGTTCTCTTCTTCAACCAACCAAAAGAATCGATGAACTATAGAGTACTCACTCAAACCAGGTGTAGATAATCTTGTATTGCACCAATCCACAATCCCACGTGCATCTTTAAATTTTACTACATCCTCAAATTTTAATTGTTCTCTAGAAAGAATTATTTTGACACACGCACCAGCTCCATCATGTTCTCCTTTACCATGCCCAACTTCAAAAAAACTCCATATATGTTGGACATTAAGTTCCTTGTGAACCCTACTTAACCAATAGAACATTTGAGCATTCTCGAACTACCCCATACAATTATTTGACCATATGAGGTGTTCTGTAATCTGGATTCCTCTTTCTCTTAAATTTCTATAAAATATATTGAAACAATATTGAACAAACTTTGACGAGTGTAACCAGTTGTCACTCAAATAAAAATGATACTCCCTCAAAATGTTTCTATCATCCTCTATGTTATCATCTACATGTCTATAAACAATATGGACAAACATAGCTACTTGCACTGAATTATAATACTATGATTGAATTTCCTCTTGCGGAGCTAGAGTATAATTTTCCACAAAATCAACCACTGAAAGTATAGTACCAATTTGAAATGTGTTTCTACATGTGCAAAATTTTCCACCAAGCCATGGAGCATGTTGAGAGTGCATGATATATTTTGGTACAATCTTATTCTTAAATTTACTTATGAATGCATGTACACTAACCTTTTTTGTAACTAAATCACAATGCTTTCCTATTTTTCCATCTTTTAAAGAATAGTCAACATTCTTAAATATTTTAACATCTACTAATTGTTGTCAAAAATAATTATCAACACTTTCATGCATACAAATTATTAAGAATGAAATATTTCCACAACTAGTGCATTATCCAGAAATACAAGAACTTAAATAAAACAATTTACCTTTAGATCTTTCACAAAACAAACCTGATATAAACTCCCTTATTGTTTCAAGTGGCATATTAATACCACATTCCTATATAATCATCTCAGTATGCAAAGTACAACATATATATCAAAAAATATCATAAAAATAACGAAATTGAACATGCATTTTACAAAAACAAGATATTTGTTGCTTATTCATTTTTACATAAGGGTTTACATTTTTCAAAAGACCTTTGACTTATTTTAATATTACCAAGTAACACTAAATCATCACAAAATTTTCTATAAAATTTAGTTTGTGTTGTATCTAGTAGGTGTTTTGGATGAGGATCGTGAACTTTGGTCCCCACTCTTAGTTTTAAAACATCTCTAGCATTAGATGATACCCTAGTATTATCATGCCAATACTTTTCAATCAAATATTTAATTTGAACATTTAATTTCATGGAAAACCTCAGGAGTCGACCACTAAAACTCCAACATTGGTTAATTGGATCGTTTTCTATAGTTTCTCTTCTTTTTGCTGCTCTTAGCAATGTTTTAGGATGTATTTGTAGAACTTCACTAATATTACTTACCATTATTTTATTCAAAGTTGCTTTATTAACTATAGCAGTTGTTATAGCTTTTCTTGTTGCACTTTTATCTTTAGATCGACTATTTTTTCCAATATATTGAATGGCACTAGCAACAATTTACATACCATGTTTTAATGATTGATCTTTTCTTCTTGGTTTAACAAAAAAACCTAAATTTTTCATTACTTTTCTCACTTTTTGTATTCTCATCAATTGCATCATTAGTTGACATTGAAATGCAATTTTTTTACGATAAAAGAAGTTTTTGTATATTCTATTCGCATGTGTTCTTGTTTTCCTCCAAGAAATCTTACCAAAAAGATTATCCAAAACATCACTTTCAATTTTTTTTAAATAATTTCATTAAATTCAACATCGCATTCTAGATTTTCATCTTCATTTCATCAACAAAACGATTTTCATTTTCATCAACAAAATGGTTTTCATTTTCATTTTCATCAACAAAGCGATTTTTGTTTTCATTTTCAACAAAAGGATCATTCTCATTTTCATTTTCATTTTCAACAACATTTAAATGATTTTCATTTTTATTTTCTAATTTATTTTCAACAAATTCTATAAAAAAATCATTTCCTTGAATATTATCAATTTCAACATTGTTAAGTTTGGCATCTTGTAAAAATTCTACAAACAAAATTTTCATTTCACTAAAATGTGAATTTGAAGATGTACCTGGATTTGTGCCTATTGAAACATTCTCCATATCACTGAAAGAGGGATTTGAAGACATACTAGGACTTGTTTGTATAATCATATTATTTTCCAAATTGACTTCTTGCAAATTAGCTTCGTCTACAACCATGGTCTCCTCAATGTTTTTATCTTCAATAGTTGTGGAATTGGATGCTCCACCTTCATTCATTGATTTAATTCTTATTCTTCTTTCTCTTTGTCTTTGTTTCTCCTTCTCTCTCTTTGCTTGAATTTCTTCAAGATTCAATGTCTTCCTATCTTTCCTCTTATTACGAGCTTGTGAACCTATGATTATAAAGTTCTCATGCACAAATGAATGTCAATAGTGAAATTCTTCAAAAAATTCAATCCAAATTACAAGTTGAAGACCTGTAAAGACAAAATTATTCCTCCTTTGTTCCTCTAAACAAGTAGAAAACTAACACAATTCCACTTTAAAAACTATTTACATGATGTCTCCTTTCAAAAATTCAATTCAAATTGCAAGTTGAAAACCTATAAAAATGAAAGTCTTCCTCTTTTGTTCCTCCAAATGAGTAGAAAACTAACATAATTCCACTTCAAAAATTGTTTACATGATGCCTCCTTTGAAAAATTCAATCCAAAATGCAAGTTGAACACCTATAAAGATAAAATTTGATAGAAAATAGCTCAATATTTAACAGTTGACCATACATGTGAAGTTGTAGACTCCACAGTAAAACTTTGCCACTAAATTTAAAAAAAACAGTAAGAAAAGAAATGGGATCCCGTTTATAAAACAGGATCCCGTTTATAAAACAGGATCTCGTTTAATAAAACGGGATCTCATTTATAAAACGAGATATCGTTTAATAAAATGAGATCCCATTTTATAATTGGGATCTCATAGTAAATGAGATCCCATTTTATAATTGGGATCTCGTAGTAAATGAGATCCCATTTTATAATCGGGATCTCATTTCTATGTCAACAGTCTGACCATTTAACATTGGGAAACGAGATCTTGATTTACAAAACGGGATCACGTTTTGTAAACGAGATCCCATTTCTAAAAATTTGAACTTCCCCTTGCTTTGTGGTTGGATTTTTGGCTTATAATATAGTTCAAGAAAATCATTGGGAATCCGAACCTAGGCCTTCAACCTAGTTTGACCTGCAAGTTGAAGGTCCTAATAATGTCACAGAAAAATAGTGACTTTGGACATATGGCTGATGACCTTTTTTGTAGAATTTTTTGATGAAATTAAAACCCATTATAGATGAGACAATTCAAATTCCAAATATGTAATTTTTTTTACAATTGGATTATTTTTTCTATTTTTCAATTAATTTCTGATGAAACTAGTCCATAAAGTTGAAATATCAAGGCTTTTTACTATGTTAATAACTTTTTATTAAAATATTTTTTTGTAAAACGAATTGCACGAAGACGCACTTCAAAAAATTATTTTCAATTTAAAAAAAAATAAAAAAATGATAAGGTTAGGTCATCTTATGCATGGCGTACATGATGATTTTTCAAAACAACAAATATGGCTAGTAAAAATTTAACAAAAAAAAATCAATAAAAATTACAAAAAAATATCGAAAACATGCTTCAGTGAGTTATAAATATTTTCCCAAAAGGTTAGAAAAATATGATAATTTAGGTCAAAATATGGATGATGTACATGTGCATGGTATGGTAAAAGAAAGTGACTTTTAAACAGTGGTTTTTAGAAACACCTATTGAAACTCAATTTGTACCATCTGGATATTGAAATAAATTACATATTTGGAAACTAGACTCTGAGTGCTACATTTAATGATCTGTGACTTTTTTGAAGATTCCATCTCTAAGTGCTTCAAATTTTAAGGTCAAATGTGTCAAATTCTGAAAATAGGGAAAAACACTTCCACGTTTTGACCAAAAAGTGGACTCAACTTCTTGCCAGCACCCAAATAATTTCTTTATGCAAGCTCTCTACCCCATAGTCTTGGGAAAACTTTTCTAAAATAATTTCAACCATTTTCAATCATCCATTTTCAATCATCTAGAACTATTTAATTTGGTTCCTTGTTATCGTGTCATCTACTTCTCTTCTTTGAAATAGTTCAAGATTCCCCAGAATGAGGTATTGTTTTTTATATCTACTACATTCATTAGAAATAGCTTCTACTAGTAGTAATATTATTATTGTGTTAATTTATTCTTGAATTTTCTCTTTAATGTGAGATAATATCTTTTTTATAGAAATAAGAAATTTTATTGTTATTATTTTTACTTGCATTCAATGGTGGTTCTCCCTATAGACTAGGGTTAACACCATTATCAACTATTTAATTTTATCATTTTTTTCATCCATAATGTACTTAAAATTTAAAGGAACTCATTTTTATCAATCATTTACCTTTTGGCTATTCATGGAGGCCAAAAGACCAAAACAACTTGGTTTGACTAAGGCAAACCACTAAACAACCCCAACTATTTTTCTCATTTCATCATTTTACAAGTTAGAGTGATTTTAGAGTTTGGTCCATACATTCTAGAATATTTTGGAGTGACTAGTGAAGGACTATAACATGATATGAGGACATCTACATGATGCACTAGCATCCTGGATAGAGGGCTCGATTCTCTCTCCAAGTTCCTCTCAACCTCCATTTTTATTTCTTGGTGATAAAATTTTAACATCTTCTGTTTTTTCTACAAATTGATATTTTTTGAGTTTCTTTAGAAGTTTATATTATAAAAGTGTCATGATTTCAATTTTAAAAAAAAAATTGTTCTTCTTGATATATATTTTGTTTCTATAGATAGATATAATATTTTATTTTAACTTAAGTAAAATATGGGTAAATAGTCAAATTAAAATAGATTCATAAATTAATTAAACTAAAAATTTCCCTATTCTACAACTCCATGCAAAACTTGTCAAAAATAAGATATAGAAACCCTATTAAAATGATATTAGACAAGGGACAATATTCCACTAGGTGTGTCAGAGATTTACTCCCTTGATTTGGAAACCAAAATATAAAATTTTAAAAAAATATAAGATTCATATTTTGAATCAAATAATACCTCAGATGGAGCAAGGAAGAATAAAAAAACAAAGTGAAATTATTAAACTATTACCAAATGCAAATGTCATATGTCTTTGATGTTCTCTTGAACGAAATGTAGGTTTCTCTTTGAATTGGTGCTATATATCTACAAATTAATCATTTGCATCTTCAAAAATCAAGGATGAAGGAGTCGATTTATAGTATTTTTAGTGGGAACATTAATGATGAGGATTTAATCTAGAATAAATGATTGAGAATAAATGAAAGGAGTGGAGAATCCTCACTGATTAAGAAAATTCAAGAGGCGTTATGGAGGCTCATTAGTGAATGAGGATATAAGTAGCCCTTTTATTTATTTATTTTAGATAAATAGTTATACATATGATTAAAATAGATGAGAGAAATCAATGTATTATAATAGAATACTTGGATTCAATTATTTATTTATAGAGGATAAATAGATAATGGAAATGGATGTATTTAAGTGTTCTAGATTATTTAGTTTATTGATGGTAGAAAATGAAGAGGGGGAATTAACAGGGGACTGGAAAGTAGGAATTAGAAAGGGTCATGGTATCATGTTAAGAGATGGTGAGAAATAAATTTCTACACTCCCATTATCTTATCCAACTTAGTCTCAATAGAAAGGGGCTTTTGAGACGTCCATTTCTATCTAGAGGTACAACATCCTCACATTTTCTCTTTTTATTTGTTTTATTGAATCTTACATATTTATTTCAATATTGATCATGTGATTACATATATTTCCCTTAAATTTTATAGATTTGTGTTCCTAATAAAAACACAATATTAACATCAAATGTGTTGCAATATAATACCAAGTGCATTGAATCATTTAGTCTTACATTGGGTAGAAAAATTATTATGATCATAATGAATCTAGTATCAAATTATACCATCACCTCAGTCATTTATATCTTTATTGATGTTACCTCATGGATTTCAAATTTTGGATCCATAGTATCTCCATTATATATTACATAAATACTTGCATGAACACTTCCTATGAATCTATTTTACTATTAAGAAAATAGTAGTGACATTCTTGAGTAAACTCCTCCAAGGACTGAAAAAATATCTTTAACATTATGTCTTTTAGACTCATCCATGATGTTGATGAATCTCCTCAAGTGTCCTTCTCTTGTACCTAGATTTTTTCTTTGGGACTTTGGGATTTTTTGCCTATTTTCATTAGGGATAGGTCATTTAGATAGTTAGGTATTCCATACAAATTCAACTAAAAATATCTCTCCATTCCCAAAGGATATTATTGATGGGAATATTTGCATTTACCTTTGAAATGGGATTATCCAATTTAGTTATTTGGAAACTTGGTTTTTTTTTATTGTAAGTTTGATTACATGACACATAACCACCCTAGTTTTGATATTGTTGATTAATTTTCTAGGCATTTAGCTAAATTTCATTATTCCTATATGAAATGATATATGTTGGATGAGAACCAACATTTCACACTAGTATCCAAATCAATAATTCTTAATATTTGGACATGTGGATCAATATATTTGTTTATACCCCTCCAATTAATGGAAAAAATCATTTCTTTACATATTGTGATCATGTATATAACTTCTCCTTTGAATATTAATTATATTATCGGTGGATCCATTAGAGGTGTACTAATATTGATCCCTCTAATCATTGAATGCGTCATTTATAATAGATCTATTGGAACCTCGTGATCTTATAGGGATGGTCTAATCAACATACTTATAAATATTGTTCTAATCATGCTCTACATTTATCCTCCTTTCCTACATGATATATGTTATCCTCTCTTTCTTGGGTACCTCTATAATGTATTACCCTCTCCATGTTTAACTTTGTCCTCTTAATTTTTAAACTAGGTATGTTTCATCAAAGTTGTCACACTTCACTTGGAAGAGAAATATTGTTATTTATCAGTAAAGAGCTCACAAAGTATAAACTAAGACTTTACATCCCCAATAATGTTGTCATTTAATTATTTTTAGACATGTGACTCCAAAAATCCTAATGAATTTCACTAACACCTAAGGATAAGGGTGTACCATAAAAGGTGATAGAAAGGATCATGACAAGAAAATACCACTAGATAAGGATGGATATCTCCTTTATTTTTAGGATTTTTCATACCAAGAGGGGAATTTCTTGATTTTTATTTCTTAAATAGATTAGGAACAAGAAATGATATAATAAAAATTGAGGTAAACAATATCCCAAAACATGTGAAACTTCTACAAATTTATCATTGAATACTAGTGTACTAATTTACTTTAGAACAAGGGCATAACACCTCTATGAGAATATGTGATATATATGTGGAGACTAGGATGTAGGACTCTTAACGCCTTAGTATTTTTAATATATATTATCTCACTTTACATATAAATACAATACCAACAACAATGTAGGCATCAAGGATTCTATAGGATTATATTTCTGATGGTGTGATGGAGATCAAAGGGTATGTGTCAATGTCGAATTGCATCGTAGTGGTCCTTCACATTACATTTTGAATTTCACCTTAGCCTAAGATTTTTGTGATTTGTGATGGTAGTGGCAAGTGATATCAAAAAGATAGGTGGTGGCTTATGATTTCGTCACATAAGTAATTCACATCATTGTTGTGAATTACCCTGCATGAGGAAAGAAGCAATATGTGATGTTAGGAGGGACAAATGGTAGCATCCCGCTAGCCCATTGAGAAATGGTGATTCCTTGAATTATCCCTGTGGGAGCGCAATATGATGACATGTGGCAAGAATTTATTGCATCGCTTAGTTCCTTTGTATCATGGTTTTCATTTTCTAAGCACAAGGAAAACTTTTGATATGTGATGGAAAGCTAGTGGGTCCTCTATTTCAAATTTATGATGCAACGATATAAGGGCATGTGTCTAGGGAGACAAATAGCAAGTGTTTATTGTGTTGTGAAGGCTATATATATCACATTTATGTTCTCTTCAATGCAAATTAATTTGTGATGAAGCAATATGCAAGCGATATATCGACACATGTCTAGAATGACAGCTGGTAGCTTCTCATTACCTAATGGTGGAGAAATTGTACTCTTGAAAGAGAGGTCACAAGTTCAAATCCTGCAGGGGGTAAGGTATGTACACCTCGTATTGTGGAGCATGAGTTAGGTGCCTCCCTCATATTAGGAGTACGAGGAATCCCATATACTGTAAGCCATCTGTAGACCTTAAAATAGACCGCCTAGTATCATGGACTATAAAAGGACCTTTCCTTTCCTTTCCATTTCATTGCACATCTCCTTCACATCGCAAAAATAGCTTTTGAGATCGAACGAAAAAATTAATAGGTATATATGATGCAATAGAGGTCTATGGCGCTATTTTGAAAGAACTTAATCAAACAGACATATTTTAAAGTTCAAATGGTTAAAGGAGAATCATCAGATTGTATCACAAAGAGAACATATCAATGACCAATATCCAAGATCTAATTTTGCAATGGCTAAATAGTGGAAGCAACCATAAACTAGCATAGAGGATGAATTTAACTGGCTCAACTGCTCCAACTACTTAACTTTATTGGTGATGAAATATATAAACAGTCGCATAGAATAAAAGGAGATTAGAATATCAAACATAGATCAATTGCACCAAAAATATCATTTAATGTGTATCTAATCTAGGGTTTGTAGGTTGCTAAGAATAGAAAATACATCATATTTGGAACAAGATCAATTATACAAGGATATGAAATTCAATGCAGAACAAAGCCTAAGATTGACAAATGCCAAAAATAGAAATTATATTGAATGATTTCAGTTGTTGTTTGGTTTGAGGAGGTTGACTTGCTGGAGAAGCTAAGTGAGAAAAGTTGAATGACTAAGGGTTGGATGGCTAAGGCAGAGAAGTGTGAATTGTGAGAGGGTGTATGTGTGTGTTGTAGAACAGAGGTGAAAGAGGTGCATTCTCAAGTTAAAGGAGAACCAATATTTTGCACATATGAATTTGTAATGTTGTAAGAGGTGGGTGCCTCAAAAAGATTGGGTTGGTGCTCAATCAGGTGTCTAGTGTACCTTAAGGTTGGTGCCTTAAAAAATTGTCTTTGGTGTGTAGTGTACCAGGAGGTTGGTGCCTCAAGACATTGTCTTGGGTTTTAATTTACCTATAAGTGGGTTCTTACAAAACATGTGTACTATCCTTGATTGTGAAGTTGGATTTGAGCAGTAGAATCAAGCAACTTTTCTCAATGTGTTTTTTCCCTTCTAGGGTTTTCCATGTATAGCTGGTGTCTTCTTATGTGTGTGTTGTTTTGCTTGATCTTTAATCTTTTCTATTGGTTTAATGTGTTGAAAAATTGTATACATTGATTCAACCCCCCTCTCAATGCATTGGTGTTCTTTCAATAATTAGTACCAGAGCTCTGGTTCCTTGAAGAAAGTTTAATCAACTTAAGGTATATCTAGTTTTAACAACACTATGGTTGGACAAAAAGGATCTAATTCAAACAAAGCTCCATTATTTGATGGAATAGATTATGCTTCCTGGAAAGTCAGAATGGAAACCTATTTAACCTCTCTTGGATTTGATATATGGCAATCTATTGTAGATGGTTATATTGCGCCAAAAACTACTCCTACTGATGTAGCTATTAATAAATCTTTTAAAAACAATACCAAAGCTAAAAATGTTATTCTATGTGGTTTAACCAATACCAAATTTGTAAAAGTCATGCATTGTAAATCTTCCAAATAAGTATGGGAGAAATTGAAAAGTATCTATGATGGAGATGATAAAGTGAAACAAGCAAAGTTGCAAACTTATAGAGGAAATTTTGAGATTCTTAAGATGAAGTGTGAAGAAAATTTTGCATCATACATGCTTATATTAGATGAATTAGTGAATGCAATCAAAGGTTTGGGTGAGACTATTGAAAAAGGTTATTATAAAAAAGTTCTTGAGGTCACTCCCACAACGATTTGGTTCTAAGGTCTTTGCAATAGAAGAAGCTTAAAATCTGGATACATATTTTATAGATGAATTGTTTTGGTCCACAATTGCATATGAAATGAGAAATGATAATACTATATCAACAAAAGGGTAAGTTGCATTCAATACCTCCAAAACCAAGAAGATTAAAGAAGATTTAGAATATGACATCGGCTTAAATGAAGAAGAAGCAAACTTTGTCAAAAAGATAAAGAAGGGCATTGGAAAATAAAAAGCTAAGATTCCTTTCAAATATTTTAATTGTGGTAAAGTAGGACATTATGCCTCAAATTTTCCATTGAATTAAAATAAAAAGGGAGGTAGTTCCAAGAGCCAAGAAGTTTACAAAATATAAAAAGAGGAACTATGAAAAAAAAAAAAAGAGTTTTTATGTGGATAAAGAAATTAGTTCTTCAAATGATTGCTCCTTTGCAAGTGAATATTGTGAAGCAAGTTAAGTTGCATTTATGGTTGAATAAAGTAAATAATGTGAATATTCTAAAGAGGAAGAAGAAGGTGAGATTGATTTGGAAGATGAACTAGTTTATATATTAGAAGATTTGAGTAATGCAAGAAAACAAAATGAAAAATACAAGTTAAGGATTAAAGAATCTGAAAAAATTATTGTAGACCTTAAGCTACAAATAGAAGAGTCAAAGAGAATTGAAGATATGACTAATCTATATTTGAAGAATAAAATAGAAGAATGTTAAAAGCTAGAGGTTGAAATTGTTTCTTTGAGAAAAGACCCTGAAAAGGATAGAGAACGGATAGAAAAAGGTTTGAGGTTGAAATATGGTTCTGAGATACATGATTAATTAATCAACTCACAAAATATTTCTTCAAAAGATAAATCTAGTTTGGGTTTTGAGAAATGAAATATTCCCACTACCAACGCGTCCATAAATTTATATGATATGATAGCTTTAAAGTAGAAGAGAAGTTTGATACAAAGCATGAGAAAGAGTGCAATGAAGATTCTAAGAAGCCTGAAGGGTCATCGAAGGGTAAGACGTTTGAACATCTCAAGAAATCAAATGATGGATTCATCAAGGTGCATAGTCCAAAGAGGAGATTTAGATCCCAACATACAAGACAAAATAGGTTCTTTTATGATTTTTATGGTTATTGTTTTTCATGTAATCAGTGTGGGTGTAAAGCTATAGATTATAGGATTAGACATTTGAGAAATGATAGACATAATTTTGTAAGAAAGAATCCTTTTTCTTCTTTAAGTGCTCTAAATGATATATGTTATAATTGTAATAACTATGGGAACATTGCTAAGTTTTAAATAAGTAAGTTTATATAGTCTCCTTGACAGGAGAGAAAGATGTTTACTCCTACTAAGAAAACTAGATTTTCTCATGATCATGCAAGTCAAAAGAAATAATTTGTACCCCTTGTAGAGAATAAAAAATCTACACAAAGTTCTGAGGAAAAGGAGAAAAACCCTAAGAGGTATTGGAGAGAGAAGACTAGGATGAAGAATGAAGAATCGATGTTAGTTCAAACAAAATTTCATGCCAAAGGAAAAGGAAATCCTTGGGTGATTGACAGTGATTTCTCTAGTCATATAACTAGAGATAAGAGAAATTTCACAAGTTTGGAGAAATGTAATGGTGGTATAGTCAAGTTTGGTGATAATACTACTACTAAGACAACTAGAAAAGGTACATTATGCATAGATGGTAAGACTAATGCTCAAGATGTGTTGTATGTAGAAGGTTTAAAACATAACTTTCTTAGTGTTAGTCAAATGTGTGACAAATGATATAATATGTTATTTCATGCTAGTGGATGTGAGATAAGGAAAGATATCTCTAGTAGACTTTTTGTCGAGGCAAGAAGAACAAGTAGTAATTTATACCACTTGAATGAAGTGAAAAGTGGAAGGTGTATGTTCAGTAAAATTGATGAAATTTGGTTATGGAAACAAAGGATGGGTCACATTAACTTTGACCTTCTTGTGAAGGTCAACAAGAAGAATGCAGTCAGACATATGCCTAACATTGGTAAACCAACAAACACTCTTTGTAAAGAATGCCTTGAAGGAAATAAAATGAGGTTTAGTTTCAACTCAAAAAAATATTCAACTTCAAAGTCCCTAGAATTGATACATATAGATTTGTGTGCACCAACAAGAACCAAAAGCATCAGTAGAGAAAGGTATTTCACGTTATTAGTAGATGGTTATTCAAGAATGACATGGGTAACTTTTCTTAAAGATAAATATCAAGTTTTAGTAAGGCTCAAAAAATTTAGAGCTATGGTTGAAAATGAGATTGGTTCAAGAATTAAATGTTTGAGGGTAGATAGATGTGGAGAATTCACTTCACATTAATTTAATGAGTATTTTGAAAAACATGGAATTAGAAGATATTTTTCTGTAGCTAGAATACCTCAACAAAATGGAGTTGTTGAGAGAAAGAATAGAATATTTCAAGACATGGCTAGAACAATGTTTAATGAAGCCAAACTATCTAATAGATATTGGAAGGAAGTAGTTCAAACCGTTGTTTACATTCTCAATAGAGCACAGTTAAGAGTGAATCATGATAAGAATCCATATGAGTTATGCAAAGTTAGACCTGCATCTATGAAATATTTTAAAATATTTGGAATTAGATGCTTTATAAAAAGGGATGAAGATACCTTGGGTAAATTTGAGACAAGGTCTAATGAAGGAACATTTTTGGGTTATTCATCTACAAACAAAGCCTACAAGTGCTACAATAAAAGGGTACAAAAAATAGTTGAAAGTATGAATGTGAGAGTGGATGAAGATCACTCTCAATAGTTACAAAAACATGACATTAATTCATAGGTCTCTATTTATGAAGATAAATAATAATCTACAAAAGAAGAGCCACAAGAGGAAAGTGATGCTAATGAAGAAGAGAAATCAAATGCTACTCCAAAAGAACCACCCAAATTTGTCAAAAGAGATCATTTCGAGAAGAAAATTCTTGGTAAAAAATCTAATGGTTTCATGACAAGAAGAAAGCTTGCTCAACAATATCAGGTAAACTATTCTCTACTATCTAAAATAGAACCTAAAACCTTTAAATAATATAGTAAGGATGAAACATGGATTGAAGCAATGAAAGAAGAAATTAGTCAAATAAAGAAAAATCAGACTTGAGAACTTGTTCCAAGGCCCACTGATAAGAATTTCATAGGATCAAAATGGTTGTTTAGAAATAAATTGGATGAAGATGGGAAGATAAAAATAAATAAAGCTAGATTGGTTTGCAATGGTTATGCTCAAGTTGTGGGTATAGATTTTAATGAGACATTTCCACTTGTTGCTCGACTTGAAGCTATTAGAATGTTTCTTGCATATTTAGTTTATTAAAAGTTCAAAGTATACCAAATGGATGTAAAATCTGCATTTCTTAATGGCTATCTGGATTAGGAAGTTTATATGGAGCAACCTAAAGGGTTTATTGTGACTAAACACAAAGATTATGTATACATATTGAAAAAGGCTCGGTATGGTTTAAAACAAGCCCCTAGGGCTTGGTATCCTAGGTTAGACAAGTATCTTCAACAATAAGTGTATAAGAAAGGTATTTTTGATAGAAATTTGTATTTCAAATGTGAAGGTGAGCATAATATAACTATTGTGGTGTATGTAGTTGACATCATTTTTGGTGGCAACAATGAAAAAATGTGTAAATCATTTTCCATCCAAATGAAAAATGAATTTGAGATGTATATTCTTGGAGAACTTTCTTTCTTCCTTGGTTTACAAATAGCAAAAACTGATAATGGGATATTCTTATCTCAAACTAAGTATGCTAAGGAAATTCTCAAGATGTTTCAGATGGAAGATTGTAATCTAGTTAGCACACCTATGGTCATTGGATGTAAGCTCAACAAAGGTGATAAATCTGAATTAGTAAATCAATCATTATATAGGTCCATGATTGGAATTCTTTTATATCTTACTCAAACTAGGCTAGATATCATGCAAGTTATTTGCATGGTTTCTAGATTTCAAGTCGCTCGTAAGGAGACACATGTTAAAGTTGTAAAGAGAATTTTAGATATTTGAAGAGTACTATTGACTATGGATTATGGTACCCTAAAAGTGAAGACATCACTTTGATATCACATACAGATGTTGATCAGGCAGGAAGTGTTGATGATAAAAGAAGTACTAGTGGGGGTGCATTTTTCCTTGGAAACAAACTAGTTTCATGGCTAAGAAAAAAGCAAGAGTTAGTTACACTTTCAATAGCTGAAGCAGAGTATGTGGCAGAAGTGGCATGTTATACTCAAGTGTAGTGGATGAAGCAAATACTTAAAAAAATCAAGCTAGAGTACAAAGAAAATTTTACAATTCTTTGTGACAACTCAAGTGCAATAAACATATCAAAGAATCTAGTGATGCACTCTAAGACCAAGCATATATCAATCATCACTTCTTGAGAGAAAAGGTAGAAGATCGAGAAGTCAGCATGGACTATGTGTCAACCAAAGATCAAGTGGCAAACATATTCACCAAGCCTCTTCCCAAAGATAAATTTGAATATATGAGATAGAAGTTGGGAGTAATTGCTCCCACATTAGATCGCTAAATTTTAGTGATAAGGAATGAGTCCAAGGGGATCTTCAAAAAAATATTTATATATCCTTGGAAGAGTGTGAAGAAGTCAAGTCAAGTATGCATGGTTTTACAAATTTCTAACAACTTAATGGTTGCAGAGTCTTGGACACACTCTTTCTTTTTGCATGGTACATGTCAAAAGGGGAGAACATGAGTAGAAGCAAGTATCCTAAAGAGTCCCTTTTCCATCAATGTGAAAGGGGGAGAAATTGAGAAAATGCTCCTTGTTTTCCAAAAAGGGAAGATCTATCAAAGGGGGAGTTATGATTGTGAATAGTTGTGTGCCAAAGGGGGAGACTTGATTTTTATTTAGAATGGATGTTGATATTTGGGAAGAGCATTTAGTTTTTCCAATAATGACAAAGGGGGAGATTGTTGGAATTGTTGTCATTGATTTCAAAAGGGAGTTTACGGCTAGACATGATGGTCATTGATGTCAAGTTGTCTCAATCTAAATGATGAATTTGAAGTTGCAGTGCAAGATTTGAAGTGTTGCAGATGTTCGGGCTTTGAACCTCGAGCTTACCCCTTATTGCTTGCAAGAAGAATGAAAAGAGGAAGAGAGTTTGTGCAAAGTCTGAAAGATTTTGCACATTGAGCTTCGGATTGTTGGGTTATTCCTTAAGGTTAAGCAAAATGTATGAAGAACCCCTATACCCCAACCCCCAAAATTGTTTTGGGCTTTGCGGGTCAAATCTAAGGCTTATGCCTTACCAAAAATCAAGAAAGAGGTATGGTGGAAGGGCAAACCCCAACACCTAAAATGGTTTTAGTTCATGCGTTGAACATGTTTTATATTTCGATGTTGACCAGATGTTAGTAGTTACAAGTCTCTCAAGTAATAACTTAAGCCTTCTTAACCGTCGTGATGACCGGCCCCTTGACCTAGACATTATCGACTCAAAAATAATAAGGGCTTTAATGTTTCCTAAGTTTGGAGTCAAATATTTGTCATTGCAAGAGTTCTTCACATCGTGGTTTGTGTTTACACTAACAAGATCATATTTGTGATGGTGCGATGGAGACCAAAGGGTATGTGTTAATTTTTTATTGCATCACAATGTTCCTTCACATCATATTTTTAAGTTCTCCTTGGCATAAGATTTTTGTGATGTGTGATGGTAGTGGAAGGTGATGTCATAAAGAAACATGGTAGTTTATGATTACATCGCATAAGTAATTCAAATCATTGTTGTGAATTACCCTGCGTGAGGAAAGAAGTGATATGTGATGTTAGTGGAGTATGACATCAGGAGGGATAGATGGCAGCATCATGCTACCTCATTGAGAAATGGTGGGTCCTTAGCTTAGCTATGCGGGAGTGCAGTATGATGACACATGGCAAGAATTGATTGCATCGCTTAGTTCCTTTGCATTTTATTTTTCATTTTCCAAGCACAAGGAAAACTTGTGATATGCGATGGAAAGCTGGTGGGTCCTCTATTTCAAATTTGTGATGGAGCAATATAAGGACACGTGTCTAAGGTGACAGATGGTGAGTGTTTATTGTGTTGTGAAGACTATATGCATCACGTTTATCTTCTCTTCAACACAAACAAAGTTGTGATGAAGTGATAAGTGAGTGATATATTGACACATGTCCAGAATGACAGCTGACAACTTCTCATTGCATCACACATCTCCTTCACATTACATAAATAGTTTTTGAGACCGAAGTAGAAAAGAGATAGTTTTATATGATGTGATGGATATATATGGTGTTGGTTTAAAAGAACTTAATTGAACAGTCACATTTTAAATTTCAAACAGTTAGCAAGGAGAATCACCAGATTATGGTGCAAAGAGAATAGATCGATGACCAGTATTCAAAGATCTAATTTTGTAATGGCTAAACAGTGGAAGAAGCCATAAACTAACACAAAGGATGAATTCAATTGGCTCAACCACTCTAATTACTCAATTTTATTGGTAATGAAATGTATAGACAACAACATAGAAGAAAAGGTGGGTAGAATATCAAACATGGATCAATCATACCAGAAATATTATTTAATGTGTATCTGATCTAAGGTTTGTAGTTTGATAAGAATAGTAAATACATCATATTTGGAACAATTTTGAGTATACAGGGATATGAAATTAATTACAAAGCAAAACCTAAGATTGACAAATGCCAAAAATATTTATTGCATTGAATGATTTCAGTGGTTGTTTGGCTCGAGGAGATTTGGCTTGTTGGAGAAGCTAACTAAGAAAATTTGAACAACTACGGGTTGGATGGCTAAGGCCAAGAAGTGTGAATTGTGTGAGGGTCTATGTGTGTGCTGTAGAACAAAGGTGAAATAGGTGCATTCTTAGGTTAAAGGAGAACCAGTATTTTGCATATATATGAATTTGTAATGTTGTAAGAGGTTGGTGCCTCAAAAAGACTGGGTTTGTACTCAATTAGGTGTGCAGTGTACCTTGAGGTTTGTGCCTTGAAACATTGTCTTTTGTGTGCATCGTACTAGGAGGTTGGTGCCTTAAAACATTGTCTTGGGTGTCAATGTACCTGTAAGTGGGTGCTTACAAAATATATGTAATATCTTTGATTGTAAGGTTGGATTTAAGCAATAGACTCAAGCAACTTTTCTCACCATGGTTTTTCCCTTCTAGGGTTTTCCATGTATATTTGGTGTCTTCTTATGTGTGCATTATTTTGCTTGATATTTAATCTTGTCTATTGTTTTAATGTATTAAAAATTTGTATAAGCTAATTCACCCCCCTAGTGTATTAATGTTCTTTCAACAACATCCACCAATAAACCCATACTCTTTCTACATTAGTTTGAAAGAATACCTTATACAAGACTTTATAAAGGGATTTTAAAGTGTCTATGAAGATAAATAAATCAAATGCATCATTCCTATTAAAAATATGATTGATAAAAATTTCTAAACTATCAAAGCATATAAATGTTCATGGAAACATTTTGGATTACTAAAAACTATAATTTGTATTTATTAATTTGGTTGACAGTAAAACCAATATCATAATTATACAATAAAAATACAACTTATACATTCATTATTTTTTGACACAATACAATATATTTTAAAAAACTATATTATTTTCCTTCTCTCCCCCTTCTACAATAAAATTCCAATCTAGAACCTAGCAACCTAACAACCAACCCTTTTTCCTTCTCCAACATACCAAGATATTGTATTTTGATTTGAATATTGGAGGGAAATTTTAAATTTCATTCATTTCATTATTAGAAGAATACAAACATCTTTCCCAAGAGTATATAAGATCACACAAGTCCAACCCAAGAATTAGCTCAATATTAGGTCTCATAAATGTGAACTACTAGTGCATCCAATAGTGAAAGGGAACTAACCAAGAAACACAATAAACTACCACAAACTCACTAATTGATTAGATTAGCATTAAAAATATTCTTATGCCATGGAAACAATATTTTGAAATAAAAAAATTCACCATAGCACACACAAATCTTTAGATAACCATTAGGTCCATACCTTACAAGAATATATCAACTCCTAAGTAACATTAGGAATAACTCATAGATGATGAGGAGATAACCAACCACCAACCAAACTAGCTAGACACGTTAAAAATTTAA
Organism: Sequoiadendron giganteum; assembly: GCA_007115665.2. Lineage (NCBI taxonomy): Eukaryota > Viridiplantae > Streptophyta > Pinopsida > Cupressales > Cupressaceae > Sequoiadendron > Sequoiadendron giganteum. The sequence continues at coordinate 253,988,217 of CM021100.1, read as the reverse complement.
AACTAACCTATCTATCTCAAATCACATTTCATGGTAGGTGAAGATGAATAGTAGAAGGCAAGGTAATAAAACATTCCAAATCCCATTTGAAAATTTTCCATCCACATGTGAGAAAGGAACATCTAACACTAGAAAATAATGGGATATTATAGGGTGAAAAATAGGGTCCACCAAAATGAATCAAAAAGATGATGGAACACTTATTTTTCTAAGCCCCTTATCATTCAAATTATGTAAAATAAGATTCCAATAACAATTAGAAATGATACCTAACTGTTATAACAACTATGATGGATGTTTTTAGAGCACAAAATGGTGTGTACCTATCTAGAAAGTTGTTTTTAAGCTACAAAGGACTTATTCGCCTTCAGTAGCGAATGGGTCCTTTTAGGATTTTGGAAAACTAATTTCGAGATCATGTTCCTTGATGTTTGCACTCTTAAATTACCTATTTTCAGCTTTTGGAAGTCTATATGCAATTCTGTAGAGCCCTTTCCATGATCTTGCACTTTGAATGACAACTTTTTGCAACTTGACAACTTTGACAATTTTGCTCCAAATCTTGCTCAACTTGATCCTCAACCTATAAATCTACAATCACACACTCAAGGGCAGAAAAAATTGTTGTTTGTTAGTGAATGGGGGTTTGCCTTAGTCAAACCCCTTTTAGGTAATCAAACCAAATGATGAAATGAAGCATGAAATATGAAATATGTAAATGATGTCACCTTAGATGATGTCTTGTGAATCAAATATGCAATCTAACATGTGGTGGCCATGAAGAATGTAGATCGAGGATCCTTGGAAATGATGTGAACAATAGTTGCAAATAGATATGTAATGCTACATCCACTTCTTAGCTCAACAACATGAATCCATGCATCAAACCCTTAAATGATGATATGATATTTGAATTGTTGCATTAAACACTTGAAATCTGCCTTGAAATGCCTTATGAATTCCTTTGAAATGATCTAATTCTTGATCACTTGAATGATTGAATGCTTCATAAACTTGCTAGGTGAAAACAATGTTAATTAACCCCTTATTTATACTAAATTAGAATATTAACCCAAAAATTCAAAGAGCTGAGGCTAACACTAGATCTGGAAAGAAACATTAATAAATTCCCACCAGAATGAAATTCAAAAATGGGGGTCTCATTAAGGGACGACCCATTCGTCACCTAGGGTGAATGGGTCCTAGCTTAATTTACCAGGACCTAACCCCAAGGGGTGAAAAGAAGACTAAAAACCCATTCCAGATCAACTGAAAAAGGGGGGTCCTGTTAAGGGAGGACCCATTTTCCATCAAGGGAAAATGGTCTTGGCTTAACTTACCAGGACCAAACTTCTCCCAATGAAATATTTTGCTAATTAAATTATAAGTGTTAGGATAGATCTTTGAAAGGTGTCAAGATTAAGGCCTAAATTTGAATAAAAGGGGGTTAATTACTCCAATTACCCATAATTAATTAATGACCACATAGATAAATGTCAAAGTGTTTTTCAACACTTAAAAAAGGTACACATTATGTACATTTTATTAGAAAGGGGCCCATTAGGCATAATTAAGCAAGTTCATCCTAAAAAAGTGTGAAAGTGTGTAATAACACCTTTGCAAAGGATCAATTAAGGCATGTTTTAGTCAAATAAGGGTCCCAGAATAGTGTGAATGTGTACAACACATTACAACACCACTCAAGACATGATTAATTCAGTTTGAATGTCAATTATCAAACCAAGTAAGGAAAAAGGCTACTTTTTCTTTTACTACATTTTTCCCCCACTTTAGTGAGACGATGACCCCATGTCAAACTCACACTAAAGTAGACATCCAAGACATTTAAGTATGCATCAATAACAAAGATACATGATCATACCCTGTCAAAGGCCAAGAAAAATAAACAAAAACAAAAGGATCAAGCACAACCATTTCAGTGCAATGTGAGACGGGGTTGTTTGTCCATAACATGTGTTGCTCACTCTGGGGTAGTGGAACCTTAGTCTACCCACTAGGTGAGTTGTCCCAAAATATGTGCGCTCACTTTGGGGTAGTGGAACCTCAGTTTGTCCACTAGGTGAGTTGTCACAATGAAGTGGTTTAGTGAGAAAGGCATGCTAGTGTGTTGACTTCCCACCATATAATGAGAAATTCATGCCAATGTTTTGGCTTCCCATCATACTAACCATACCAAATTTATCCTCCTGATAACTTTAATAAGGCACCACAATACAAATGCTTTTGTAAAATGCTTTTGAATATCATGTAAACAATTTGTTAAAGGGGATTTTTCTTTATTTTTGTAAGTGTTTTCCTCTTAGGGAGCATTGTGCCTAATGTCTCCAAGAGAGGAAAATTCAAAAGTGTCAGATCGTCGCTCATGGGATGCCTCGTTTACATTATGCCATGATAGTAGATCATACACTCTTGGATGGAATCAAACCCAATGACACCACCAAGAAGAAGACACATCACAAGAAAAAGAAAAATCATGCCATGAAATATTGTCGAAAGATGTCATCTATCTATGCCCCCACTTTAAAGTGGTTGCTACACCATCACTGTGATAAATTTATTTAAAGTAGCCAATGTTTTGATCCTAACACATGAGAGCTTTCCTTGGAAAACCCTATTCTACGTCATATGTTTTTGAAACAATTTGTGTCATGAAATAGGAAGGAAGGGTTGCCCCCACAAACACATAAGGGATCTATGGATTTGGGGTCAATATGTTTGTGCTACAATGTTTTCATAGAGCATGGAACTATCATCATTCCCAAAACACTCAAAGAACTAGAAGAATGACACAAAGAGAGCGAAAATAAAGAAAAAGAATCCTTTTGGGTCAACATGGAAGAGACATAAATGTCTCAATGCCTTATGTCATCCCCAAAAGGAAAACACAAAACAAATGAAATGATAAAGGAAAATATTTTGGGTCAACATGGAAGAGACATGAATGTCTCGATGCCTTGCATCATCCGCAAAAGGGAAACACAAGACAAATGAAAAATGATCACGACATAGAGAAGAATGAAGGTACATATAGAAGAATGCACAAAAGAGAGAGGATACATCAAACGAAAGTCACCAGAGATTACATTACACACATGCAATCATAGAAAGAACTGAAAAAACAAAAGACTAGTAAGGCACAAGCGAGTCAACCTAAAGCAGGTCGTATGCCTCCCAATCTCAATCGGTATAAATGGAAGATGGGAAACTAGCCAAAGAGATCACATGATGTTCTAAACTAGGACACACACCAAGTTCAACACTCTTTTTAGGAGAATTTTCATTTAAGCTCATGGAAGAAGAAAATAATTTATTCAATCATCATGCACTTTTTCATCAATCTTTGCAATGTCAATGTCATCATCTAATTTAATCATAGCAGGAGATCAAATAACAATGGCCATGCAATGTTCTTATTTATGTGGAGGTAACGGTTGAGAGTCATCATGCATTGCTTCAAGCAAGTTTGGGTTTTGATTTTCTATGTTATTGTTGTTTTCTTGAGTTTGTAATCTATGAGAAATAGCATGACATCTACGTCTATGCTCTCTAGCACTTCGATTTATTTTTAGTTTATTGTCAATTTGTTGTTCTGTAAGAGCGGGTTTGTCAATTATAGGTTCTTTCTCTTCCTTGGGAGGACTAGAAGAAACAACAGGAGGTTTCTCAATTGCTTTCTATTTGACTTTGTAAACTTGTTTTACTCTAGGAGGGACAAGGAGATTGTTTCTATTATCTCATGGTCTCTTGTTTGAAATTGCAAGAGGTTTTTTTATAGGTTGTTCTTGTATGTTTGGAAGTGTTTTTAGTTCAATCTTTGTCTCATCAAGGCTGATAGTTGGTTCGGCCATAGGTTGAGGCATGTTTTGAAGGGATAGTTCTTCTATTTTATTTGCCTTGAATTTTTTATATGATTTGAAAAAGAAATATTCGCGAGGCTTGATAGGTTCCATAGGCTCAGGCCAAAAGTAATCTAGTGAAAAATTCCCTTTTGCCGAGGTCAGATGAAATTCTCTATGATACACAGTGAAGATGTCATTGCCAAATGGAAACTTTAGACATTTATGCACAATCGAAGGAATGACATTCATGGAGTGAAGCCATGGATAGCCTAGCTTCACACGAAATTGGTCTGATTATGGAATGATGGAGAATGAGATTGTTAATTTTTTGGGTCCCACTTTTAAAGGGAGATCTATCGATCCTATCATAGGGCAAGAAAATCCATTATTTTTCTTGATCCATGCTTTCGATTTATCATATGTTTCTTGATATAACTCATGCACATATAAGAATTCTTTTGTGATCACATTCTCTCTATAGATGAGATCAATCAATATCCCATTAGTGGGCTTATTATTGATTCGGCCAGCTATGTAAAGAGGACCATCAGGTGCATGTTTAGGTATGTTATTGTGTGAGAAATCAATGTCAATAGGTTCTTTAGTCAAGCCCTTATGAGGTCTAGCTTCGATAAATTCTATCACTTCATTCATGGTATGTTGTTCAATGGTATTCATATTTTCATGATTTGTGTCAACATTCATCACATCATTCTTTGTTTTGCTAGCTTTGATAAATGAAATATTGTTCTTAGGCATACGATTTGTAAAGATTTACAAATTTTGATTAGGAGCTACAGACTTGTTACCCTTATCATTCACACCTATGATTATTAAATAATTAGAATCAATAAGGTCTTGCACAAAATGTTTAAGATGCTTACAATATTTTGTACTATGCCCATTTTTTTGGTGGTAATGACAATAAGCATGTTTTTGAAAGCCTTTAGGCAATGGTATAGTGGGATCACGTTCTCTAATAGGAGGTAAGGTAAGCATGTTTTGTCAATAAGTTGCAACATGATGTTGTGAAAGGTATCAGGTAAAGGAGTGAATTCTCTCTCCCTATCCCCGAAAGGAGTTGTCATTTTTATAGCAGCCACTTGATTATTGTTGTGTTGACTTGTCTAAGGAGGATTTAATTGTAAAAGGCCCTTATTATGTTTCTTGAAGGGTTGATAATTGTTTTGTTGTGGATTCAGACTTTTCAGAGCAACTAGGTGGATTTTTTACATCACGATCGCCAGTCATGTTTTGATGGTCACGAAGGGTTGTACATAACTGTGTAAAGGATGGAAACCTCAACATTTAAAATTTTCTTTGGATTTTATCTTGTAAGTTGGCAATGAAAATTCTTTGAAAATCGACATCAGGAATCTTAATGTTCACTTGTGAATAAAGTGTTTGATATCTTCCTATGAAATCAATCACTTTCTCATCCTCTTTTTGTTTGCATGTCATTAAATCAGCAAGAGTCATCTTGGGACCTATGTGAATATGGGAAGGGTTGTAAAATCCATCAATGAGTTCATTGAATGAACTAATTGAATCATTCAGTAGAGAGGAGAACCACTCTAAAGCAGTATCCTTCAAATATCTAGGGAATTGCTTAGCCAACAGTTTATCCTCAAAGATGAAATCACTACACAAGGTTGTGAAGGTGGAAACATGGCTTACAGGATCTCCTTTCCCACCATATTTCTCAAATCAAGGGACCTCTATACCTTGTGGCATTTGTGCTCTTAATATGTCGAGGTAAAATGGGGTGGACTTGATGTATTGTAAAGTTTGACCATTATTACTTTGTTGTAATCTTTCCAATTGTTGTTGAACAAATGCCATTGTTTGCAAAAGTGAATTAATGAGAGGGTCATTTTGGTTATAAGGATGAGCAAAATAAGGTAGTGGAGTGCATGTATGCAGAGGACTAGTGAATTGTAGATTGGTGGAGTTGGATTGTTGAGGAATTATTGTATTCGAAGGCACAAAGGTGGAAGGAATTCCTATAGGAATACCTAAGGAAGTGTATATGGTGCTAGTAGGTATGACTGTTGTGGTGGTTTGAATGGTAGTTGTGGGTTGAAAGGTTGCTATAGGTTGAAAGGTTGTTGTAGGTTGGAATGTTGTTTTAGGTTGGAATATTTTTGTAGGTTGTGTACTATTTGTGTCGCAAAAAAGTGTAGCCTTGACACTTTTCACTCATTTGGGCCTTTTCTCTTGTATTTTGGCCTAATTTTGTTTAGACTTAATGTTGTAATGTGGCCAACACATTCACATTATGCCTTGAATGCTTACAAATCAATAATAATAATAACCTAATGGTGTCTTGAAAAGGTGTTGTGAAGTGTTGTAACACATCTTCCAACTTTTCTAAGACCTTTTCATGATAACTCATCTAAACAACCCCTGTTTATCCCTTACCAAGCCTTTTTTCAAGGTATTGTAGGGTTTTGTAACACATATTCACACTTTCCTAGGCTTTTCATCACTAAATCAACCCTTTCTTATGACAAATTGACCTCTTAATGTACTTATAGGCCCGAATTAAGTGTGTTTCAGGAGATCATCCCATTAAACATCATCAATCACCCTTTAAATCTTGACAACCACTTGAATTTGTCCAAGTGGACTAAGTCGCCACCTTGCGCGACTTAGTCCCATTTGGCATTAAAATCAAAATTCTTGCAAGATTTTGTCTCCAAAACCCTAAGGTCGGCCTGTGATGTGTTATTTTCAGGGAATTAGGGCATGACATGTATAAATAAGGGTTTTTCTTCTCATTCCCAACTCATTCAACATCTGCAATCTATCTTCTCAAGCAAGCATCAAGCATTCAAGAACTCTAAGCACTTCAAGCATTCATCCATTGGAGTTGTCACTTGCATATCTTCAGACTTCTTCAACAAGGGTTTGGTGAGTTGTTGTACTTGCATGTTATTCAATCATCTTTTCCTTCCTATTTCATTTCATTATCTAGGGCTTGATGACCAAAATCGAGTTTGACTAAGGCAAACCCCTATTCTCTAACCCTGACCCTTTTTCTCCTCTTTGCATGTTTGGTGTGTATATTTACCAAAGAGAAAGGTGTTGTCAACTCATCAAAGTCATTCAAGTCAACAAAGCCCTAATTGAAGCTTGGAGACCTCTTTCAACCCGTTCTCTACAAAATCTGAACCAGACACCTATTAGGAACTGAAGTGTAGACCGAGGGCTTCCATCTCCACTTTTAGATTTTTAGAAATTCAAAAGTGGACTATTGGCGACTTAGTCCCACTAAACCTATTTTTTGGATGTTTTTGTAGATTTGGGCACCCATTTGGCAGAAACAGGTTTTGGGGCAGTTTTTCCAAATCTAGGACTAAGTCACCCAGATTGGCACAAGTGTCCCATTCAATATCAACAGAAAATTCTAAAGGTTTTCGAAGCCTCTTTGCATCACATTTCATTTCCAGGTGCACCTCTCCAGTTCTATTCATTTGTATAGTAGATTGTTTATGTTTCTTAGGTCATTTGTATATCACAATGTGTTTTCTAGCATAGTTCATTTCTAGGTTTAGTATTAGTATTCAATCACTTGTATCCATTTCTAGCATCTAGATCCTTCCATTTAGATACATTCTACATCATTCACACACACATCTACCCTTAATCTTGAATGAACACCAAGCATACTTAAGCGTGAAAGAGGCATTGTACGAACCAGCTTCTAGGTGGAAAATCCTAGGGGCCTATTGGGGAATCCTCTTTCCCTAAGTTCATTTTTGGTGGTTCATTTTGGTGAACCCATCCTTAGAACACTTCTCAACTTCTATTTTTGCATCCTAGGAAAGGCTTGCATTCACATTGCATTAGGGTTTTCCATTGTTTTGCATTCTAGGGTTTTTACAATTGCATTAGAGAAAATATCATTTAGCTTGCATTTTTGCATATGTTTTCATTTAAAATTTCTAGAATTCTTCATTTGCATCTTAGGACTGCATCTTATTGCTTGAAATGCATCAAAACCAATAAAAGAAAATCAAAATAATTGAAAAAAAACCCTATTGGGACTAATTTGCCATTCTGGGCGACTTAGTCCCAATTCACATTTTTAACTGCCTATTACAGCATCAGAAACTTCATTGATGCGCTTTCTTAGCCTCCTATTATCATATACTATAATTCTGGAAAGTTTCAAAAACATAGGTTTTATGCTTCTAGCTCAAAATCATCAATTTAGGGTAGTCATTCTTGATATACCTTCAAAATTAGATCTGAAAATGCTTACATTTCTGAACTTATGCATAACATTGATAAAAGTACTTTTCACTTTTTCTTATAAAATGTTTCTATTCATAAAACTTTACTTAATTTTGATAAAAGTGCTTTTCATTCTTTCATATACATTGTTTACATTCTTAAAACTTAGCATACATTGGATAGAAATGTTGTTTATCTTTGCATATACATTGTTTATATTGTTGAAACACTGCATGAAACGGCTACATGTACTTTTCATTTTTGTTCAAACAATGTTAGTATCGTACATATCTAGATATGCTAAGAAACCTTCCGTACTCTCTCCCTATGAGAGCGTTTTAGTGATAGAGAATACAACCTTGGACATTCCTAACGATCATATTAGTTCTTCTCCTAATATCTCTCCTATATGCAAAGAAGATATTTTGGTGTTTGAAGAACCAATCAATGAGAGTTATGAGAATCCTAGTTTTTTCTCTCCTCTTACCTCTCTTAATGAACAAGACAACACAACCATAAAATATCATGACAATAACATTTTTCCTTCTCCTAGTATCTCTCTTAGTTGTGAAGAAGATACTTTATTGTTAGAAAATACAATCGATGAAATTCATGAGTATCTTAGTTGTCCCCCTTCTCTTAGGGAAACCCTTATTGAGAAAGAAAAAACCATTGATCATTCCCCTACTAGTGATGAGGTCCTTTCACAAGAACCTACCTTTGAATGTCAAGAACATTTCATTGGTAGTTCTCCTAAGAACTCTCCTCCTAGGGAGAATATCCTAGTGCAAGAAAATATGAACATTGACACATATCCTTCAAACACTACACCTTCCCTAGGTGCAAGTAATCAAGTGACATTAGAATCCCCTTCACTAATAAATCATCCAGATAAATACAAGATTTTGGAGGTTATGATGACACAAATGGGATCTCCTTTAAATCACACAAAAATCTAAGAGATTTATTGAAATCCATGACACAATCTAATCATAACAATTTTTTGCAGCCGCTAAGTTGTAACTTAGTGACTTAAGCATATAGGGGATCACACATCACTCCTACACCATTACCCTTTTCTCAACCTAGAATCCCTAGTGTTTATGACCTTAAAAAGACTCTTGCTAATCTATTTGTATGGAAACTCATTCAACTATCACCTATATACAAGTGTTTATTTCAAGAAATCTTGCACATAAAGTAGGAGGAGATCCAATCTTACATAAAATCAAATAATGTCACATCCGCCTCTCGTCCCATGCAAGTAATCCAATCCAACATCACATTCCCTAAACATGAATTACCCTCACTTGAGATTCAAAACAAGAATGATCCCTTGATGATAAAGGTGATCATTAATGAAACTTTAGCCAGGCACACTCTCATAGACAATGGAGTAGAAATTAATGTTTGTAGCATGGACCACCTCAAAAAAATTGGCATGGACAAAAAGCTTATTCACCTTAATGATGTTCATATTTGTGGCTTTGAGAATGTTAATAGGAAACCACTAGGGATGATCACAATCCCTATCGATGTTGGACATATAGTGTTTATTACCTCTATCCATATCATGCAAGGACCCCTTCCATACAATATTCTCATAGGGATACCATGGATTCATGCTATGAAAGGAGTCCCATCTACCCTTCACCGCAAAATGAAATTTGAGTACAATAAAAAGATATACATGGTTGACGCAGATGAACGAAGCTATGAATCAACTAATCACAACATTTCCAACTCCCCTACTCCTTTCATTCCTAGATCAAATCTTATACAAGTTGATATTAATCGTTCACCTACAATAAAACTCTTTCGTGATAATTGGGGGTCATTAGATTCTACACCTCCTTTGAATAAAATTTCCAAAATCTCACCCTCTTGGTCCAAATATTCATATACAAACAATTCATTTTCAGATACAAGTTCTAGTAACGATTAGGGTCTTACGCCTCCCTTTAAAGGAGAGTGTGAAATATCACAACCTAAACCAAAACAACCCTATGTTTTATATCCTCAACTTGGTTCTACATCAACAACATTACCCTATGGTGACTGATAGAGCTTTCAATTTTTTACAAAATTTTAACTGGGTCCATGAGAAAATTCTTTCAAATTGTTACCCTTATGCTTAATGATTTTATGTAGGGTTTTGGGGTTTTGCCACCCTTGTTTAAATTTTTTCATCTATCAAACCCTTTGCATTATTTTTTCATTTTGACCCAATATAATAGGCCATCGGTCATCTTAGTTATGACTTATGGCATCGCTCCCATTGCTTTACCGGCCTCGTTGCCTAGGCCCGCCGATCATCGAGTGTGTGAAATTTTAATATTTTAAAATGGTCAACCTGAAATATTTTGTTCTTAAATCTTAAGTCTTAAATTTCTGTTTTCTTAAGGGGGCATCGCCTACCACCTGGCCTTTGGCCCCATTTCTTATCCCAATGGTAGGAACATGCTAATTCCACAACAGTTGGATTTGATTAATGGAATCTTGGCCCTTGCGCGCACGCCACGTAGTATTAAAATAATCCATTTTGGCTGGGCCGCGTAGTGTGCGCAATGGCGCCATTTCATATCATGTGGGACCCATTTCCCACTATCAACTTGATCTCTTGTGGCAAAGGATCGATGGTCGTAATGCACCAATGGGACTTGATATGAGTTGTAGTGCACACGCAATGTAGAATATTTAATCCTTTCTCCTAATGCCTTGTGCAGCCTGCGTGATGGTGCCACGTGGATTCAACTGGTAGAAAAAGGAGGCTTGATGGGGCCCGCGTATGGTACACATGTTTTTTCGATGGGGAGACATTTCATTGGCCTATAGGCCTACCATGCGACATGGATTTTTCAAAGTATTTTGACTCGATCTGAGTCATTCAACGAGCCAACACACTGGTGCATCGATGACCTACTTTCAAAATTCAAAATAAGCCATGTGATGGTCATTTGAGCTCTGTGAGTGACGGGCATTAATGATGCTAGCTCTTCAGAGGATATGAGCCTGATCTCCATGCATGTGAAGGGCTATTTCCTAGAAATCATGATGGATAGTACATTGATTTCAATGTAATTGGGAATTAATGGTGGTGATGCAGACACCAACGAATAATCACTTGTTTGCTCGTGCTTCAATTGGAGCATTGATGATCACTGCATCAATTTGCTCGATAAATGCAGATGATAGTTCTCTTATTGTCACCATAGAAATTAAGTTTCTAGAGTGCTATGTATTTAATTGATATTTTTTGTGGAGGTCTAAGTATTGGTGCAAGATGAGTAAGTATACTACTTCTCCATCAACTATGCATAGGTCAGTGAGGATCAACACTCAAAAATTAGGTGGCAATTCTCCATCAGATAATTTAGATAGCCTTCAAGGCTCTCTGAGCCTGAAGATTTAAAAAATGAAGCCTGCCCCTAGGGTCATCAAGTGTAGCTCTCGGCTCAAGAGCCAAGTTGCAAAAGCAGAGGTGTTGGCATTAGACAAAGGTGGGAAGTTTGCAGAGCGTGGAAGGAATTTGAGGGCTAGGTTGAGATATGGTTGTGGTTCTTTGGGTCAACAAAACTCACCCATTCATATCTTTGGCAATTCTAATGGTGGTGATCTAGAGACTGACTCTGATTATGGATATTTTCTCACTGCTATGACTGAAATGGTTGGTGTTAATGAGGAGGTCCTCATGGTTTCTCCAATTACCATGGTGGCACCGTGTGATGGCTTTGGTTCTAGTGTTAAGAAGCATTCTAATGAGGAAAAGGTGGTGGTTTCACCTCCTACTAAGGTGAAAACGAGGAGTGGTCATCTATACCATGGTTGTGGTGCTACATTGAGCTCTCGGTGATGGTGTGTTTTTCTATGCTTTTTAGTTTTTTTATGATGATGGTGTTGTTGCTTTTGGGTTTCAACATGGACATTAACAACAAGGCCTTAATGGAAAAAATTTTTGCAAATTGATAGTGACACCGACTGGTTACAAGGGTTGTAACTATTTTGATTCCCTTATGTGGTAAAATGATTGCATCCAACTATCATGGAATTTCTAAATGCAGATGAAATTCTTTTTGAAATGAAAATTTGAATGAAATATAATTGCAATGGGCTCGAAGCTTTTCGCTCTCTTGTGTTATAATAGAGATCTCAAGGCTCATTGCAATGTTCGTATTTTTTAGTCCAGAAAGGTTTTGGTAGGGTAGAGCAAGCACATAGAATGTAGAATTCTTCATGAATATGCCATTACTTGTCTTGGGTGGGGTATATGTATGAAGCACTCTTAAATAGTCTTATGTAATTACTGATATCGAAAGAAATTTAAAGTATGCGTTCTCCTATGCATTGTTGTGAGGGATTATGAGTGAAATTAACAAGTGTAATTTCATTTATCTTTCAAAGGTTTGTTTGAAATGTATGATTCTTTTGTTTGCTTCAGCTCAATGAGTTAATTAAATGCTTAAGGAAGATTTGTAGGTATCTCATAATAAGCTAAGGATTTGATAAGTAATCATTTTTAAATACAATGAAGTTCTCTGATGTAATGCATTGTAGAAATGTTCACCCATATCTAGTTGAAGTGGTGTGTATGACTAAATGTTCCATGCTTGACTCCTGCCCAATTTGATAAGGCACTGGCTTGTTCATTTAGGATTCTCATAGTTTATTGACATCAAAGAGTACCCATTCATGGATTCAAGGTCAGAACAATACTTATTTCATATTTCATTCATGATGAGATGCAATTCTTGAAGTTACCAAATGTTCCTAGCAATTTAGAGCTCTTTCATTTAAAATTTAACCAAACCTTTGATGAATTACATCTAATTGCATTCAAGTAGGGAAAAATCTATGTATGAAGTGTTCTTAAGAAAAATTAAAATTATAGGAACACCCTCCTTGGTTCCATAGAGCCAAAAGAGTAGGGGCAAAGGCCTCAGGACTTTGCTTGTTGTGTTGTCTTTCTAGTCCTCTGTGTTCTTGAGCATAAGGTGTGGCATCCCTTTAGAGATATATGGGCCTAGCAAGAAAAAACACCAACAGAAATGGTGACTCTATTGGGGAGAAATTCTAAGAAATTTAAATAAAAAGGAATCCCAGGCACAGAAGGTGGTATCATAGAGTCAAGTATTTGGTGAATCTAAACTCTAAGTTTAGATGTTGGAAAGTTTTGGACCTAGAAGAGGTGTTGCAACATTGTGTTAAAGGATCTATCAGTGACTCCGTTGGTGAAGAAGACCCAGAATGTGATTTACTCTTACATGGACTTCATGTTGCTTGAAGTTTTTTCGTCTGTGAAAGAGGTGGCTACTCTATTTTAAGAACCATTTGAATTGTGAAAGGACTTCAAGATTTGTGTAGTTTTCAATCAGGAAGAAGGGTTAATAGCTACTACAAATTTTCTAGGTATTCTCATAAATCTAAATAGAGCATTAGTTTATTTGCAATGATCTTATGAGAAATTTTCAAAGCTTGAGATGATAAATGGTTCCCTATTAGATGAACTTGCATTAAGATAGGCAGTGATATTAGTTCTTCACATACTTCTAAGTATGATGTGTGGAGTATGTGAACTTTTACCTTGAATAATTTCTCTAAGAAGTATCAAGTATGAGTGTGCAGGGAAAACGTGTTTCGTCTTGCCCTACGAGGGATTTTTTTATTGAAAGGTACATGTCACTGGCCTTTAGTGGTATTAAGGGGTTTCCTAACCTAATTCCTAAAAAGGCTAGGAAATATTTTCCTAAGTTTATAGGGCAGAGCTTTGAATCAATCTCTAGGCATTTTCTTGTATTCATGGATTTGATGGGAGACTATGAGGTAAATCATGAAGATGTTGTCATGAAACTTTTTGTTCAATCTCTTAGGGATTATGCTAGAGATTGGTTCTCATATTTACCAACATGTTCTATAGTTTCATTGAGTCAATTTAGAAATTCTTTTGTAGAACAGTTTGGTGAAAGGATAAATCCAGGGTAAGGAAAAGCTTTATGGAAATTTGTAAAGATGAAGATGAATTGGTCCCTGTCTTCAACCTTAGATTTACTAAGGAAATAAGGGACATTCCAGAAAGTATAAGGCCCAATTATGTTGAATGCCTAGTTGTATATCTAGGGGCTTTTGACAAAAAATGGGTTACTTATTGAGAGATAAGGAGCCTATAACATTATGCCAAGCATATTAGAATGATATGGACATTGAGAACAACCTTAAATATTCAATGATGAAAGGATGTTTAGCTACTGACTCAAATCAGTCTAATGTAGCTTGTGTGACTAAGGATCCAGTAGAGATCATTGAGGGATCATGCCAAGAAGATATAGCTTATGTTGTCTTAGTTGAAACATTTCCACTATGTGTTGATGCTAGTGAGTTCCAGAAGGAGAATTCTCCAATGTTAAGAAGTTTTGATCATGTTTCTCCTACTATAAAATTATGTGACATAAGGAGAGGTCTAGGAGAGTCATCTTATGACCTATTCCATAGGTTTGTGGCTCTACTATTGGAAATACCAAAGTGTGTCCAACCTAAGGAGTCAATGTGTATTGACATGTTTTGTGAGCTATACCAGTTGGGAACAAGCATGTTGCCAAGAGAATTAAAGCCTCAAAGTCTAGGTCAAGTGGTTGACTAGATACAACTTGTAGAGGAAATTATGAGTAGCCATGCACAATAGCAAGTATTCTTAAAGAGTAGCGATCTCAATATTGCTAAGGAAAGACATCAATTAGTACAAATTGGTGAAGGAAATGGATTAGATTTGGTTGATTGCGACCAATTTGCACATGTTGTATGGGAAGATTATCTTCACAATGGAAGGGGTGATGTGTCTAAATCAGGCTCTTGGGAAGTAATAAGGGATGAAGAGTTTGATGAGGTCTGAATGGCTACACCATCAGGTGATCTGGCCAATAGTTTAAATTATGATCAGTTTGTTACTGAAGGTCAAGATTGATGAGTCTAGTTTTTGGTCAGATTATGGGTAGAATCTATAGTCTATTTGTTGAAGGTACCACAAAATTTGATATTGCATACTGACACTTTTATATGGTTTCTCTCAAAACATAAGACATTTGGGATTAATTCCATTTCTACTAGTTTAATGATATTTACCTATTATGTGGACTATCTTTTTTAATCTTGCAAGTGGTTGATGAATGTTCTTTAAGGTGGTTATAGCTATGCAATTATTATTTGTATTGGCATTGCCATGCAGACATGATTAGAAATGCTAAGTTGAGAAACACAACCACCAGTTGGTCATGCAGAGGAAACACACGAAGGTCAACTAAGGATGACAGTGGAAGATTCCCATGTCAGTTGCATGTAACCACCCTATGTTGATCTTTAATGACATTGAGAAAATATAGGCATTACTGCAGTGGTCGAGTCCACACTTGGGCATGCATGTCTGAACGGATTCCCCTGCATGTGTAACCTCTCTTCCACTCTCCTTCCTACTTTCCCTAAATGGTGTCCTCTTAGTTAGTGGGAGATGTAGACACCTAAATTTGACCACTTTCATATGGTCATAATCCCATCATTTATTCATCTAATCCATCTATATTAATTAAATGACACATTTAATTAATATTGTCCCTTTTCCCTAACGTTCCTTAGGTATTTAATTAAATACTTTATACATAATCCCACTTCATCTCTAAATTAAATAAATGCAATCAATTTATTTAATTTATTCAATTATCCTTTTCAATTTTTAATTCATTCTTTCTCTCTCCTTGTCACATCCTCCATAATCTTTTCACTAAACTGGATTAATTTAATTAATCCTCCATTAAGGTGTGCATATCCTTAATTAGGATTAATGTCACATCCTCCATAACTTGCCACTTGCCTCTAATCATCATTAATTAATTTAATCATTTGTTTGCACAATCCTAATCCTAATCACTTACCCCTTTTAACATGTCCTTAAGTCAACCTTCTTGGTACTTACCTTTTTTGGGTTGACCTCTTCTGGTGTAGGAGCACCTAGGAAGCACCTAGGCAAATTACTAGGAAATAGGAAAGTTTTGTGAAATTTTTCTTTTCTTATGTTAAGGTCATGTGGACCATTGCTTTATGAGTTAGACTTAAAGAAGATCAATCAGGAGCTATCAGTAGAGTTTATTTTATGAGTTTAGACACTCAAGATTAGTGGTTAGTTTTGTTTTGCAATTTTGGCAAATAGGGTTTGTGGTAAATTAACCGGCCATGGAATAGTTGGGGCTCGAGCCTAACTGAATTGGAGTGTGTACTTAAGGTGTGCCTCAACCAATGTGCAAGGTTGGAAGGCATAGAGAATGTTTGTAAGTTTGAAAATTTGAAATTTGCTAATGAAGGACAGTGAGAACATTCATTGAAATTTATGTGTTTTCTTGTAGTCAAGTGATCAGGAGCGATCAAGGCCTATAGAATGTTGTAATTAGTGTTAATTTCTTTGCTTTACATTGGTGTGGTAGAATATAGGGTGTGACTTCAATCGGTAGGTGTGTTGGTAGTTGTTTCTTTGTTTTCTTGTCAATTTTTGACCTGACTGGTAAACTGGAAAGGATGGAGTCTTAGCTTCCTTTCCCACTATACCTGGTGTACGGCCATTTGGGTATTGGAGCTAGACTCCATGTATGTACATAGGATAGGCTTAGGAGTGTCTAAGAAGGCAGGAGAGATGATCAAAGACTGTTCCTAGGCGAGCTTGGCAGTGCCCGGCTAGGACAGTCAAAACACAGTGCAAAGCACTAAGGTTGCAGGGGTGTCAATTCCCTGGAAAACCAAGGTGTGTGATGGATGCAGGAGACCTTGCAGAGGTCTGGCAAGAAGGGTGGAGCTTTGACAAATCGTAAGGAGGAAGCAATAGCTGACTGTCCTCGGAGCAGGTCAGTAAATAGCCAAAAACAAGCCTAAAGTGGCTCAACTCATGGATAGAGCAGGGTACGAACAGTACAATCATCAAACCCCAAAAATCATCAAGGTGTGGGCATAGGAAGCACAAACTCCAAGGAAAGAACTTAGGTCATTTGGAGAATTTTGGAGAGGTTTCCACTTTTCTCGGGCTAGGAGACCTAATTGGGGCTCAAGGCTTGTAGCCTTTTTAAACCCTAGAAGAGGGTTTGGTGAGAGCGATGGAGAAATGGAGCTTGGTGGGAGATCAGGAACCCTAGAGGGATGGTCTTGAAGCCATGGGAGACATCACACACCCCTGCATCAGATTTGTGAAGGTTGGATAGGCAGCTAGCCCTTAGGAAGGTTGAGGGTTAAAGAGGAAATGGTAGAGAGAGCACCAAGATTGACTTGGTTAGGGAAATGGAGATGGTAGTAGGGTTGGACAGGATAACTAGGGGTGTCTAACAAGCATTAGGGCCTATAGGTCAAGGTGGTGGAGAGTGACACCATAGGGGTTCTTGAGGACTAGGACCCAGGGCATGGAACAGTGAGTGTTCCAACCAACCCTTCCCCATTAGATTGGTATCAGAGCAAGTTAAAGATTTGGGAGTGAACTTGTATGTCAAATTTGGAATCCAGTGGTTCCACAATCATGGTGACAAATGCTGAGTTGGCAAAGAAGGTTGAAGACCAAGAAGAAGATAATAGGAGACTAAGGGAAAGATTAGCACAATTGGAGGAGACATTGAGCAATGTACTAAACAAGGATGATGAGGACAGCAAAAGGGCACCTAAGCAAGAAGAGGTTGCAGAGGAGGACAAGATCCCTGAACCTGACCCTATTCTACAAGAGGAGCCTTTCTTGAGGGCGCTGAAAGCTTTGAGTGGGAAGGCACTTGAAGGGATACCACTATTTAGTGGAAAGATGGAAGCTGATCTAGTCATGGATTGGATAGAAGGTATGGAGAATCATTTTGAGTGTGATGGGGTCACAGAGGCATAGAGGGTGAAGGTGGCTAAATCCAAATTGAGAGGATCAGCTTTGACATGGTGGAAATTCATCCAAACAGAGAGGGAGAAGGAAGGAAAGAAACCCATCTCAACTTGGAAAGGTATGGTTGCAAAGGTGAGAGAAGCCTACATGCCTGATGACTATGAGATTCAACTACACAAGAAGAGACAAAGCTTAAGGCAGAAAGACCTAGATGTGAATACCTACACAAAGGAGTTCCAAAAACTTTGTATGAGGTCTAATGTGTCAGAAGATGAAAGCCTCAAGGTGGCTAGATATCTTAATGGATTGAAATGGAACATTCAAGAGAAGATGGCTCTTTTGAGTCCAAAGATAGTGCATCAATGCTATCAATTAGCTATCAAGATTGAGGAGAGAAGCAAGAGGAAGCAAGATCAGGCTTCTAAAGGCAGAGGTAAAGGTAGAGATCAAAGAGGACAGCATGGAGGCTACCAAGGTAGAGGTAATGACCAAAGAAGCCAAGGAGAGTTCAAAACCATAGATCATGGCAATGAAACACCTTCTAGAGGAGGGTATAATAGAGGTAGAGGTTCTCAAAGAGGATCAAATAGAGGAAGAGGAGCAGGAAAGAGTAATTCCTATTTTGCAACCATGAAATGCTATCATTGTGGTCAAGTTGGACACCCAACCTATAGATTCCCAGAGAAAGCATCATCATCAAGCAATGAGAAGAGAGTAGCTTATGCACAAGAGGACACCATGAGTCCTAAGGCAACTGAGGTCAGTCATATTGAATCTAAAAATGGAGAGAGTCTGATGTTTAGAAGAGTGTTGATAAGACAATCGGTCAAAGAAGAACCCAAGCAAAGGAGAGCTCTATTTAGGGTAAGGTGCAAGATACTTGGTAAAGTATGCAAGGTAATAGTAGAATCAGGTTCCACAGACAATATAATCTTAGAGGAGGCAGTAATGAAACTAAAATTGAAGAAGGTACCCCATACCAATCCCTATAAGGTCACATGGCTTAACAAAGGAAAAGTGTTTTGGTAAATGAACAAGTAACGATGGAGTTTTCCATTGGAGGGTACAAGGACAAGTTAGTTTGTGATGTCTTACCCATGGATGCATGTCATCTATTGTTGGGTAGACCATGGCAATATGACAGGAGTGTTTTCTATGATGGTAAAGAGAATACAATCTCATTTAAGAAGGATGAGAAGAGTTTTAAATTGCAGTCACTATCAGAAGAAGATGAAGGATAGTCCAAGACACCAAGTGTGCTACTTAGTAGTGGGAAAGAGTTCCTCAACACCCTACATGAAGGTGGAGAAGGATATGTAGTGTTATTGCAGTCCAAAGAGGAAGAGAAGATGGAAAAATTAGTCATACCAGGAGCAGTCCAGAATTTGCTTGACAAGTACAAGGATATAGTAAGTGATGGTACACCTACAAATTTACCTCCAAAAAGAGCTATTAGCCATCAAATAGACTTCATACCTGGAGCATCATTACCTAATAAAGCAGCATATAAGTTGACACCGGATCAAAACTTGGAAGTAGCTAGACAAGTGCAAGAGTTGTTGGATCAGAAATTGATACAAAAGAGCATCAACCCATGTGCAGTACCAGTAGTCTTGGCAACAAAGAAGGGAGGAAAATGGAGGTTGTGTACTGATTCTAGAGCAATCAACAGAATCACAATTAGGTATAGGTTCCCTATTCCTAGAATTGAAGACTTAATGGATTGTCTTGGAGGGGCTCAATACTACACCAAATTGGATCTCAAGAGTGGATACCATCATATCAGAATTAAGGATGGTGATGAATGGAAGACAACATTCAAGACAATAGATGGTTTATATGAATGGAGAGTGATGCCATTTGGCCTTTCCAGTGCACCTAGCACATTCATGAGACTCATGAATGAAGTGCTCAAAGATTTCACAGGAGTATTTGTGGTTGTCTACCTTAATGACATCCTCATATTTAGCAAGACAGTAGAGGAGCATCTCAAACATGTGGAGTTGGTACTTAGAAGATTGCAAGAGGAGAAGTTGGCTATCAACCTGGAAAAGTGTGAATTTTTCAAACAAGAACTTGTATATTTGGGATTTGTAGTGTCTAAGGGATCATTGAAGATGGATCCAAGCAAGGTGGAGGCAATCATAAACTGGCCTACACCAACAATAGGGACTGAGGTAAGGAGTTTCCATGGATTGGCTCAATTCTATAGAAAATTCATAAGGAACTTTAGTGGTATTTGTGCACCGGTCTTAGATACAATAAAAGGTGGTGTGAAAACCAAGTTTGTGTGGACTCAAGCAGCTGAGAAAGTGTTTGAGAAACTGAAACAAGAAGTAACAACTCAACCCATACTCTTATTACCTAGTTTTGACAAATTGTTCACTATTGAGTGTGATGCAAGTGGAGTGGCAGTTGGAGGAGTGCTAAGTCAAGAGGGCAGGCCTATAGCCTTCTTTAGTGAGAAGCTTAATGAAGCAAAGAAGAAGTACTCAACCTATGACTTGGAACTTTATGCTTTGGTTCAGTCACTTAGGAAATGGAGGCATTATCTTCTACCCAAGGAGTTTGTAGTCTTTACAGACAACCAAGCACTCAACTATATGAATACCCAAGAGAAATTGAGTAATAGGCACTTGAAGTGGATGGAATACATCCAAGCTTTTACCTTCACCATCAAGCACAAGAAGGCGTGGATGAATAAGGTAGCAGATGCATTGAGCAGGAGGTTATTGATAGTTCAAGAGATACAAGTGAAAAGCATAGGCATTGAAAGCTTTAAAGATCTCTATGGAGAGGATGAAGATTTTTCATAGGCCTATAAGGTATGTTTAGACTTTGAGAATCACTTTCATAGTGAGTAAGCTTAGTATACATTGCAAAGTGGCTTATTGTTTAAAGGAAATCAGTTGTGTGTTCCTAAAGGGTCAATGAGAGAAAACCGCATTCAAGAAAAGCACAATGGCAGTCTTAGTGGGCATTTTGGCATCAATAAGACATTAGAGTTAGTTCAAAGATTTTACTATTGGCCTAAGTTGGCAAGAGATGTTAGAAAATATGTGGAATAGTGCGTTGTATGTATGAAAGCTAAGGGAGGAGCTAGTAATGCTGGTCTTTATCAACCCCTACCAATTCCTAACAGACCTTGGGAGTGTGTGAGCATGGATTTTGTGATAGGCCTTCCTAAGACCAAAATTGGTTTTGACAGTGTGTATGTAGTGGTGGAAAGATTTAGTAAAATGAGTCATTGTATACCTTGTAAAACTACTAATGATGCTAGTTACATAGCTCATCTCTTCTTCAAGGAGGTTGTAAGGATTCATGGCTTACCTTTGAGCATAGTTTCAAACAGGGATGTTAAATTCATGAGTCACTTTTGGAAGACTCTATGGAGTAGATTGGGAACTAACCTATCATTTGGATCAGCTTACCATCCTCAGACCGATGGTCAAACAGAGGTGGTTAACAAAGTGTTGGGTAATCTTCTTAGGTGCCTAACAAAGGAGTATGGACAGACTTGGGATATGGTCATCTCACAAGCTGAGTATGCCTATAATGATAGTGTCAACATAACTATAGGGAAAAGTCCTTTTGAGGTTGTGTATGGGATGCACCCAAGAGGTATTTGTGAGCTCAGAGATTTAGGAGCCATGGACCATAGAAGTGGACATGTTGAAGACTTCAGTCAGACCATGAAAGAGATACAGGAGCAGGTGAAGAAGACAGTCACCGAAGCTACACACAAGTTGAAGGAAAAGGTGGATTTGACAAGGAAGGATGTACAATTTGTAGTGGGTGAGTATGTCATGGTTCACCTCAATAAATCCAAGTTGCAGAAGGGAGTCTCAACCAAGCTACAGATGAAGAGAGTAGGACCATGCAAGATCTTGACCAAGTATGGCAAAAATGCATACAAGATTGAACTACCTACTGACTTAGGAATCTCACCGGTTTTCAATATTGCTGACTTGATCAAATATAAAGGATCAGTCAAGGAAATGGATTAGAATAGTCAAGAGATCTTCAAGGACATCAACAACATACCCCTACCTACTCAGGACAAGCACCAAGCTGAGAGAATCTTGGAATCAAGGGTACAAAAGTCTACAAGACACAAGGTGTACATGGAGCACTTTATCAAGTGGAAGCATAAGCATGAGTTAGAAGCTACATGGGTACAAGAGGATCAGTTCAAGAAGCTTGGTATTGATTTGTCATTGCTCTGTCCTTCTACTTCTTAGTGTTCATGCAGGGAGGGGGAGAATGGTGCAGGAGCACCTAGGAAGCACCTCGGAAAATTACTAGGAAATAGGAAAGTTTTGTGAATTTTTGCCTTTCTTATGTTAAGGTCATGTGGACCATTGCTTTATGAGTTAGACTTAAAGAAGATCAGTCAGGAGCTATCAGTAGAGTTTATTTTATGAGTTTAGACACTCAAGATTAGTGGTTAGTTTTGTTTTGCAATTTTGGTTAGTTTGTTTTGCAATTTTGGCAAATAGGGTTTGTGGTAACTTAACCGGCCATGGAACAGTTGGGGCTCAAGCCTAATTGAATTGGAGTGTGTACTTAAGGTGTGCCTCGACCAATGTGCAAGATTGGAATGCATAGAGAATGTTTGTAAGTTTGAAAATTTGAAATTTGCTAGTGAAGGACAATGAGAACATTCATTGAAATTAATGTGTTTTCTTGTAGTCTGGTGATCAGGAGCAATCAAGGCCTATAGAATGTTGTAATTAGTGTTAATTGCTTTGCTTTACATTGGTGTGGTAGCATATACGGTGTGATTTCAATCAGCAGGTGTGTTGGTAGTTGTTTCTTTGTTTTCTTGTCAATTTTTGACCTGACTGGTAAACTGGCAAGGATGGAGTCTTAGCTTCCTTTCCCACTGTACCTGGTGTATGAAAATTTGGGGATTGGAGCTAGACTCCATGTATGTACACATGATAGGCTTAGGAGTGTCCAAGAAGGTAGGAGATATGATCAAAGACTGTTCCTAGGCGAGCTTGGCAGTGCCCGGCTAGGACAGTCAAAACACAGTGCAAAGCACTAAGGTTGTAGGGATGTCAATTCCCTGGAAAACCAAGGTGTGTGATGGATGTAGGAGACCTTGCAAAGTTCTTGCAAGAAGGGTGGAGCTTTGAAAAACTGTAAGGAGGAAGCAATAGTTGACTGTCCTCGGAGCAGGTCAGGAAATAGCCAAAAACAAGCCTGAAGTGGCTCAGCTCATGGACATAGCAGGGTACGGATAGTACAATCATCAAACCTCAAAATTCATCAAGGTGTGGGCATAGGAAGCACAAACCCCAAGTAAATAACTTAGGTCATTTGGAGAATTTTGGAGAGGTTTCCACTTTTCTTGGGCTAGGAGACCTAATTGGGGCTCAAGGCTTGTAGCCTTTTTAAACCCTAGAAGAGGGTTTGGTGAGAGCGATGGAGAAATGGAGCTTGGTGGGAGATCAGGAACCCTAGAGGGATGGTCTTGAAGCCATGGGAGACATCACACACCCCTGCATCATATTTTTGAAGGTTGGATAGGTAGCTAGCCCTTAGGAAGGTTGAGGGTTAAAGAGGAAATGGCAGAGAGAGCATCAAGATTGACTTGGTTAGGGAAATGGAGATGGTAGTAGGGTTGGCCAGGATAACCAAGGGTGCCTAACAAGCATTAGGGCCTATAGGTTAAGGTGGTGGAGAGTGACACCACAGGGGTTCTTGAGGACTAGGACCCAGGGCATGGAACAGTGAGTGTTCCAACCAACCCTTCCCCATCATCTTCCCCATGTGAATTAAAAATTTACACTTATTCCCCCCATGCATTTGTCTTCCCCATGACATCTCATATGTCACATCACACCCAAAGGACAAAGACCTCTTTTAGAGGAATCATGTTTTATCCTTTGGTCTCTCCCAAAAAGTGAATTAAAAATACATTTTTATTCCTCCAAGGCCTTCACCATCCCCCATGATGACAAGGGATGACTTTCTAAAATTCGTCACTTATCACTTTCAGCCCCATGTGGAGACATGGGATTACTTTTTGTGGATATTTTCTCTCATCCCAAGGTACTTGCAAGTACCTTGGGACCACATGGCCTCTTCCATGTCATTTGTACCCTTGCCATCTCACCTTGTCCTTTAGAAACCTCACCCGCCACATGTCCAAATGTGAGGTCTTGTGAGTCCTCAACTCACCACAGCCCTCCATCTTGGCCATGGTGGCTCAATCTTGACCGTTGAATTCTCTAGAGAATTCAACTTCTCCTATAAATACCCCCTCTCTTCCTTCATTAAAGGATCTTGCAACTTATGATCTATCCTTATGCATTCTTAGCCAACATATGATCTTGAGCCATCTGAGCCTCTATAAGTTGTTATCACATCATTTTTCATCCATCCATCTTAGCCATTTACATCCTCATTTTGTATTTCAATCACTTTGCATCATTTTGCCATCAAGGAGCACACATCAAAGCAACATCAAGGGCCAACCAAAGGATCGATTCAAGACAAGGTTTAATCATATTTTTCATTTTTTATCTTGCTTTGTTTTGAATCCAACTAGGCTAATAGTTTGAGGTGTTAGGTTTCTTTGTGTTTTTCTTGCATTCTTGTTTGTTTTGTATTATTATATTAGCACATTTTTACCCTTCATAGGAGTTGATTGCCCTGTTTAGCTGGTATAAATAAGGTTCAGATCCTCCTTCCTAGGGAGTTGATTGCAAAATTATTGTACAAGTTGAGAATATTATTAGACATACTCCTTTGTATTTGCATATTTTCCAATGAATGAAATAAGATTCTGAGTTGAGTATCTAAGCTTAATCTAAGTTTGTGTTAGTTTTAGAGGATACTCATCCAAGGGGGGCCACTTGGTGATTAATTTGTTCCTTTAGTTTAGATAGATTAGTATTAGCTTATGTTCAGTACTTAGTTAAGAATCTGGCATTGACTGTTCCTATAGCCACTAGAATTCCATTTTTTGACTGTTCTTGCAACTAAAGTGGGCAAAGTAGTTTCATGTTTTCTGCTCAGATTTTCATTCTTGTTATGCATGTTTAGTTTAAGTTTGATTGAGTGATGTTCAACATTTGATTTATCTCCTTTCATGCAGTTTACTTTCAGTATTAAGTCTTTCTTAGTTGTAGAATGAAGGTGACTACTTTGAAGTCCCTAGTGCACATACTTAGCTGACCCATTTCAAGTTCATGTCCCTGGGTTGATAATTTAAATGTACCTTCATGATGGTTAAGATGGCTATTCAGGTTGGATGTCCAATCTTTGAATCATGGTTGTAAAGGCTTAGTTATTGAAATCATTTTAGGAGGCCGACATTTTTGGCTCCATTGTCGAGGATGGTGTCAAACTAGGGAGTCCTTTGGAGTCATTGACCTAGTTTTTCTACTATAGTATTTCTGGAGTTTGCTCTTAGTGTTAGAGGTTATGATCCACTCTTTTTCCCCACCCATTCTTTGTGTGAGTTGGCCGATGTTGAGTTGATACCGCATGCATAGAAGAAGAAGGGATGCTTATGGTAGATTTCTTCCTAATAATCTAGAGCCATTTTAGCTAGTAGAGCTTCCAAATCTGTCCAGAAATGAAGAAGAGCCACAACCCTTTGATGATATATTCACTGACTTAACTAGTTTTGAAGTTTCCCTTGAAGATCAAACTCCTATTGAAGAACCTTTTTTGGAAATCCATCAAGTAGGAATGGATGATGCAAATGGAGATAGGCCTAACAGGGATAACCAACCAACTTTTCATTTTCCCATTGCTAAACAGAATGAAGTAGATAACCTCAAGAATATCCCTGCTTCAGTCCTTCCTAAGTTCTATAGACTTGTCACAGAAGATCCTTATACATTCCTATTTGAGTTTGATATACTCTGCACAAGCTATGACTATACCACTGATTCCCACAGACAAGTTATTTCCTACCACTTTGAAAGAAGCTGCATTGAGATGGTTTATGGGACTTGGCAGAAACACTGTGGTGAATTGGGAAGATATGAAGACAAAGCTCCTTGAGAAATACAAGGAGTATTACAAGAGTAGTGATATGAGAGGAGGTGACATTTTCAAAATGTAGCAAAAGGAAGATGAGAGCTTGGAGGATTTCATTTCAAGATTTTTGTTTTGTCTGCAAAAATCTCCACATCATACACTCAATGAAGACTCACAAAAGTTGCTTTTTCTAAGAGGAGTTAGTGAAAGTTGCACTGATGCCTTGGACCTGATGGTAGGAGGAGATATCACTCAAGTCCCTTGGGAGGATATTAAGAAGATATGCCAAAATTATTCTAGGGAAGCTTCAAAGAAAGGAAGAGCCTACCAATCCTCTATGGGTAAGTCATCTAGTAGTGGAGTCTCAAGGATGGAGATTACTAATTTATTGGAAGATTTCAAGTAGGATATCATTAATAATCTAGCTCCTCAGTTGGATACACTCCAAGCTACAAAGAAACATGAGGAGGCAGAGACAATGCTGATAGAATATTGCCCTCATTGTAGATAAAATAAGAAAGACTATAGATGCAAGGTGATAGCTAACATTGATAGCAAGCAGATTCCACCTGAACTCAAACCAATCCAGACTGAGGAATACCAAGTCTACTTTGTTGCATAGATAAGGCCATGGGTCTCAAGACAAGGTATGCCACCAGATCCATTATCTTTTGTTGGACCATATTTTAATTCTTATTCATCTGGTAACCAGTGGTAACCACCCTGTCCATCCATCTATGGAGGATATCCACCGTAGTCTTGGGGTACCCCCCCCCCAAATGCTTGGTCCAATTATCAAAATTCCTCACCTCAGTGGCACCAACCTCAAGGGAATTGGCAATAGTTTCAAGGACCTTGGCAACCACCTTCAAGAAACTGGCAACAAACATCTCAATGGAGAGGTGACCAGCAATGGCCAAATCAAACAACCAACTACATGCAACCATCTTCTCAACCCCAACAACCTTCTTCAATGCCTCGTCCTGCTAATCCAAATGCAAATGGACCCAAACCTACTCAGTTACCAGCCCAACCCACACCCAATGCAAATAATAAACCACAACAACTGCCTATTTATTCTACTAATCCAAATCAATTTCTTGCATATGATGTGAGTTTAATTGTCATACGTCTACGTTCAGGAACCACCCTATCGGCTCCTTCCACCCCCCTTATCACTGAGCTTCCTATGGGAGAGCAAGAAGGATATCTGACTGATCCTATTCAGCCTTGTGCACCTAAAAACCATGAACTAGCTCTAGCCAAGAAAACATCACAAGAGCCACCATTCCCTCAGTGATTGGAAATGGCTAAGCAAAAGGAAGACAAGGAGGGAACCATTTTTTATATTCTAGATCAGCTAAAGCACATATGTGTCCAGATACCCATGTTCCGGGCCATAAAAGATGTCCCTATCTATGGAAAGGAAATTAAAGAAGCATGCCTTAAGAAATGGGGTAGGAAAAAGAAGGACCCAACTGTAGTTCATGTAGTGGGGCATCTTGTTGACATCATGCTCGAAAAAGTAACTATCCCCAAGTACAATGATACAGGTAGCCCTATGGTTGAAGTTATTATAAATGGGATAAACATAAACAATGTTTTGATTGAATTGGGTGCAACAATCAATGTAATGAACAAAGACATCCTAAAGCAATTGAATACTGCAAGCATGAGATCCATTCCTACTGTCCTATAGCTTGCGATAGTTCCACAATTAAGCTTGATGGTATAGTAGAAGACCTTATGGTAATTCTAGACTCTTGGGAGTATCCAGCTGACTTCATGGTTCTCTCTCCCAAAGCTACACTTGGAGGGTATCCCATTATCCTTGGTAGGCCATGGTTAGCAACTGAAAATGCTTATATTGGATGTCGGTCAGGTGCCATGACCATTTCTAATGACAGGAACAACAAAAAGCTTGTTCTTTATCCTCCTGCTCAGCCATCCCATGATGAAGATAATTTTGTATGGCCACATGTTGGTGAAGAGGTCGAAGAAGTTAACTCTGTGGTGCAGCTCATGATGCTAGGAAGAATTCCTTTCCTGTAGCTTCAAGATGAAGATGAACTATTATCTAGTATTATTCAGAACCATTGTCAGATAGAGGAGACGTCATCCACTCATGTGTCTGGTTCTGCGGACCCCATACAAACACTTATGCCAGTCCTTCCTGATCTTCCTGTAGCCACTATCCCTACTAACAAACTTCCTGCAACCACTCTTCTTGTAGCCACTGACTTTGTAGACAGACTTCTTGCAAACAAACTTCTTGCAGCAATAGGTATGTTCCACACAATTTTGTCGCATGAACTTAAGGTACCATGTATTAATGAGGCATCTATGATAGAATTAGTTACACAAGTGCAAGTGTCTGAAGGAAAATATTTAAATATCAATAGTAAATTGAGTGAGGGACAATAGTTGACATTTGCAAATTTGCTGAAGACACATCAAAAATCATTTTCCTAGGATTATCATGATATGAAGGGAATAGATCCAAAGCTCTGCATGCATAGGATATATATCAAAGATGATTGTACACCTATAAGGCAGCGACAAAGGAGAATCAACCCTACATTAAGAGAAATTATCAAAAAAGAGTTGCAAAGGCTACTAGATGCAATATTTATCTACCCTCTTTCGGATAGCCAGTGGGTGTCTCCATTGGTGATTGTGCCCAAGAAGGGAGGAAAATGGAAAGTTTTTGTTGACTATAGGGAGCTCAATGCTGCTACTAAGAAGGATATTTTCCCTTTCCTTTTGTAGATCAAGTCCAAGACTCTCTTGCAGGAAAGTAGTATCTTTCTTTCCTTGATGGATTCAGTGGTTACAATCAGATTCAAATTGCACCAGAAGACCAGGAGAAAACAATGTTCACATGTCCATGGGGGACATATGCCTATTCAGTACTTCCCTTTGGGTTATGCAATGCACCTGCAACTTTTCAAAGAGCATTCATCAACATATTTTCAGACATCTCCCTTGACTACATGGAGATCTATATGGATGATTTTACCACCTACGGTGTTGATTTTGATGAAGCATTGGAAAATTTGAAGAAAGTTCTACAAAGTTGTGAAGACCAAAATCTATCTCTAAATAGTGAGAAATGCTTCATGATGATGCAAGAAGGTGTAGTTCTTGGTCACTACATTTCACACCACGGTATTCAAGTTGACCCTACAAAAATTGAGGTAATTGCTAATTTGCCTACACCTACAAAACAGAAGGATGTTAGGAGTTTCTTGGGCCATGCAGGATATTATAGGTATTTCATCAAATATTTTAGCAAAATAGCAGCCCCACTGTATTGTCTCCTAACTAAACATGTTGAGTTATAATGGACAGAAGGCTATGATAAAGCATTTTTTGATTTAAAGACAGCCCTGACTCATGTTCCTATACTTAAGGGACCTAATTGGGAAATTCCAATTCACATCCATACTGATGCCTCAGATTATGTCATAGGAGTAGTCTTAGGATAGAAAGAGGAAGCTATTGAAAATACCATTTATTTTGTTAGCAAAAACTTGCAGGGAGCTGAATTCAATTACACAGTAACAAAGAAAGAGATACTGGCAGTAATCTATGCCCTAAACAAATTTAGGCACTATATAACAGGTTACCAGATATTTGTGCGCATTGATCATGCAGCCATTAGACACCTCATGAATAAACCCCTAATCTCAGGAAGGACAACTAGATGGTTGTTGTTGATGCAAGATTTTGACATAACTATTGTAGACAAACCAGGAAAGGCCAACGTTGTTGCAGATTTTCTTTTAAGGCTAACCACATCAGAAGATAGTCAAGCCATAGATGACTCCTTTCCTAATGATCATCTATTCCCCATTAATGTGCAGACCCCCTAGTATTCTAACATAGCTAATTACCTTGTGACAGGGAGGGTTCCCCTCACTTCTCTCCAAAAGAGAGAAAAGTGTTGATTCAAAAATCTTTCCCTTTTTCATGGATAATTGGATGTCTATTTTATACTGGACAATATCATGTTATGAGAAGATGTGTGAGGGAAGATGAGATCTATGATATTCTACATGCATTCCATGATGAACCATGTGGAGGACACTTTGCAGCCAAGAGGACAACAATAAAAATCTTGAACATGGGATATTATTGGCCTACACTATACAAAGATGCAGGAAGATATACAAGGAAATGTGATAGATGCTAAAGGATGTGCAGGCCAACCAAGTTAGATGAGATGCCCCTTTGTCCCCAAGTAGTGGTCACTCCTTTTGACAAGTGGGGATTAGACATTGTGGGACCCATTGACCCTCCATCTAATGGTAAGTCTTATATTTTGGTATGCACTGACTATGTAACTAAGTGGGTAGAAGTCAAAGCCATGAAGCATGCAAGAGACAACAAGGTTGCAAAATTCCTTTATGAAGAAATTTTCACAAGATATGGAATGCCAAGAGAAATAGTAACTAATCAAGGAGATTAGTTTACCTCAATACTTGTTACAACACTCGTTAATGAATATAATGTAAGGCATAGAAAGTCCACTCCTTATCACCCTCAAGCAAATGGAAAAGTTGAGTTGACAAACAGAGAGATTGAGGCCATCCTAACCAAAATAGTGAATATTCACAGAAAGTATTGGGAAAATATATTATTAGAAGCAATTTGGGATTATAGATCCACATGAAAAATGACTACAGGCTTCACACCAATTGAGCTACTGTATGGGAAGATAGCCATGATGCCCATTGAATTTGAGCATAAGAGTCTCAGAACTGCAGTTGAATTGGGGATGGAAATTTCTGAGGCACAAAGAGAAAGGATTATGCAGCTGAATGCATTAGATGAGATGAGGAAATTAGCCTTGCACCATACTGAAGTTGTGCAGAATCAAAGAGTCAAATGGCATGATAAATTTATCAAAGGAAAGAAATTTCAGCCAGGCAATTGGGCATTGCTTTATGACTCACAATATCAGGATAATGCAGGGAAATTGTAGACAAGGTGGCTAGGGCCATATGAATTTACTGAGGTATTTCCCAATCGAGTTGTGCAGCTCACCACCATTGACCTTGTTAGATTCAAATTGCTAGTCAATGGGCACCGTCTCAGATTATATCACAAGCTAGCTTTCAGAGAAGAGTTCCTAGAATAGTTCATCCAACACGCAGCACCCGGGCATAGTTCTTGCAGCCGAGGAGTTCCTATAGCCGAAGGTAGTGGACCTAGCATCCCTCCTTTTGGGTAATTAAGGTACGTATCTGTCATAATAAAGACTTCTTTTGTAGAAGTCCATTTCTTCACCCATCCGCCCATTCGTCCATTTGTACCACCTTTCTCTCTCTTCCATCCCTTCATTCCACCTCACACCATTCCACCTCATAATCATTAATTGCTCAATTATTTCTTGAAAAGGTAAGTGGTACTTTCTCCTCGATCATTGCAATGAATCCTCAGCACCATCATGTTTGTACACACTTAGGTATGTGCGCATTAATTACATTTCTTAATTATCTTTTAGAGTGTTTCATTTAATCATTGTACATTAGCATAGACATTCACATAATTTCCATAACTCCCCTATCAAATCAATATTTTCATCTCACATGTGTGGACACATGTCCAAATTTAGGTTGGGGGGAGGGGTAAGAAAGATGCAGAAGTATTTCCACGTGTCAATCCATGATTATTTGTGTCAGCAAATCTTGTTGAGTTGATTTAAAATTTGAAATGAGAGATGGCTCGCATGTGTGATTTGACACTAAACTATCACCACCATTTCCTCTCATCATAATTCCCTTTTATTACCATGTCTTTCCATCATTAATCTTGTCATAATTCTAAAATGTGAATGGTAATTGCTAAAAACAGAGTGAAGGAAATTCAGTCGATAATTCAACTAGCAGATGAATAGAGGATAATTTTCTTACAGACAATAATTTCAGAGGAAACTTTGCAGAGAAACAATTTGGTTATAGACAATGGGAGGTGGTCTCATTCAGAATGAGCCCTCAGCTCATGATGCCTTGTTACAGGACGCACAGTGCCTAGCCAAATTTCAGAATTGTGGTTGGTTGGATTATTTTCTAAAACTGGATAGTTTTGATGGAGGTATTGCATTGGAGTTTTCTCATACATTTTTAGATGGAAAAACCATAGTGAAAGGGCTGAGGTCATAGCAACTGAAGAACGAATTGCAGAAGTCTCAGGGTTACTGGATGATGGTGAACCTTACCCTATTTCTAAGGATGCCAGGTCAACCAAGGCTATATTCATGATAAATGGTGACCCTCCATTGACCATTAACAAGAATGCTTCTAAAATATTCTCTCTACTCGAGCCATGGAAACAGGTAGACGTACACACCATCAAATATCTCACTTGTTAGGGTCGACTGTCGAACCTGTATTCGATGCATTTCAAGTTGCTGAGTCATATGAGGCACAGAAGGAGGATGAATGTGTCCAATGTCCTATACAACCTTCTCTCTATTATGGCAGCGAAAATTGAAAAAGGTAGGAACAACTCTGTATCCCACCATTGTCTCATTAAATTATTGGTTGTAAAATCTTTGCATGATGCAACACCTAGGATGACCTGGGAGGATTTTGTAAAAAATGATCAATATAGACCTGAGCAGTTATGACCTATGGTTTCACCTCAGATGGGTAGGTCTAGAAAAAAATTAAGTATGGCTTAAGACACCCCTGATGCTTCAACCTCTGGTGCTGACCCTAATGTGAATCCTCCTACTAAAGAAAATTCTATAAATGTTAGTTCCTCTGATACTGAGCATGAAAAAGAAAATTCTCCATCAACGTTTGGTGATGATGTTCCACTTGAAATTGTAATAAGAACAAGGGCACAAAAGAGGAAGGCAAAAGAAAGGAAATGAAAAACACAACCTATACAAAAAGAGGTGTCAAGACCTAAGAAAAGAAAGTCTGGTACTATTCATCCTACAACCAAAGAAAAATGTAAGAGCCCTCTCCAGAAAGCAAAACCGATTGTTGATATGCCTTCATAGAACAATCCTGAGCTTGGTGGGACATCATGTGAAAGAACTAAGGCTCTAATAGAGGAGGAAAATGTAGAAGAAGAGACATATTCGATCACATAGCAAAAATGACCCTTACAGATCTTGCTGCCATTTCAGAAGAAGTTGAAACTCAAGAACACGACGGAAGTTGGGAGTTCCTTCAGCAAGACCAAGACCAGGAGTTCTTGCAGGAAGACAAGGAAATAGATCAGGATTTCCTGCAGCAATTTCCAAAACAAGAAGAAGAGGCCCTGCAACAAGAGGAAGAAAGAGGAATTATACCTCTACAGCCTGAATCGGTGGGACATCCTGGATCTATGTAGATAGTTCTATTTGGGAAGTAGCCATCTATGAAAATCTTGGTAGGAATCCATAACCCTCCTGATTTTTTAGTGCATACAATAATTTTGAATTTGTGGAAAGAAATAGGAAGAAGAGAAGAGGAATGGAAAAAGGAAAAGAAAAGACTGGAAAAGGAAATCAAAGAGAGGGATGAGATTATTGAAGAGAAGAAGAGGAAATTTCCTTTCTAAAGGAGAGGGTGAGAGGTGTTGCAACCTTGGTGCCACAAATATTGGAGTACAGAACCCCTCCAAGGGTTTATGCTTTGCACCTGAAGGAGAAATATCTCTCCTTTAGAATGTCAAGAATTATCTCAGGTTTGAACCCCTCCATTGAAACTCCTGCTGAATTTTTCAATGCTCATAGAATTGCCTCCCTTGAGATGAAAATTTATTATGTGAATTTTATTTGCACAATTTTTTTGTCACAAAAGACCAAGACTAGAACCCATTGCTTTATGTGGGGGACATCCAATGGAGAGCATTCATGTCTTGGGTACAAAATGAGATTAGCTTGGCTAAACAATACAATTCTTGTAAGAAGAGGGAATCCAATATTCACCTAGCCATCAAGGCTGAATCAAAGAACCCCAAAGATATTTATATAGACTAGAATAGAATAATTTTCAAGCCGAGCTATGGTAACAGGATTATGCCTTGGATTAAGGTAGTTTACAGTGAATATGAGGTGAAAAACGCAACAAAACAGGATACTGTGAGAGGATATTTATCCCAAAGATGGAACCTATTCACTAATGAGCTAAAACAAGTTGAACCACATTCTATCCACAACTATGTTGCTGAAATAAAGAGAATTGAAAGATACATCCAGCTTGGAAGAACCAAGGGGCAAGATTGGCTTCCCCTAAATTTTCAGCTGCCTACCCTTATGTGGCTTGTACCTAATTTTAGATTCTATAGGTATGACATTGTGGAAGAACAACAAAGATGGAGGAGACTTGATAAGTTGGGAGGTTTCTACTAGAATCCCGATTCACAATTTGTAGACATCGATGTTGGGCAGTTATCAGTTGTTGACTTCAAAGCCTTAACCAAGTAGAAGCATAACTCTTCCCCTATTGGAGGACCAACAAAACATTAGGTTGGGAGGAGTGATGAGTCTAGTTTTTTGTCTAATTATGGGTAGAATCTATAGTCTATTTTTTGAAGTTACCAAAAACTTTGATATTGCATACTTACACTTTTATATGGCTTCTCTCAAAACATAAGACATTTGGGATTAATTCCATTTCTGCTAGTTTAATGATATTTACCTATTATGTGGACTATCTATATTAATCTTGCATGTGGTTGATGAATTTTCTTTAAGGTGGTTATAGCTATGCAATTATTATGTGTACTGACATTACCATGCAGACATGATTGGAAATGCTAAGTTGAGAAACGCAGTCGCCAGTTGGTCATGTAGAGGAGATGTGGGAAGGTCAACTGAGGACGATAGTCGAAGATTCCCATGCCAGCCGCATGTAACCACCCTATGTTGATCTTTAATGAACTTGAGCAAATTCAGGCATTACAACAATGGTCAAGTCCATGTTTGGGCATGCATGTCTGAACGGCTTCCCCTGCATGTGTAACCACTCTTCCACTCTCTTTCCTGCTTTCCCTAAATAGTTTCCTCTTAGTTAGTGGGAGTTGACTGCCCTATTTAGTTGGTATAAATAAGGTTCAGATCCTCCTTCCTAGGGAGTTGATCACCAAATTATTGTACAAGCTAAGAATATTATCAGACATACTCCTTTGTATTTGCATCATTTCCAATTAATGAAATAAGATTCTGAGTTGAGTATCTAAGCTTAATCTAAGTTTGTGTTAGTTTTAGAGGATACTCATCTAAGGGGGCCTACATGGTGAGTAATTTGTTCCTTTAGTTTAGATAAATTAGTATTAGCTTTTGTTCAGTACTTAGTTAAGAATTTGGCATTGACTGATCCTGCAACCACTGGAATTCTATTTTGCATTTGTTCTTGCAGCCAAAGTAGGCAGAGTAGTTTCCTATTTGCTGCTTAGATTTTCATTCTTGTTATGCATGTTCAGTTTAAGTCTGATTGAGTGATGTTCAACATTTTTTTTATCTCCTTTCATGCAGTTTACTTTCAATATTAATTATTTCTTAGTTGTAGAATGAAGGTGACTACTTTGAAGTCCCTAGTGCACATATTGTGCTGACCCATTTCAAGTTCATGTACCTGGGCTGACAATTTAAATGTACCTTCATGATGGTTAAGATGGCTATTCAAGTCGGATGTCCAATCTTTGAATCATGGTTGTAAAGGCTTAGTTATTGAAATCATTGTAGGAGGCTGAAAAAGATATCAAGTATATGCATCATGATAGCCAGTCTGAGGGATCTGAATGTAGCCTCTCTATTGATCAGTTCTCATGTTGTGGTGGTTGTGAGGATACAGAGTCATACCTCTCTTTCAATGATTATGAAAATCCTTATCATGTAAAGGTGCACTCTCTTTCAAGAGATTACAAGGATTGTATGGATAATGGGAAGTTGCAAGAGGTACACTCTCATCTACAATGGATAGGGGTTCCTTGGATAGAAATGAATGTAATAGAAAACCCTCTCTATGATGAACATTCATCTACGCCCATTAATAAAGATACATTTTCTGTCTGGTATAGAGATAACCCACTTTTTGAAGGTTTGGATGATTCTTTGGATGTATGGTCAGAGCATCATTGTGAGAAAAACAATGATGAGTTCACTAGTGGTAGTGCCTATGAAACCTTCACATTTGGCACTATTATGGAGACTAAGATTAAGGATCTAGGGGAGATCAGAATACTTGAATGCTTACACTTGGAATGTAGCTATTCCCATGAAATCAACTTGCAAATTCCTCAGTTGCAAGAAAAGTGGCACTCTAAATTTAGTAGTGATGAAAAGTATGAGGATATGGGTATTGATAATCAGTGTGTGGATGTTGAGTATGATGGTGGCCCGCACGAATGCTTGGTTGAGGTTTTTGTTGACACTCCTCACCTTTGGAATATCATTATGGAATTGTTTCCATTTAGCAGAGATGGTATTTATGTGAAGCAGGGTGAAGAATGTCTTGCACCTTTTCCTCTTACTTCCAACTCTTTAGGGGATTACTTGCTTAGTTTGATGTACCCTATTTTTGATGGTTTCAAATTTGATATGCAGAGTGATTGTGACTAGGTGGAATATGGATGCTTCCTTTTTCCATTCCAGCTAGACAAGCCAGAGGTTAATGAACAAAACAAATACGAGGCAATTGGTATTTATCAAAGCAGTACAAATTGTTGGGAATTTCCTGACATTGGTGTCCATTCAATGGAGGTATGTGAAAAGGGAGTCTTTGATATGAAGATGACTTGGCTCCAAAACCTAGAAGGTCTTGAAACACCAGGATTACAAATTGAGGCTAGTGGAATTGGATGAACTCTCTAAATAAAGATATTTTGTCCAGTGTTGTGAATTTTGTATATAGGTGTGTGTTTTTTTTTTCCTTGTTGTGTCTACTTCTCTTTTTTGGATAAGCTCTTAGTTTTTTGTTTTGGGTTGGTCTGCTTCTACCTGATTTATAGATTCTCGCCATACCCACCAAGGGTATGCATCCCCGAGTTGGAGCCATTGATAGAGCTTTCAAATTTTTATAAAATTTTAATTGGTTCCATGAGAAAATTATGTCAAATTGTTACCCTTATGCTTAATGATCGTATGTAGGGTTTTGGTGCCACCCTTGTTTAAATTTTTTCATCTATAAAACCCTTTGCGTTATGTTTTCATGTTGACCCATTGTACCAGGTCACTAGTCATCTTAGTTATGACTTATGGCATCACTCCCATTTCTTTACTAGCCCTGTTGCCTAGGCCTGCCGATTATCGAGTGTGTGAAATTTTAATATTTTAAAATGGTCGGCCTGAAATATTTTGATCTTAAGACTTATGTCTTAAGTTTCTATTTTCTTAAGGGGGTGTCACCCACCACCTAGCCTTTGGCCCCTTTTCTTATCCCAATGGTAGGCACATGCTAATTCCACAATCATTGGATTTGATCAATGAAATCTTGGCCCTTTTATGCATGTCACACAGTATTAAAATAATGCATTCAGGTTGGGCCATGTGGTGTTCACGATGGTGGCACACGTCTTTCATATTGTGTGGGACCCATTTCCCACTATCAACTTGATCTCTCGTGGCAGAGGATTGATGGTCATAATGCACCGATGGGACTTGATCTGAGTCGTAGCGCGCATGTCGCACAAAATATTTAATGCTTTCACCTAATGCCTTGCATGGCCTATGCGATGGTGCCACATGTATTCAACTGGTGGCACAAGGAGTCTTGATGGGGACCATGGGTGGTACACATGTTTTTTCGACGGGGAGAGATGTCATTGGCCTATGGGCCTGCCATGCGACAATGTGGATTTTCAAAAGTATTTTGACTCGATCTGAGTTGTTCAATGAGCCAGCACACTAGTGCATCAATGGCCTACTTTCAAAATTCAAAATCAGCCATGTGATAGTCATTTGAGCTCTATGAGTGACGGGCATTAATGGCGTAAGCTCTTTAGAGGATATGAGCCTGATCTCCATGCGTGTGAAGAGTTATTTCCTAGAAATCATGATGGATAGTACACTGATTTCCATGTACTTGGGAATTAACAGTGATGATGCAGATGCTAGCGAATAATCACTTGTTTTCTCATGCTTCAATTGGAGCATTGATGACAGCTGCATAAATTTTCTCGATAAAGACAAATGATAGTTCTCTCATTTTCACCATAACAATTAAGTTTTTGGAGTGCTTTGTCTTTAAGTGATTACATTTGTGGAAGTCTAAGTACTAGTGCAAGATGAGGAAGTATACTGCTTCTCCATCAACTGTGCGTAGGTCAGCGAGGGGCAACACTTGAAAATCAAGTGGCAATTCTCCATCAAATGATTTAGATAGTCTTCAAGGCTCTCTCAGCCTGAAGATTAAAAAAATGAAGCCCGCCCCTAGGGTCATCAGGTGTAGCTCTCAGATCAAGAGCCAAGTTGCAAAAGCAGAGGTGGCGAAATCAGGAAAAGGTGGGAAGTTTGCAGAGCATGGAAGGAATTTGAAGGCTAGGTTGAGATATGGTCATGGTTCTCTGGGTCGACAGAACTCGCCCATTGATATCTCTGGCAGTTATGATGGCGGTAATTCAGAGACTAACTCTGATTATGGTTATTTTCTCACTGCTGTGACTGAAATGGTTGGTGTTAATGAGGAGGTCCTCACAGTTTCTCCAATTATAGCAGTGGCATCGTGTGATGGTTCTAGTTCTGGTATTAAGAAGCATACTAATGAGGATAAGGTGGTGGTTTCACCTCCTACTAAGGTAAAAATGAGGAGCATTCGTTTGTACCGTGGTTGTGGTGCTACTACGAGCTCTAGGTGATGGTGTGTTTTTTTGTGCTTTTCAATTTTTCTATGATGATGGTGCTATTGCTTTGGGTTTTGACATGGACATTAACGACAAGGCCTTAATGGAAAAATTTTTTGTGAAGTGATAGTGACACCGACTGGTTACAAGGGTTGTAACTATTTTGATTCCCTTATGTGGTAAAATTATTGCATCCAACTGTGAGGGAATTTCTAAATGCAGATGAAGTTCTTTTTGAAATGAAAATTTGAATGAAATGTAATTGCAATGTAATTGCAATGTAATTGCAATTGGCCTGAAGCTTGTCACTTTCTTGTGTTATAAAAGAGATCTCAAGGCTCATTGCAATGGTGGGATTTTTGAGTCCAGGAAGGTTTTGGTAGGGTAGAGCAAGCACATAGAATGAAAAATTCTTCATGAATCCACCATTACTTGTCTTGGGTAGGCTTTATGTATGAAGCACTCTTAAATAGTCTTATGTAATTACTAATATTGAAAGAAATCTAAAAAATTTAAAGTATGTGTTCTCCTGTGCATTTTTGTGAGGGATTATGAGTGAAACTAACAAGTGTAATTTCATTTATCTTTCACAGGTTTGTTTGAAATGTATGATTCTTCGGTTTTCTTCAGCTCAATGAGTTAATTAAATGCTTAAGGAAGAGTTGTAGGTCTCTCATAATAAGCTAAGGATTTGATAAGTAATCATGTTTTAAATACAGTGAAGTTCTCTAATGTAATGCATTGTAGAAACATTCACCCTTATTAGGTTGAAGTGTTGCGTATGACTGAATGTCTTGACTCCCGCCCAATTTGATAAGGCACTGGCTTGTTCATTTAGGATTCTCATAGTTTATTGACATCAGAGAGTACCCATTCATGGATTCAAGGTCAGAACAATACTTATTTCATATTTTATTCATGATGAGATGCAAGTCTTGAAGTTACCAAATGTTCCTAGCAATTTAGAGGTCTTTTATTTAAAAGTTGGCCAAACCTTTGATGAATTACATCTAATTTCATTCGAGTAGGGGAAAATATGTGTATTAAGTGCTCTTAATAAAAAATAAAATTATAGGAACACACTAAGGAACACCCTCCTTGTTTCCATAGAGCCAAAAGAGTAGGGGCAAAGGCCTCAGGATATTTTCTCTTTGTGTTGGCTTTCTAGTCCTCCATGTTCTTGAGCATAATGTGTGGCATCCCTTTAGAGATATCTGGGCCTAGCAAGAAAAAACACCAAAAGTGGCGATGGGGGCTATATAACTCCCATCCCTCATAAAGGAACAACACATAACACTAAAAAGGATTTGTGTTCTTGTAGAAAAAACAATCCTTCTCAGAAGCACACAACCCCTTCATTTAACTTGGAAGATTGTTATGGTATCGGATACAAACTCCCTCCTACACATGGATGCAATTTACACATGACGCAAATTGACATATCATACTCTTTCAAGAAAGATTTAGGGTTACCTCCCTTCTCTCCATTTTATTGAAACAATAACCTTCAAACATATCACAGAGTATGGTGCTCTTCCTTATGTTGAAGCACCTAATTCCTCTCACTGATACGTACCTTCATCCTACTTGGCTCACCTTTTTCCTGCACTAAGTGGGGGAAACGGGTTCGTTATCCTTGTCCTCTTATATCACTTTTCGTTGCCTCTTTTGACTAGTTTTTAACCTTTCATGAACATATAAGAGAAAGCTCAAGATGCAAATGGCATTCCTTAAGTTGGCTCTCATGTCCTTCTTTCTTCTTTGCATTTTTCCTTTTGCTACTTTAAAGTAATTGCTCACAATACAGTGTTTCACAATTCCTTTAAAGTGGGGGCATACACTAGCATTATTCCTTTTGTATTTTTCTCTTTTCCTTGGTTCCTATTGCAGCCTTGGTCATTTTGGTTATAAGGATGAGCAAAATAAGGTAGTGTAGTGTATGTATGCAGAGGACTAGTGAATTGTAGATTGGTGGAGTTGGATTGTTGAGGAATTATTGTATTCAAAGGCACAAAGGTGGAAGGAATTCCTATAGGAATACCTAAGGAAGCGTTTATGGTGCTGGTAGGTATGACTGTTGTGGTGATTTGAATGGTAGTTGTGGGTTGAAAGGTTGTTATAGGTTGAAAGGTTGTTGTAGGTTGGAATGTTGTTGTAGGTTGGAATATTTTTGTAGGTTGTGTACTATTTGTGTCACAAAAAAGTGTAGCCTTGACACTTTTCACTCGCTTGGGCCTTTTCCCTTGGATTTTGGCCTAATTTTGTTTAGACTTAATGTTGTAATGTGGCCAACACATTCACATTATTCCTTGAATGCTTACAAATCAATAATAATAATAACCTAATGGTGTCTTGAAAAGGTGTTGTGAAGTGTTGTAACACATCTTCCAACTTTTCTAAGACCTTTTCATCATAACTCATCTAAACAACCCCTTTTTATCCCTTACCAAGCCTTTTTTCAAGGTGTTTTAGGGTTTTGTAACACATATTCACACTTTCCTAGGCTTTTCATCACTAAATCAACCCTTTCTTATGACAAACTGACCTCTTAATGTACTTATAGGCCTGAATTAAGTGTGTTTCAGGAGATAATCCCATTAAACATCATCAATCACCCTTTAAATCTTGACAACCACTTGAATTTGTCCAAGTGGACTAAGTCGCCACCTTGGGCGACTTAGTCCCATTTGGCATTAAAATCAAAATTCTAGCAGAATTTTGTCTCCAAAACCCTAAGGTCGGCCTGTGATGTGTTATTTTCAGGGAATTAGGGCATGACATGTATAAATAAGGGTTTTTCTCCTCATTCCCCCCCCCCAACTCATTCAACATTTGCAATCTATCTTCTCAAGCAAGCATCAAGCATTCAAGCACTCTAAGCACTTCAAGCAATCATCCATTGGATCTGTCACTTGCATATCTTCAGACTTCTTCAACAAGGGTTTGGTGAGTTGTTGTACTTGCATGTTATTCTATCATCTTTCCCTTCCTATTTCATTTCATTATCTATGGTTTGTTCTCTAACCCTAACCCTTTTTCTCCTCTTTGCATGTGTGCTTTGCAGGTTTGGTATGCAAATTTTCCAAAGAGAAAGGTGTTAAAAATTTTGTGTCAACTGATCAAATTCATTCAATTCAACAAACCCCTAATTGAATCTTGGAGACCTCTTTCATCTCATTCTCTGTAGAATCTGAATCGGAAACCTATTAGGAACCGAAGTGTAGAACGAGGGCTTCCATCTCCACTTTCGGATTTTCAAAAATTTAGAAGTGGACTAAGTTGCCAACAGTAATGACTTAGTCCCACTAAACCTATTTTTCAAAGGTTTTTATAGATTTGGGCACCCATTTGGCATAAACGGGTTTATGGGTAGTTTTTCCATATCTAGGACTAAGTCGCCCAGATTGGCACAAGTGTCCTAGTCAATATCAATAGAAATTTTTGAAGGTTTTAAGAGCCTCTCTACATCACTTTTCATTTCTAGATGCACCTCTTCAATTCTATTTATTTTTGTAGTAGTTTGTTTATGTCTCTTAGGTCATTTGTATATCACAATGTGCTTTCTAGCATAGTTCATTTTCTAGGCTTAGCATTAGTATTCAGTCACTTTTATCCATTTCCAACATCTAGATCCTTCCATTTAGATACATTCTACATCATTCACACACACATCTACCACTAATCTTGAATGAACACCAAGAATACTTAAGTGTGAAAGAGGCATTGTACCAACCAACTTCTAGGTGGAAAACCCTAGGGGCCTATTGGGGAATCCTTTTTCCCTAAGTCCATTTTTGGTGGTTCACTAGTGTATGTAGGGATGGAAATTTCTA
Organism: Sequoiadendron giganteum; assembly: GCA_007115665.2. Taxonomy (NCBI): domain Eukaryota; kingdom Viridiplantae; phylum Streptophyta; class Pinopsida; order Cupressales; family Cupressaceae; genus Sequoiadendron; species Sequoiadendron giganteum. The sequence goes on along the minus strand of CM021100.1, from coordinate 253,945,624 downwards.
TTGTGGAGGACAAAATTGGAATTCCACCTTGACTTTGAGTAGTGCCCAGAGCTTGAGTGGAAGTGGTAATGGTAGAGACGGTGTTGGCAATGTTACGAACATTGGTTGTAAGAGGTGAAGTCATGGGTAATGAAGTATATAAACTATGAGCCATGGAGGGTTGATTCTCAACACTATCAAAAAGAGAGTTAGGAAACCCAAGATCTAGGATGAGTGAGATATCATGGGATGACATGAGCCTCAAACTACATCTTATAATAGTATTGTGAATAGGACACCAAGTTGTAAAGCTCATACAAGTTTTACAACCCTAGTGTGCAAACCCTAGAATGGCAAAGGGGAAATGAAATAACCTTGAATGAAATGTAATTTTTCAGAGTCTAAGAAATACAATAAGCTAAAAATGAAATATTTTGATGCAATTTTGAACTTTTAACAATGCACTAAAATGAAGCAATTTAAGCTAAATACAATGAAATTGATGAAACAACCAATCAAAAAAATTAAACAAAAAGGTAACAGCACCAAAGAGAAGCTAAAAACTTAGGTTTTAATGTCTTGAAATTGTAGAGCAGTAGCTAATAGGGACTCATTTGCTAGTAAGGGGGAAGGGGTATTGGTTAGATAATTCTAAGATGTTTCTGTGGTTTTCAGAGTGAATTTTGATTCTTTTTCAGTTGCCAGAAGGTTCAGATCATACCTAATCAGGGATTTATTCACCACTAAACGTGAATGGGTCTTGGTTAGGTATTTTTAAACTATTTTTCAATCATTTGCAAATTCTCAGTTATATCTTTCAATTCTAGGTCTGACACAATGAATTGTAGTTTCATATTTTCTAGAAATTTAATCCAAAAATGTAATGAAAATATGAAATGCAAGGCCTAATATGAAATGCAATTTTGATTTTATTTTCAAATGCAATTGTATGAGGTCTAAATGAGATGCAAAATGACTGATTTTTTTTTTTTTTTTTTCAGATTTAGAAAGATGCAAAAGAGGGCAAATTTAAATCCTATATGATATGCAAGATTTCAATGCAAAACAAGTAACCCTCAATGAGATCTTAATGAATGCAAGATCTACTTTAAGATGCACTAAGAGACTCCAAAAATAAAAAAAATACAATGTTGAATATGTCGAGTTCACTAAAGAATGTAGGGTGAAAAATAGGGTCTACCAAAATGAATCAAAAAGATGATGGACCGCTGATTTTTCTAGGGCCCTTATCACTCAAATTATGTAAAATAAGATGCCAATAACAATCAGAAATGCTACCTAATTGTTATAGCAACCAAGAGGGAATTTTTTAGAGCATAAAAATGTGTGTACCTGGCCAAAACTTGTTGTTTTTGAGCTATAGAGGACTCATTCGCCTTCAGTGGGGAATGGGTCCTTTTAGGGTTTCAGAAAATGGTTTTCAAGATCTTGTTCCTTGATGTCTACACTCTTAAATTCCCTGTTATCAGCTTCTGGAAGTCTATATGCAATTTTGTAGAGCTCTTTTTGTGATCTTGCACTTTGAATGACAACTTTTTGCAACTTGACAACTTTGACAATTTTGTTCCAAATCTTGCTCAACTTGATCCTCAACCTGTAAATCTGCAATCACACACTCAAGGGAAGAAATTTTGTTTATTTTTTAGTGAGTGGGGGTTTGCCTCAGTCAAACACTTTGTAGGTAACCAAACCAAATGATGAAATGAATAAAATGAAGCATGAAATATGAAATATGTAAATGATGTCACCTTGGATGATGTCTTGTGAATCAAATCTATAATCTAACATGTAGTGGCCATGAAGAATGTAGATCTAGGATCCTTGGAAATTATGTGAATAATAGTTGCAAATAGATCTTCAATGCTACATCCACTTCTTAGCTCAACAACATGAATGCATGCATCAAACCCTTGAAATGATTATATGATCTTTGAATTGCTGCAATAAACACTTGAAATCTTCCTTGAAATACCTTTTAAATGCTCTAATGCTTGATCACTTGAATTCTTGAATGCTTCATAAACTTGCTAGGTGAAAACAATGTGAATTAACCCCTTATTTATGCTAAATTAGGAGATTAACCTCAAAATTCAAAGAATTAAGGCCAACACCAGATCTGGAAAGAAACATTATTAAATTCCCAACAAAATGAAATTCAAAAAGGGGGGTCCCATTAAGGGAGGACCCATTCGCCACCTAGGGCAAATGGGTCTTGGCTTAGTTTACTAGGACCTAACCTCGGGGGATGAAAAGAATACTAAAAACCCATTCCAGATCAATTGAAAAAGGGGGGTCCTATTAAGGGAGGACCCATTCACCATCAAGGGAAAATGGATCCTAGCTTAACTTACCAGGACCAAAATTTTCCCAATGAAATATTTTGTTAATTAAATTATAAGTGTCAAGATAGATCTTTGGAAGGTGTCAAGATTAAGGCCTAAATTTGAATAAAAGGGGGTTAATTACTCCAATTACCCACAATTAATTAATGACCACCTAGATAAATGTGAAAGTGTTTTTCAACACTTTACAACACTTAAACAAGGTACACATTATGTACATTTTATTAGAAAGGGTCCCATTAGGCTTAATTAAGAAAATTCATCCTAGAGAAGTGTGAAAGTGTGTTACAACACTTTACTACACATTTGCAAAGGATCAATTAATGCATTTTTTAGTCAAATAAGGGTCCCAGAATAGTGTGAATGTGTACAACACATTACAACACCACTCAAGATATCATTAATTTAGTTTTAATGTCAATTATCAAACCAAGTAAGGGAAAAGGCTACTTTTTTCATTACTACAAATACACATAATATAGTTCAAAATTATGAGCAACAATATTAGAATAATAAAATAAGGAAAGTTATAAATCCATCATCACCATGATGCTACAAAAATTTTAAATCTACCACAAATGTACAAAACACCATAACAAATGTCACAATAGGGATAAGAGTAATAATAGGAAAAACTAATCACCGACCTATAATAACAAAATCACTAGAAGAAACTACCACAAATAATGATTGAATTTATAGAAAGAAGGAAAACCACTACAAAATAAATTAGGTGAATATAAATAAATTTAAATTAGAATAATGGCTAAGATGGACTAGTTCCACCATAATCTAAAAAATAGGCCTCAAACCACAAGTGAAATCTTTCACAAACCAAACATGGCAATCTCATAAGTGTTTACTACCACGGAAGAGGAAACAATACTATCGAGACACAATCTAAATTGTGAGAAAAAAATATAAATATGGAAATAAATAAAGATTATAACAAGGGGTGAGAAAGAATTATAACACAAAATAATGAATTCTAGGAAAATTGGGTCAAAAAAAGAGAGCACAAACAAAGCCATAAAACACCACTAACAAGAGTTAACAAAATTCTAAAACATGTGATTAACAATCATAGTGCAATAAGACCTCTACAAGAATTTAGGAAAATATAATGACAACAAATTGAGTTGGAGTATTAGAATTAGTCAAGAATTGGATGCATGAAAATACCAGCCATCTAATGAGAATCAACAAATCTTTAGTTTGAGCATTGATATTTTTTATCTTGTGTCTAATTTCAGAGACTTGATCATATATCTCATGTATTAAATGTGAGGCAATTATCACTCTATATTCCCATATATTCCAATTAAACTGGGTTCTACAAGTCATCTACCATACATTTCTTGATAAGGTTCCATACATAAGAAACTATGTTAACTATTGTTAAATATTTGAATTATAGTAGTGGAAAGTAAATTTTTCTACTAGCCTAAGTTATCCATCATAAATACTTACAACATATACTTTGAAACTCTGTAAACCCTCTCAACTTGACCATCTATTTATATATGATATTTAATGATCAAGTTAAGCTTTAAAATATAAATTTTAGAAAATTTTAATTTCTACCCTGAGAACCTTTCTCCCAATATTTTTTTATTCTCTAGATAAAATCTTAGCAACTAGAACAAAGTCAAAGGTGTATTTTGGTAGCTTTAAAAGTTAATTTTTTGTATATAAAAAGGTAGGTTGATTTCTTATACAACTAATGGGGATCCCATGTGCTCTGTGTGTGGATCAATTCCTCTCTCCTTTGGTCTATGGTCCACTACAGATGAATTTCATGTAGATTTTTCTCACCATAAACCCCTACCCTATCACAATTTAAGTTTTATGGAAAGAGAGAGCATTGCGGTGGTTTTGGTGATGTGGTAAGTTCTAATTATCATATCAATCCTAGAGAGAAGAGGTTCAGGCAACCATGTCACATAATTTTCAAAATAAATTTTTTTCTAGAGGTGGAATTTAGAGAAGAGGTATGTAAATAAGAAATTCTACTACAATACATGGCTTTGGTATGTAAATTTTTAAAAAAATCTATCCTAATTTGGTGAAGTTACATGATTTCCTATCAATTGATTGTAAACCTCTAGAAAGAAATTTTCTATTAGAATTTGTGCCAAGAGGTGGATTTTTACTATATGTAAATCTCCTATTGATAGATATTCCTTCCATAATGGATGTCCTTGAATTTAGGAAAAAGGAATACATGGGAATGGTGCCTTGGTTTCTAGAATTTAATTGTTTATCTAGTTCTCTTCTTAATTACTTGACCTAAGCTAAGCTCCCTAACATCCCTCTATAGTTTTGAACTAAGAAAAGTATTTCATCCATTATAGATTCTTTGGGAAAAAGGAATACATGGGAATGGTGCCTTGGTTTCTAGAATTTAATTGTTTATCTAGTTCTCTTCTTAATTACTTGACCTAAGCTAAGCTCCCTAACATCCCTCTATAGTTTTGAGCTAAGAAAAGTATTTTATCCATTATAGATTCCTTGGGAAATCTTGTTTTGGTCCTAAATTTTGACTAGATGTTTATACACTTTACCTGTAGTAGAATTTTATTTTGGATGGACTTCATGAAAAACCTACCATCATCTATATACTTTTAAAAACGGTAAATAGGACTTGGAAACAATAGATATTCTATGAAGGGTTAGCCTTTATTTCCAATTCTTTCTTTGCAACCAATCGTTTTAACAATAATTTGTCCCAAGTTTTCTCATATGGTTCCTTAGTGAAGGTAGGCTACTTAATGGGTTAGTTTTGACCAAAAAAATCATGTAATTGAGGGAAATGGTAATTTTGCATTGATACCTATATAATTACTCTTCCAAATCTTCTAGCAATTCTTTTGTAGATAAATTCCAATAATAGTACATTGTAGGGCAATGCTTCACCTTATACTATTGGTATGAGGGTTCAAGGAAATTTGGTGATTCCACTACAACAAACAAAGTGAGGTTTCCTCTTTAGGATGATTTTTACTTGGTAATTATGATAAATCTTCTATTTTTCACTTAGCAAAGGAATCCCAACCCCCATATCAAGGTTCTATAAGTTTGGAGTGGTGAACCAGAGTGAATAGAAATAAGATTAAGACTCCTCTACTTAAAATGGTTATGGGGATAGTAGGATGATCCTACAATCTCATACTAAGTATGTTTAGTTGCAGATGCATTGTGTGAACCAATATGTTGTGAAGGTCAAGATGTATAATTTTTGTATGATATAATTGGTGAACTCATTGGTCCTAGTATCTCAGAATTTAACATTTTTTTAGGCCCTTGGGTGCCTAACCTAGGTCAGATATAAAAAATTGAGCTTTATTCCTAAATCTTCCTCAATTATAGTTTAAAACTATGAAATAAATAATGATCCTCTATTTAATTTCATTTTCTAGTGTATATCCTCTAATCTCACAACTTGAGTTACATAAAATTAGACTACATCCTTTGCCTCATATGTTTGGACTTAGTTGGAAAGAATTATTCTAGTTGTGTTAATTTTTCCACAACCATATGTATCACATTATATACTATATCATGAGAAAAATAATAATAAAATTTATATTTGGCTACTATGTCCATTTATATTTAGGTATATATTATGAGGATATAATAACCACATTGGGCATTCATACTCATATTATACCCATTGGTATTCTAGATAGGTCACTCCATTAATACTCCTCTTCCTTCTTCATCCTTGACCAAAATTATAGCTTCTTCACTTATATATGTATTTTATTATCTCTTGTATGTGTTGGATAAGGAGGTATTTGTGCGTAATATAAAATATTCCTCCTGAATTCTTCTCTTTCAAATTCATATATTCAAGTTTATTACTACAAGATTTTTTTATTTGCCAGAAAATATCATATGAACATTGTTCCTACATTAATTTTCTACGGGATCAAAGATATTTAATCACCTTCTCAATCCATTCATCTATATTTTGAACTTCCATAATTTGACTCTTTATTCCTTCCTAAAAGATAGTTACAAACTTCAAATGGGGTAACCAACTAAGTGCATCTAAAAACTTATTCTCTTTTCTCTAATTATTTGTCTACTGTTATCATCATGAATTTAAGGAAAGTTGAGTGAATTCATATTTCAACCTACAAGAATCCATTTTTTATTTAACTCATTAACCTACCATGTAATGTCAGTATATTTTAATAAAATATAATATTGCTTCAAATTTTAGGCTATGAGTTAGGTAATTATTTATTATTCCTTTAACTTTCTTGATTTTAGGTATTCACCCTTCATTCTTAGATGATAAGTGTTATCACAATGAAATTGCACCCTACTGAACATAGGCTCAACATTCCAATGACACAATGAAACTAACCTCAAGGTTTTGGACCTTGTAGTTGAGGTTAGATCTCTAAAGAAGGAAAACTTTATTTTCTACATTAGGTGTAGATATGTTGGTCCAACCCAGCATATGAAATCCTATCACTAGACCTATTCTACCAACTCACAAAGGAAAGGGAGAGAACTAAATTCATAAAAGGGGAAGGGGAGGTGATACACCTAAATTAGAGTTATTTATTCCTTATTAGAACAAAACAATGCATTAATTAAAATGGTCAAAAGGACTTACACAATTCTTTATTCTACCAATTTCTAGTGGTATATATGGAGGTTAGGGTTTGACAAGATATAAGAAGGAAATAAAAGATTCACAATCAACACCTACAAATGTTGTGAATACAACATATAGACATATAAAATGGTAAAAGATATATTTAGACATGAAGGAAAGAGAGATATGCATGACATATCCAAAAAAGAGAAGAGATAAAATGATAAATTTCATCAATATTAAAGCATAAGCCTATTTACAGTTGTAGAATGCATAGAACTATAATGTCTCCTAGAGGAAACTAGGAAGAGCATCCTACAAAAGAGCCCAAAAGGGGATTTTATTTTGCAGAGAAACTTAAAAAAATGTGCCAAGGAATCTTGAATTATATTCCACAAGCATTCATCATACCTTCACATTGATGAATTTTGAGCATGAGTGTAGAAGGATGGAGATCACCCACGTAAAATATGATCTAGGATGGGACATTGGAAAAAGGGACACCTCTGGATAATAAATGAAGCATGGTCACTACAATATTCCCTGGATTTGCACTCAAATGCATAAAAAGCTATTCTTGTAGCCTTAGAAGTTTAGGTTGTATGTTTGAGAAGAGTCGTTGAGCATTAATGGAAATTATAGTTGAAAACATGCTTCAGAGGATATTTCCCTTTCCTTTAACAATACCTAGGAAATGCCATCAGTGATGCCATTGTTAGCCTTTAGTAATATTCATTTCCTTCGACAATCAAGGATTGAGAGAAACCCTTAATACTTAGCAAAAAGGGGAGAGGGAAAGGGGAAAGCCCGATGGTCGAAACCTAGGTCTTCAAGATTGTCTTCATTAGGTGTCAAGTGTTGGGAATGATGCTTAAAATGTATCAAAAAAGAAAGAGCTTAAAGAGAAAACCCAAAGGCTGACAACTAACAAAAGGGACTTAGGAGAATTGTGATAAGAAGACAATGGGTGTCGGGCATCAAGAATGATGCTTAACATGTACCTAAAAAGAAAGAGATTGAGGAGAAAACTTGAAGGCCAAAAACTAATAGAAGGGACTTGGGAAAATTTACAACAGGAAGACCTTGGGTATCGAGTATCGGGCTTGATACTTAATGCTTACCAAAAAATAAAGAGATTATGGAGAAAACCCAAAGGTTAACAATAGATAGAAGGGACTTGGGAAAATCCACGTCAGGAAGAGCTCAGGTGTTGAGCATTAGGCTTGATGCATACCTTTAAGAGCTTAGGAAGATAAAGAGAATGTCGATAACCTGAAGCTCGAAATACCAAAACAAATAACACTTGGAGTAATTTCACAAGGAGTCCAACCTCGAGGTCAGGGAAATTCTAAAGTATGCAAATGACTAAGGTATTCCACAATATATTGAAACCTCGACAAGTCCAACACTTAGTCTTTTATGGATTTTTTTGCAACATGGACTTTGACTAAGGTATGAACAAAGAGGGTTAATGTTAGGTCCAAAGGAGTAATATCATGGAAGATGTCCCATGTGAGGTTTCTTAGATTGGTTATTATTGATGGGCCATGAAAGGGGTCATGAAATGTCAATATTTTGATGACCTTGTCACTTCTATGGGATGATTGCCTACTAATCATTGAATATAGCCTTATCAGTCCATAGGGCACATATTTATAAGGGTAACTTCAATAGTAGGATTCCTCAAAACATACATGACACAAAAACATGTGCAAGATTGCACTTGGAGAAAAAAAAACACCTAGGTTGTACATTCCCTTAAGGGGAATGTAGAGTGTGTAGCAATTCTTTTTGGAAAATAAAAAACTAAGCTAATATGTACATGGCTTCTCAAAACCCCTTAGGAATAAGGTTTGAGATGAATACCATTAATTGGGATAGGAAGAGCCTCACCATCCAACTTGGAGAGATGGAATGCATTGGCCTCCTTAAAGTTGGTGATGACATACAAGCCACTCTAGATGACATAAAAATTTGAATGCCTTCTCACCTTTTCTCTATTTGTGTCCCACTTTAACACCAAATATCCTTCATGAAAAACTCTATTTGTAACCATTTTTTAAAAGGTCCTCTTAACATGTGCTTGATGAGATTCAAGTGTATGCATGACCCTATCTCTGAATTCTTCTAACTCCATTATTTCAGCAAGTGTAATGTCCCCTCCTTGCCTTTGAGAAGTGGAGTTGTCCATTAGCATATTCTAGAGTTCTCATAGGCTGTGGAGTTTGGTAAGGGAACTCAGAGCCAGTCTCCTTCTGTGGTGGTTTTTAGTGTTTTGGGTAGGACTTTTTATTTTTATCAGGGGGGCAATTCCATCACTTACTATTTATAGTAAGTCATAGTGTTTATCAGTTTTTATGCTAGTTTTGTGATTTGGATTATTTACTATTTTTAGCAGTGCTATAAATAGTAAGTCTACTTTTGATAACTGGTCTTGGTCAAGGATACTTCAATAGTGTTTATTTCTAGTTTGGGTGTTGGCATGGCTAAGGTTGGAATTATTTATTATTTGCATTTCTCACTTAAGTCATTTTAATATAATTTCTACAACTTAAGTGGAGGGGTCAAGGGGTCATGCAAAAAGTAACTTGGAGCCTAGTGCGATGACTTAACATTGTTTTAAAAGGCAACACAAATGAAATAGTTTCCTTATGAGTAAGGATACCCAAAGAAAATTATAAGGTGTTTTTTAAATTAAATTAAATTAAAATGCTCATAAGGGGGCATTAGATTTTGGAGGGAAAAATAAATTTGAATTTTGGTTGGTCTAATTACTTCTTGGCTCTATAAATTTTCCTTTTGGGCCTCATTTGCACATCTCTCAGTTGGCTACATAGTAGGATGTTGTTGGATTTCCTCCAGAGGTCTACTATTGTGTGTTGAGGATGAAAACCCTCATCATTGGGAGCTGGTTTCAATGGTGGAAGATCCACCCTAGCTGGGTTTTGAGTGATTCCATTTCAGGGGTCACCAAGGGCTTCACAATTTCATGATTTTACGATATTTTTGAAGTGAAAGATGAATATTTTTTAGCATTTTTGAAGTGGGTTTTTTGGCTTTGGTGTGTTGAAAAATTGGAGACATTTTGGGTATGGGTTTGGTGATGATTTAGGACTGATTTCAGAGGTTTGGAGCTCTTTCTTGAGATTTTGGAAATTACTTTTACCAGATACAAATATTATAAAAGGTTCAAAACTCAATATTTTCTCAAATTCACATTTTGTGTATTGCCTCAATGGATGCTTCACCTCAAGGCATCCCATTTCATGCATACGGACAAATTTAATGGATTTTCTTTAATTTTTAAAAGGGGTTCACCCAGCCTAGGGGGCAATACAGTTTGTGGCTTTCTGGACACTTGAACCTGTTGTTGTATAGATCTCTATTCTAGCTTTGTTTGGAGCTTTTGAGGCTTGTTTAGGAGTTGGTAAAATGGGAATTTTTTGGCCTTCTCTAGGGTGAAGTTTGATGCAAGATTGATATTTTTTTCTTGCTACTATGTGGTTCCTTTTCCAAGCCTATAACAATGTTATCGGGTTTGATAATGTTTACAATAAGTTTAATTATGATTTTCTATTAATGTACTATCCATGAGATGCTTAGAAAATATGAACAACAATGTTTCTTTTCAGTATTTTCCCTTCTTAATGTCATCTTATTCATGCATTCAATGAATCTATGTTAAAACACTTGAAACAATAAAAAAAACCATCATCAAACTTTATATCATCAAACAGTGAACTCAAAAAAATCAAGGGCATACCTTATAGTGGTATTAGAATGCAAATCTTCCTACCAGCTAGTGAGTGATGCAAACCTATGAGCCTTAGTGATAGAGAAATAATGTATCGTGAGAGATTAAGGAAAAAAGAAGAGTTGTGGGAAAGTCATCCTTCTGTGGAAGAGGCACAACACTTAGAATCACATTCCATTGAATTATTAAGCTCTAAAACACATGGGTGAAAGGGGTGAAGAAGATGGAAGAGAAAATGTTGAACCGGATTGGATGATGCTTCTCTTGCATGTTGTGGTTAGGGGAAATCGAGAAATCAATCAGCATATAGCACAGTTGGTTAAGGGGTTGAATCGATTGGGAGTCAACAATGGAGGTAACATAGGAAATAATGGGCAAGGAAATGACACGGGTCAGCGTGGAGTACCCAATTAGCATAATAGGGTAGCCATGGCTAGACCTCTTATGCCTATATTTCCACCAAGAGTAGAGGCACAACCCAATCAGGAGCTCACTATAGTTGAAATGAATGACCAATTTAGACAGGATTAGATGGATGCAGGGCCTGGTTTCCAACATGACATATCACTTCATGATTATATTGATCTCAGGATGAGGCATATGCATAATAGGGGCAATAGAGAGTAGAATAATGATCTTTGTAGGAAAGTTTGGAAACTCAATCTTCTTTACTTTGATGAGTCATAGAAGATTTCAGCGAGATCTTAGGTCTAAAAGGTGGACACTTATTTCACTCTTAATCACATGCCAAAGTTGGAGTCAATACAGTATGCTCCCATTCACCTAGATGGGGTTGCTCATGAGTGGTGGTACCATGGGATGATAACTATGGGACATTCCCAAATTACCTCCTATGCAAAGTTCATAGAAAAATTCATAGAGAGGTTTGATAAAAAAGAACAAGAACTTCACTTTAAGGATTTCACATAGTTGAAATAGTGGGGTTCAGTGGATGCCTATGTTGCAGATTTTGCATAAATTCTCAGTGTTGGTGATAGATATATCTAAGAGGAGGCTTGTAGTGCTCTTAATTGATGGGTTATCCAATCCTCTTATGGGTTGGATTAAATATTTTAACCCACCTTCTCTACAAGAAGAAATCAATAAGACTACAGACATGGAAGCTTCCACCTCCAAGAGTAGATTTCAGACCAAAGGATTTTTACATAAGAATGATAAAGACAAAAAACATATCACAAGGGATTCCAAACAACCAAATGAACACGTCACTAGGATCGATAGTGAGACACTAAAGGACCTAAGGAATAAAGGTTTGTGCTTCACATATAAGGAGCCTTGGTCTTCAAGACATAAGTGTACCACAAAGGGGAAGGTGTGCCAAATAGAGTACTATTATGCCGAGGAAAGTGCATCAGAAAAATTAGACCAACAATCTGATTCAAAGGAAAATGAAGAGGAAAAGACTCCTAAAGAGGTTGGAAAGAAGAGGACAAAGATGGAAAGCTTTCTCAACTACATATCTTTCAAAAGAATGAGTATCTTTGCATTAAAGGATTTCTTAAGGGGAAGTAGATGGTTGCATTGATTGAAATAGGAGCCACACACAATTTCATTGATGAGGGGCTGGTTGCTTGTAGAGGCCTTCAAACTCAGAAGGTAGGTGGATTTTGGATGATGGTGGTAGATGGGTTTATAATCAACTACACCAAGATGGTCCCACAATTTATTTTGCATTTGGGGAAGTATGAAGTCAAGGATGACTTCTACATGGTTAGTATTAGTGACACTGATGCACTAATGGTGATACAATGGATTTGATCACTTGGTGAGATCACTCTTAATTTTTAGACCATGGAGGTCAAATTTAAATCAAATGGGAGAAATGTGGTCTTGAGGGGCATATCAAATGGAGGACTTCATGTGGTCTCTTTCAAATGTATGTAGAGACTTGTTAGACATGATCAGGTTGAGTGGGTAGCGGAGTGTGTGATAATACCTACAGTTATAGAAGAGGTGAATAGGTCCTATACATCTAATATATAGGATCCTCTTTCCAAAATAAGCAAGCTGTTTAGTAGCATTCCTCCAAGTAGGCCTCCTACTATAGTCATTGAGCATGTGATAAAACTTGAGGAGGGAGCCAAACCTATGATAACTGCCCCTATAAGCATCCTAAGAGACATAAGGATAAGATTGAGAAAGCCATTCAAGAGCTTTTGGAGATGGGGCAAATAAGGCCAAGCAAGAGTCCATTTTCTTCTTTGGTTGTGTTGGTGAAGAAGAAGGATGGGACCATGTGCATGTGTGTGGACTACAGGGCATTATACAAGAAGACAATTAAAAATTGGTACCCCATCCCATGCATTGATGAGCTCATTGATGAGCTACATGAAGAAGTCTATTTCTCCAAAATAGACTTGAGATAAAGATATCATCATATTAGAGTTAGAGAGGAGGACATGGAGAAGATTGCATTCAGATGCCACTTTGGCCAATTTGAGTTTCTTGTCATGCCTTTCAGTTTGACAAATGCACTAGCTACTTTCTAGTCATGCATGAATAGGGTGTTCAACAAACAACTACTTAAGTATGTGTTGATCTTCTTTGATGACATCCTTATTTTTAGTAGATCATGCGAATAACATTTAAAGAAATTGGATGACGTGTTGGGTGGTGCAGGAGCACACCTTAACTAACCTCCATTTTTGTTATTCTAGCTTGTACTTGACTCTAGCCAAGTCAGGAAGTTTGTTTCCTTTCAGACCTTAGAAGGTCATTGCTTTTGTGGGCTAGGTGAGTTAGTCATTAGGACTAAGGTCACACTATTAGCCATTGTTAGTAGTTTATGTTTTCTTAATGTTAGTTGTCTATGGGAGATTAGAGTCTTAAAGATGTTCTAAACACTTAGTGGTTGTTGTAAAGATGCCTTAAGGCCATTAAGTGAGTTGGTTCCTTGGAATCTAGAGAGAATGGTCATCCTAAGAAATAGGATCAAGGCATCGAGAAAGATGCCAAATGTTGTAAAGAAGTTAGCATGGCAACATTGGCAATTATTGCAATTGTTGCATGCAACTCGGTTACCTTTGGATTCCCTTGAGAATGGGAAGTGGGAGATCGGCCAACAGGCCCTAGAATCATGGAGTGGGAATCTAATATGACCCAAGACTCGAATCTCAAGTGAAGAGAGAAGTTATGTAATTTGTAGTTTAGTTTTGAAGTGGAATAGAGAGCTCTACAACAGTTTGTTTCAAGAAGAACTCGAGTTTTGTGATGACAAAGATACTTAATAGATTTATAGACTGAGTTTAGTGTTTTTTTAGTGTTCTTTAGTATTATCTTAGACTTTTTCATTTGAAAGGCAAGTTGTTTAGAGTAGATACATTGTGCTAGTTAAGTTGTTTTGATTTAGAGCTCCTGCTGGTCCTATCCTGACCAGTCGGTGCTTTCATGGCTCCCCCATGAAGTCTAACCTTGGGAAACACCTAAGGATAGGTGGGAATGTTAGGGGAGTCATTAGTGTACATAGTTGTAGGTTTAGGAAGCATGAAGGAGTGGAGAGTTTTTTTAATCACTAGTCTCTAGGCGAGCAGACAGAGCCCGGTTAGAGGTCTAGGAATGCCATTGAAGATTTCTTGTAGGGTAAGGAGGTACTGTACAGAATAGGTATAGGTTCAAGTAGGATTTCACCTTAGCTCAACATTCTAGGTGGATTGAAGTCATTTCAATCATTTGGTTTATGATTTGAGCAAGCTACAAACAAGAACACAGTCAGTCCTAGAAATTAGGCATATTTACCCTATTGTCCTAAGTTGTAGGAAGCTAGTGTACGGAAGTTGTCAGGCCAGAAGCCCCACTGAAACTTTTAAAACTTCCTAAAGGGTATCTGAATCTGCCTTTAGATTTGTAGGGTCTTTGGGAAAGTTTTGCAAGAATTGACAAAACAGGACTGATAAAGACTACAAGGAATAGGCCTAATTAAGGTCTCAAGTGGTGAATCCTTGAACCCGATAAGGATAGGGTTGAAGGACCTGCTGAAATGGTTCAAATACACAAGGTTATGATTGCTATCAATAGGATGGACACCCCTACAATGAAGAATGAGGTTTTTGAGAAGATAGCACTTAGAGCTTGCTAATTGAGGAAGAGGAATTGAACTTGTCAAATGGTGTTAGTCCTCCAAGGTGAAGCACAAGGGATAGAGCTCTTAGAATAGAGTTAGGATTGGACTTAGTTAATCATCTAAGCCAATCAGGACCTAGAGGAGACTAGGTTCCTAGAAGAGACAAGCTAGGTCTCTTAGTTGTAGTGCAAGCAAGCCTTGGGCCACTTACATCATATTGGTATCAGAGCTTGAATTGATCAGGCTTGTGGTGGATGTTGTAGCGTACTGAATCAGTGGGAGAGAATACATCAGTGGAAGGTGCTACAATGGTGACTAATGCTGAGTTAGCCAAGAAGATAGAAGAACAAGAAGAGGACAACAAGTCACTAAGAGAAAGACTGGCTCGAATGGAGCAACTCTTAGATGAAGTCCAAGAAACGAAAGACAAGGTAAAGGATAAAGTAGATCAGAAAGAAGAGCAAGAAGCAAGGGAAAAGGAAATAGAGTTGGAGGAGGAAGCTCCAACCCCTGACCCTATTATTTCTGAAGAACCCTTCTTGAAGGCACTAAGGGCTTTAAGTGGCAAATCTTTGGAGGGTGTACCTCTTTTCAGTGGATAGATGGATCCAGATTCAGTCATGGATTGGATAGACAGCATTGAGAATCACTTTGAATGTGATGGTATCTCAGAGGCCCAAAAAGTAAAGGTGGCCAAGTCAAGATTGAGAGTTTCAGCTCTCACATGGTGGAAGTTTGTGCAAAATGAAAGAGAAAAAGAAGGAAAGGGTCCTATAGTTACATGGAAGGGCATGGTAACTAAAGTAAGGTAGACCTACCTACCTGATGACTATGAAGTCCAATTTCATAGGAGAAGACACAATCTTAGACAAAAAGATTTGGATGTCCAAGCATACACCGAAGAGTTCCAAAAGTTGTGCCTAAGATCAAAGGTGGTTGAAGATGAAAGCATCAAGCTAGCAAGGTACTTGAATGGACTCAAGTGGTCTATCCAAGAAGACATGAGTCTAGTGAACTTCAAAACCATCCACCAATGCTATCAAATGGCCTTGAAGATAGAGGAGAAAAGCAAAAGGAAGCAAGAGAAAACCTTCAAGAGTAGAGGTAAAGGAAAGGACAGTAGAGGACAAAGAGGTGGCTATGGTGGAAGAAGTTCTGAAACAAAAACTCAAGGAGACATAAAATATAGTGAGCAACAAGAAGGAAGCTCAAGTAGAGGTGGTAGAGGAAGGAGTTATAACTCTAGCTCTAGAGGAAGAAATGGTGGACAAGGAGGAAGAGGCAACTACTTTTCCAATATGAAATGCTATCATTGCAATGAAATGGGGCACCCTGCCTATAGATGCCCAGAGAAAGGTAGTTCTTCGCAAGGAGGTGACAAGAGAACTAACCTAGTTCATGAGGAATCTAATGCAGCATACAAACATGCTGAAATACCATTGAATTCAAAGGAAGGAGAGAACCTCATGATGAGGAGAACTTTGATCAAGGAGCCGGTGAAGGAAGAGCCAAGCCAAAGGAGGTCTTTATTTAGGATAAAGTGAAAAATGATGGGGAAAGTATGTAGAGTCATCATTGACTCAGGGTCTACTGACAATATTGTGTCAGAGGAAGTAGTCAGCAAGCTAAAGTTGACAAGGATACCCCACACCAACCCTTACAAGGTCACTTGGCTCAATAAAGGCCAACATGTGTTAGTGAATGAATAAGCATGGGTGGAGTTCTCCATTGGAAGGTATAAAGATAAAGTTTTGTGTGATGTGCTACCTATGGATGCGTGTCATTTGCTCCTAGGTAGACCATGGAAATTTGACCGCCAAGCCATACATGATGGAGGTAAGAATTCTTATTCTTTCAAGAAGGATAATGTGACATTCAAAATTCAGTCATTGTTAGAAGATGCAGAGGTGAAGACAGCAGGTCCTAATCTACTCATGGTTGGTGAAAAAGAGTTCTTAGAAGCTTTGGAAGAGAGTGAAGGAGTTGGTTATGCATTGGTGCTAAGACCAAGAGAGGGAGATAAAGGTAAGGTGACCAAGAAGACAGAGTTACCAAAGGAGATTCAAAGCATGTTGCAGACTTACCAAGGTACAGTGAGTGATGGACAACCAGCAGCCTTACCCCCTAAAAGAGCCATAAGTCATAGGATAGATCTTATCCCAGGAGCTACCTTTCCTAATAAAGCAGCCTACAAGATGACCCCTCAACAAAATGCGGAAATAGCTAGACAAATACAAGAACTCCTAAACCAAGGTCTCATCAAAAAGAGCATTAGTTCCTGTGTCGTACCCACTGTCCTTGCTCCTAAAAAAGGAGGAACTTGGAGGCTTTGTACTGATTCAAGGGCCATTAATAGGATAACCATAAGGTATAGGTTCCCTATCCTTAGGATTGAAGACCTAATGGATTGTCTAGGTGGAGCTAAGTACTATAGCAAGATAGACTTGAAGAGTGGCTATCACCAAATAAGAATACATTAGGGAGATGAGTGGAAAACAACCTTCAAAACTAATGAGGGTTTATATGAGTGGCTTGTCATGCCATTTGGATTGTCTAATGCCCCCTCCACATTCATGAGGCTCATGAATGAAGTCCTCAAAGACTACATTGGAAAATGTGTTGTGGTATATCTTGATGATATACTAATTTATAGCAAGACAAGAGAAGAACATCTCAAACACCTAGAGCTGGTTTTCAAGAAGCTACAAGAGGAGGAGTTGATGATCAACTTGGAGAAGTGTGAGTTCATCAAGACAGAGCTGGTGTACCTTGGGTTTGTGCTATCTCAAGGCAATCTGCAAATGGATGAAAGCAAAGTGGAGGCTATCATGAATTGGCCTACTCCAAGGACAACAACTGAGGTAAGGAGTTTTCATGGCCTTGCACAATATTATAGGAAATTCATAAGGCATTTTAGTGCAATTTGTACTCCTATGTTGGATACTATTAAGGGAGGCATGAAGATGAAATTTGTATGGAATGAGCATGCTAACAAGATTTTTGAGTTGTTGAAAGAAAAGATATCTACCCAACCTGTTTTGGTGTTGCCAAGTTTTGAGAAGCTCTTCACCATTGAGTGTGATGCAAGCAATGTGGCTATTGGAGCTGTTCAAAGCCAAGAGGGTAGACCGGTGGCTTTTCATTCAGAAAAGTTAAGTGAAGCCAAAAAGAAGTACTCTTCTTATGACCTTGAGATGTATGCATTGGTCCAAGCTCTAAGGAAGTGGAGGCACTACTTGCTTCCCAAGGAATTCATTGTGTATTCAGACAATCAAGCACTTAGTTTCCTGAATTCACAAGACAAGTTGAGGCACAAGCACATGAAGTGGGTTGAGTATCTACAAGCTTACACCTTCAATATCAAGCACAAGAAAGGTGTCCTCAATAAAGTAGCAGATGCATTGTCTAGAAGAGCTCTCACAATTCAGGAAATTCAGTTGAAGAGCATGGGAATAGATCACTTCAAGGATCTGTATGCTGATGATGAAGATTTTGCAGACATTTATAAGGTATGTGCTAAATACAAGAACCATTTTCATAGTAAATATACTTAGTATACTTTGCAAAGTGGTCTATTGTTTAAAGGAAATCAATTATGTGTTCCTAGAGGCTCTATTAGAGAGAATTTGATACAAGAAAAGCATAATGGTGCATTGAGTGGTCACTTTGGAATCACTAAGACCCAAGAACTTGTTCAAAGGTTCTATTTTTGGCCTAAGATGAATCTTGATGTTAGGAGGTATGTGAAAAGTTGTGTAGTATGTCAAAAAGCCAAGGGAACTTCTTCAAATGTAGGCCTATATCAACCACTACCTATTCCTACTAGGCCATGGGAATGCCTGAGTATGGATTTTGTAGTTGGGTTACCCAAGACAAGGCAAGGTATGGATAGTGTTTATGTAGTTGTGGACAGATTCAGCAAGATGGCTCACTTTGTGCCATGTAAGACAACCAATGATGCCAGCCAAATAGCCTCTCTTTTCTTCAAAGAGATAGTCAGAATTCATGGGTTACCTATGAGCCTAGTGTCAGATAGAGACACCAAGTTTATGAGTCATTTTTGGAAGACTCTTTGGCAAAGATTGGGCACTAATTTGTCCTTTGGATCAGCCTACCATCCCCAAACTGATGGTTAGACCAAGGTTGTTAATAGAAGCCTTGGAAATCTACTGAGGTGTTTGACAAAGGAGTATGGTCAAAAATGGAATCAATTAATTGGACAAGTTGAATATGCCTATAATGACACTATGAACAGGTCAACAGGGAAGAGTCCCTTTGAGATAGTCTATGGTCTACATCCTAGAGGAGTCTATGAACTAAGAGACCTAAGGGATGGACTGAAGGGAAGTGGATATGTTGATGACTTTGCCTATGCAGTGCAGGAGATTCATGACACAGTCAGGAAGACTTTGACATAGAACACCCTAAAACATAAAACCAAGGTGGATGAGCATAGGAGAACAATGCAGTTCAATGTGGGTGACTTGGTTATGGTGCATCTTAACAAATCAAGACTTCAAAAGGGAGTCCCTCACAAGTTGCAGATGAGGAGGATAGGTCCCTGCCCTATCTTAGCTAAGTATGGTGATAATGCTTTCAAAATTGACCTACCAGATGACAGTGGATTGTCCCCTATCTTCAACATTGCAGACTTAATCCATTACAAAGGACCACAGCAAAACATGGATCAAACCCTTCACGAAGTGATCAGATATGTGGAAGATCTACACTTACCTACTGCTACAGTCATAGGAGCTGACAGCATATTGGACACAAGGGTCTACAAATAGACTAGAACCAAAGCCTACAAGGAACACTTGATCAAGAAACAAGGTCAAGCTGATGCTGATGCAGTATGGATAAAGGAAGCAGAGTTCAAGAAGATGGGAATTGATCCAAGCATCATCAATCCAAGGGTGGATTGAACTTTCTATTTTGGGGAGGATGGTGCAGGAGCACACCTTGGCTAACCTCCATTTTTGTTATTTTGCCTTGTACTTGACTCTAACCAAGTCAAGAAGTTTTTTTGCTTTCAAACCTTAGAAGGTCATTGCTTTTGTGGGCTAGGTGAGTTAGTCATTAGGACTAAGGTCACACTATTAGCCATTGTTAGTAGTTTATGTTTTCTTAATGTTAGTTGTCTATGGGAGATTAGAGTCTTAAAGATGTTCTAAACACTTAGTGGTTGTTGTAAATATGCCTTAAGGCCATTAAGTGAGTTGGTTCCTCAGAATCTAGCGAGAATGGTGGTCCTAAGAAATAGGATCAAGGCATAGAGAAAGATGCCAAATGTTGTAAAGAAGTTATCATGGCAACATTGGCAATTACTACAATTGTTGCATGCAACTCGGTTACCTTTGGATTCCCTTGAGAATAGGAAGTGGGAGATCAGCCAATAGGCCCTAGAATCATGGAGTGGGCATCTAATATGACCCAAGACTCGAATCTCAAGTGAAGAGAGAAGTTATGTAATTTGTAATTTAGTTTTGAAGTGGAATAGAGAGCTCTGTAATAGTTTGTTTCAAGAAGAACTCGAGTTTTGTGATGACAAAGATACTTAATGGATTTATAGACTGAGTTTAGTGTTTGTTTAGTGTTCTTTAGTATTATCTTAGACTTTTTCATTTGAAAGGAAAGTTGTTTAGAGTAGATACATTGTGCTAGTTAAGTAGTTTTGATTTAGAGCTCCTGCTGGTCCTATCCTGACCAGTCGGTGCTTTCGTGGCTCCCCCATGAAGTCTAACCTTGGGAAACACCTAAGCATAGGTGGGAATGTTAGGGGAGTCATTAGTGTACATAGTTGTAGGTTTAGGAAGCATGAAGGAGTGGAGAGTTTTTTTAATCACTAGTCTCTAGGCGAGCAGACAAAGCCCAGTTAGAGGTCTAGGAATGCCATTGAAGATTTCTTGCAGAGTATGGAGGTACTGTACGGAACAGGTATAGGTTCAAGTAGGATTTCACCTTAGCTCAACATTCTAGGTGGATTGAAGTCATTTCAATCATTTGGTTTATGATTTGAGCAAGCTACAAACAAGAACACAGTCAATCCTAGAAATTAGGCCTATTTGCCCTATTGTCCTAAGTTGTAGGAAGCTAGTGTACGGAAGTTGTCAGGCCAGAAGCCCCACTGAAACTTTTAAAACTTCCTAAAGGGTATCTGAATTTTCCTTTAGATTTGTAGGGTCTTTGGGAAAGTTTTGCAAGAATTGACAAAACAGGACTGGTAAAGACTACAAGGAATAGACCTAATTAAGGTCTCAAGTGGTGAATCCTTGAACCCAATAAGGATAGGGTTGAAGAACCTACTAAAATGGTTCAAATACACAAGGTTATGATTGCTATCAACTAGATGGACACCCCTACAATGAAGAATGAGGTTTTTGAGAAGATATCACTTAGAGCTTGCTAATTGAGGAAGAGGAATTGAACTTGTCAAATGGTGTTAGTCCTCCAAGGTGAAGCACAAGGGATAGAACTCTTAGAACAGAGTTAGGATTGGACTTAGTTAATCATCTAAGCCAATCAGGACCTAGAGGAGACTAGGTTCCTAGAAGAGACAAGCTAGGTCTCTTAGTTGCAGTGCAAGCAAGCCTTGGGCCACTTACATCATTGGGTATTCTTGAGAGTGAGTCTCTTTTTGCAAAGGATTCCAAGTGTGAGTTTGGGATGACTGAGTTATTATATTTGGGGCATATTATTAGCTCTAATGGTGTTCATGTTGATCCTAATAAAATTAAAGCAATACTTGATTGTCCTCCACCCACTAATTTAACTCAACTTAAGGTATTTTTTATCTTCTTTGGGTTCTATAGAAGGTTTGTCAAAGGCTTTTCATAGGTTGTTGCCCCACTTATTGATTTGACTAAGAAGGGGGCCTTCTCTTGGTTTGAATCAGTACAAAAATCTTTTGATCAATTTAAAAACTTTATGAGATCATGTCCTTTTTTGGAAATTCCTTACTTCTCTAAACCCTTTGAGAATGAATGTGGTGATTTAGGAGATGGTATTGGGGTTCTCCTCACAAAAAATAAGCACCCAATTGCATATGAGAGAACAAAATTGAGAGGAAGTGAGAGAATTTATTTTTTTTATGATAAAGGGATGTTATCCATAATGCATGCTTTGGCTAAGTACAAGCAGTATCTTGGTGGGGGAAAATTTATTGTCAAAACTAATCAGAACAGTCTGAAATATTTCTTAAATCAGAAGGATCTAAGTGAAAGACAACATAATTAGGTTAGCAAACTCCAAGCTTATTATTTTGACATCAAATATGTCAAATGGAAATGAAATGTAGTGGCTAATGCATTGTCTAGGAGACCTCATTTGTGCTCTTTTTTTTGAGATAGCGACAAATTGGAAGGAGAGTATACAAGCTGATTATGTCAAAAACTCTCTTACCAACAACATTTTAGGTGGAACTTTGCAAGATGGAAAATACATAGTAAGGGATGGTTTGATCTTCTATAAGGAGAGGATAATTTTGGTCCTTGTATCCAAGATGAAAGAGCAAATTTTTAAGACTTTTCATGACACTCTTATGGCTAGTCATTCCAGTTTCTACATGACATATAGGCATATCCATGAGAGTTTCTCATGGAAGGGTATGAATGATGACATCACAAAGCATGTTTGTGAATGCCAAGTGTGCCAAAAAAATAAAAATGAACATAATTACCCTACTAGTCTACTGGAACCTTTGCCCATTCCAACTCAGAAGTGAGAAAGCATTTCAATTAACTTCATTACAAGACTTCCCAAGGTGCAAGGGAAGGATTGTATCTATGTTGTGGTGGGTCGTTTGACAAAAATTGCTCACTTTATTGCTATATCAATAGGTTATACAATTTTATAGGTGGTAGATTTGTTCTTTAAGGAAGTGTTTAGACTTCATGGGGTGCTAAAGAACATCATTAGTGATAGAGACAACAAGTTCATGAGCTTGTTTTGGTAGGATTTTTTTAAACTATGTGGTAATGAGTTGACTCCTAGCACTAGTTACCACCCCCAAATAGATGGTCAAACTAAGATAGTCAACAAATGGGTGGAAGGCTACCTACAAAAATATGTTTCAAGGTGGTATAAGGTGTGGATTAAATGGTTGCACTTGGGGGAGTTTTGCTATTACTCCATGTTTCACATGTCTATCAGGATGTCACCTTTCATGGTTTGGTACAGTTATGAAGCTTCTAGCTTCATTAATTTGTTATTTGGTGATTGTAGAGTGCCTAAAGATAAGGAATTCATGTAGGAGAGGAAATAATGAGGTCATTGAGAGATAACATTTAACATGCAAAAAATAATTAGATGTTGTATGTTGATTAGCACCACATTAAGTGAGAATATTAGGTGGGAGACATGGTGTACATGAGATTGAAACCATATATATAGTCCACTCTCAAGAAGAGTGGGGTGAAGAAGTTGAAGCTTCATTTCTATGGTCCATTCAGAGTCACCAAGAGAGTTGGGGAGGTGGCTTATGAGCTTGAGTTACCTAAGGGGAGTAAGGTGCATAATGTTTTTCATGTGTCACGCCTTAAGAAGGCACTTGGGTATAATGTGACTCCTTCAGCTAAGTTGCCTCTATTGGATGAGGAGGTAAATTGGTACTTATTCCAGAGGTAGTGATTGATTTCAGAGAGAGAACCATCAATAGGAGAGTAATTACAGAGTACTTGGTGAAATGGTAGGATTTACTAGTTGAGGATGCTACTTGGGAGAGTGAGAAGATTTTATGGCATCCTGCATTACGATTGTATGAGGACAAGCAATCTTGGGGAGGGAGGCCTATAATTTCCCCTCCTTGTCTCTGAGCAATGGAGTTGTCCATTAGCCTATTCCAGATTTCCCATAGGCTAACTGGAGTTTGGTAAGGGAACTCAAAGCTAGTCTCCTTTTGTGGTGGTTTTAGTGTTTTGAGCAAGACTTTCAATTTTTAGTAGGGGGGCAATTCCATCACTTACTTTTATAGTAAGTCATAGTGTTTATCATTTTTTATGCCAGTTTGGTGATTTGGAGTATTTACTATTTGTAGCAGTGCTATAAATAGTAAGTCTATTTTTAGAAATTGGTCTTGGCCAAGGCTACTTCAGCAATGTTTGTTTCCAATTTGGGCATTGGTGTGGCTAAGGTTGGAATTATTTATTATTTTTATTTCTCACTTAAGTCATTTTAATACAATTTCTACAACTTAAATGAAGGGTTCAATGGGTCATGTAACAAGTACCTTGGATCCTAGTGCAATGACTTAACGTTATTTTAAAAGGAAACAAAAATGAAATAGTTTCCTTATGAGCAAGGACACCCAAGGAAAAGTATATGGTGTTTTTTAAATTAAATTAAAATAAAATGCTCATAAAGGGGGCATTGGCTTTTAGAGGGAAAAAGAAATTTAAATTTTGGTTGTCCTAATTCCTTTTTGGCTCTATAAAGTTTCTTTTTGGGCCTCATTTGCACATCTTTTAGTTCGCTACATAACAGGATGTTGTTGGATTTTCTCCAGAGGTCTACTACTACATGTTGAGGACAAAAACCATCATCATTGGGAGTTGGTTTCAGTGGTGGAAGATCCACCCTAGTCGGGTTTTCAGTGATTCCATTTTAAGGGTCACTAAGGGCTTCATAGTTTGATGATTTTACGATAATTTTAGACTGAAAGATGAATATTTTTGAGCATTTATGAAGTGGGTTTTTTGGCTTTGGTGTGTTGAAATATTGGAGACATTTTGGTTATGGTTTCGGTGATGATTCAAGATTGATTTCAGAGGTTTGAAGCTCTTTCTTGAGATTCTGGAAATTACTTTTACCAGATGCAAAAATTATAAAAGGTTCATAACTCAATATTTTCTCGAATTCACATTCTATGTATTGCCTCAATGGATGCTTCACCTCAAGGCATCCCATTTCATGCATAAGGATAAATTTAATAGATTTTATTTAATTTTTAAAAGGGGTTCACCCACCTTAGGGGGCGGTACAATTTGTGGCTTTCTAGACACTTGAACCTGTTGTTGTATAGGTCTCTATTTTAGCTTTGTTTGGAGCTTTTGAGGCTTGTTTAGGAGTTGGTAAAATGGGAATTTGTTGGCCTTCTCTAGGGTGAAGTTTGATGCAAGATTGAGATGGTTTTTTTGTTGTTGTGTGGTGACTTTTTCAAGCCTGTAACAACATTACCAGGCCTGATAATGTTCACAATAAGTTTGATTATGATCTACTATTAATGTACTATTCATGAGATGTTTAGAAAATATGAACAACAATGTTTTTTTTCAGTATTTTCCCTTCTTAATGTCATCTTATTCATGCATGCAATGAAACTATGCTAAAACTTGAAACAATAAAAAAAACCATCAACAAACTTTATATCAGCAAATAGTGAACTCAATACAAATATCAAGCGAAGATATTACAACAAGCCTTACTATCATGACATCATTTTCCAACAATTCTAGTTTTTGTGCTAAATCAAGTAAATTCAATTCTAGGGATAGTGGAAGACTTTCTTCCATTCCATAAACCAACTTGAAAGGGGAATTTATAATGGCTCTTTTGGGAGTGATCCTGTCAAACCAAAGAGTTGTTCTCAATTTTCTAAATGCCAAGACCTTTGATTATCCTTCTTTTAATTATTATTATCAAGTTTTTGTTGGTAGAATTAGGTAAGCCATTACCTGTGGGTAATAATTAGATGAGGTTTTCAAGTATATACCATGCCTAACTTCTTAGGCATTGATTTGAGAACCTACAAACACTTTGGCATTATCATAGATGATGGTGGAAGGTGCACCAAACCTATTTACAATTCCATTAATGAAATCCAAGACTAAATCCTTAGTGGCATCTTTTAATGTATTTGTCTTTATCCACCTAGTGAAATATTATGTGGTTGTTAAAATCCACCTATGACCAATGCTAGATGGTGGGTTTATTAGACCAATAAAGTCTAAATCCCACTATGTAAATGGTGGGTCCTCTTGAATGAGATGAAGAGGGAAGGAAACTAACCTTTGCTTTCCAAAAATAAAGCACATTTCTTCCAATTTTTTACCCATCTGTGAGCATAATTGAATAGGGTTGGCCAATAATATAAAAGCCCTCATTATTTTAGTAGCAGTGGTCCTTGCAAAAAAATGGCCACATGAAGAGATATCATGGAATTCCTCTAACAATTTATTGACTTGATTTTGTCCAATGCACCTTAACAACATTGCATTGAGGTATTTTTTGAAAAATATTCCATCCACTAAGACATAAGGGATGGATTGTAGTCTGAAGTATCTTATTTTTTCCCTACTCAAACCTAGAGGGTATTTACCTCCATGTAGGAAGGTAGTCCAATCACTTATCTAGCTACTTTGGGCATCCATGTTTGTTAGTTGGTTATCTTGTAACACCAGGGAAACTTATGTAGGATTTGCAAATGTTGAGACAAGTTTCTCACAAAGTCCTTTACCTCTTATCAACTTAGTGATCCTGATATCTATCTCATATTTCATGACCTTAGTAATCCAACCAACTCTTTTCTCACTGATATCTCTGCTCAAAAGGAATTCTTTGATGCTAGTATAACAGACCATAAACTGTATCCTATTGTTAGAAAGCATATGCCTAATTTTTTTCAATGCTCTAACAACAAGGAACTATTTCTCAACATAGCTTTACTTGAGCTCATAATCTTTAAGTCCTTCACTGAAGAAGGCAATAGGTTGCTCAAGGTTTTTGTTGTTTAGTTATGTCAAGAAGTTAATATGCTTGTTCCTCCTCTGAAGATGTAAATAATGAATTCTTTTTCCTAGTTTGGATTGACAAGGGTGGGATTTTTAATGATTGCTTGTTTGATAAAATCAAAGCTATATTTCCCTTCCTTAGTCCAATTGAAGACCATATTATTATTTAGCATGGAGGTGAGAGGCTTTAATAATTCTGCAAGATTGGGGATGCTCATCTTCTCACAAAATCAATTCTTCCTAAGAAGCTTTGCAATCCTTTTTGTGGCTAGGGAATGGGATTGAAAAAATAACCTCCACTCTTTTTGGATCTATTGTTAGACCCTCTTTGGACACTATATGTCCCAATAGCTTACCTTGGTTTGTGGAAAAGACATATTTTTTGGATTTAAAGAAATGTTGTATTCCCTACATTTTTTGAAGACTTGTTCCAAATGATCAAAATGGTCCTTTGCATGTTTTACAAATTGTAATGTCATAAAGAAATATGAGAAAAAATTTCATTAGGACCCCTCTTGAAGCCATATCAATTTCCCTCTGAAAGTTCACACCAACATTTATCATACCAAAAGGCATCTTACATTATGCATATGTTTCCCATTTAGTGGTGAGCGTAGTCTTGTGTTGGTTTGATTCTTAGAATAGAACTTTATTGTAGCTTGATTATCCATCAAGGAAGGAAAACCTTCTAGAAAAAATTTCTATAAGATTTATTACATTGAGGGAAGGGGATAATGGTCTTTTAAGGAGGCCCTATTAAGGTCTCTAAAATATACCCAAAGTATTATTTCTCCATTCTTTTTTCTTACAAGTACAAGATTGGAAACCTAAGAAGAATGCTTGATAGGAAAGATGATGTTAGTTGCTATGATTTTGTTTAATTCCTTCCTCATTAGGGGATCAATCTTTGGATTTATTGGCCTTTTTTTTCCTGATAGGTTTTTCATCGAGGTTCAATTCAATAGTATGTTGGATGAGGTTTGGGTCAAAACCCTTTAAGTATTCATAATTTTATGTAACCACACCCCTATATTTATTAAAAATATTAGTGAATATTTCATGTTCATACTTAGAGCATACCTTTCCTAACTTCAAATATCTTTCGTTTGCAATGCTAATCAATTTGTATTCACCTTTCTTCGCTAATGCTGAAATATTAGACAAAAGTTTTTATAAATCATCTATAGTATCTAGCTAATCCTATGAAAAACTCAAAATTCTATCATGTATGTAGGTGTTGAATAGTTAATTATTAGCTTGATTTTTAGTAGGTGTACAAGTATCCCATCTTTAGATATAAAGTTCCCTAAATACTATATTTCCTTCTACGAGAAAAATCATCTTGTAGTTTACCATATAGTTGATTTTATTTCAAGAACTACAAGAATAGTCTTAGGTGTTATTCATGCTCTTCCTCATTCTAAAATTAAATTATAATCTCATCCAAAATTTGTACAAGCTAAAACCATATAATTATGTCCTAAACATATTATTAATTAAACTTCTAAACATAGTTAGAGCATTAGCAATTCCAAATGGTACTACAAAAAACTCATAATGGCCATATTAGGTATGGATCTTAGTTTAAAGTACATATATTCCTCCCTTATCCATATAAAAGGTCTATCTTGGATAAGATATAGGAATAACACATTTTATTAAACAAATAAATCCTTGATAGTCTAGATTGTATCAGTTCTTGATTGATGCCTTGTTAAATTCTATATATTCAATATAATGAACCATATTTCTTATTTATGAAAAAATACCTAAGGTCTCCATGGAGAAAAACTTGGTCTATTGAATCCATTTTTATTAGTTATTCTATCTAAATATTTAATTTAGATAATACAAGAGTTATCATCTAATAAGGTGCCTTGGTTATTGTTTTAGTGTCAAGTACCAAATCAATGCAAAGAATGTCTATTTTTCTCTTAGTTTAAAACCATTATTATGGAAATACATCCATAAATTCTCAAATAATCAAATGATTTTCCATTATTATCCCATATATTCTTCTACTATGATAACATCAAACAACTAACAACCATTCCTCATACTCTTGTTTAATTTTATTCCCTACAAACCTTAATGAAAGAGGTTTTCAAGTCCATTAAAATCAATAGGTTATTCATCATCATCTAAAAGATTGACTATTTCTCTCAATAATATAGGGTTGATTTGTGGTTCTCTATCCAATTCATTCACACTATAACACCAAATATTCCTAACTTATTATTTAATCAATATATGGATATGGTTAGATTCCATATGATCAATAGATAAATGATAATCAAACCACTAATGGTTCATTTCATCTCACAAAAATAAAATCTAGATAATTCCTAATTTCTTGGGTTAAAGAATCACCAACCCAAAAAATTTAATGCAAGGAAACACAAAATTATCAGTTGCACCTAGATCTATAGAAAATGGTTAAGCTTGATCATATATTATGTGTGACTTCAACCACCATAGACTGATGTTTTCCTTCTTTTCCTTCCACCATAAGATGAATTTTATGGTTTGGTTCCCCACTCACATATATTGGTTTGGTCATATAGTTGGTATATTATAAGGTGTAATGTATCCCCCCACATTTGAATCATGGTCACGTAGCATTTAAAATTTCCTACCACTCACCACTATCTCTTTGAATACAAGACTAATTATCTAGTCACATCCATGGTTGGTCAAGGCCTATTTTTGAACATCTCGACCTCAATTCCCATGTTCTAGGAATTAGTAAAGCCTACAATATTGAGAACTAAAAGGTTCTATATTATGATATATCTTAGAGTTTTGTGTCTCATTGATGTCGCTAAAGTGACACACTTTTACCTTGTGATTGAGCTAAGATTCATC
Source organism: Sequoiadendron giganteum (assembly GCA_007115665.2). Lineage (NCBI taxonomy): Eukaryota > Viridiplantae > Streptophyta > Pinopsida > Cupressales > Cupressaceae > Sequoiadendron > Sequoiadendron giganteum. Next base: position 253,916,244 of record CM021100.1, on the reverse strand, counting down.
CCATTATCTTTTCCATGAGTGATCTTCTCTAGCAACTTCCTACACCAATATATCCTTCTTGGTTGTGATGTAGACAAGGGTAGGAAGCTAAATGAGTGGAAATTTTTACCTTGTTGTTAGAGTTACCAACATCTCACCAAGACACATAATATGGAGTCTATTAAGTAAATAAAAATTGCTTTATAAAATAGGATCAATAGATCAACATTGAGATCTACAAAGTTTAGAAAATATCCTAATGTTATTGATTTGTAGCAAACCCAAATTACTAATTTTATACAAACCCAATTTTTAATAAAATAAATTAATTTAGGTAAAAAAAAATAAACAAAGACATGGATTAATTTGTTTTCTCTTCTTAATTTCAAATTTCACAAAGAAAATATATGAAAGGAAAAGCAACAATGCAGAATATGCTTTCCTAATGCAAGATCCTCAGAAGAGAAGTGCAAAAACCTTCATTTAAAACTTTCTTACGTTTAAGATGCACAAACACAGTATAACAGGAAGACAAAAATAAAACATACACACAAAGATAACACCGGATATACGTGGGAAAACCCTTTCGGGAGAAAAAACCCACCACACCAAGAGAAGTCACTTTGTATTACAGTAAACAAATTACATACAAAAATCACAGACCTCACTCTCTAATAGTTAGCTCACAGCAGCAGACTTCAGTTTGAATACATTCACTATTACAATGCTTTACAACATACAATGAATTTTTCTATCACTCACATCCATCACCTGTTCTCTATGCCTTCATTTTTTCATACATCAACCAACAACTATTAGGGTGAATTAATTACATGCTTCACCGACAAGCAATCTCAATCTCTGATCAAACCACCCTACAATCACGCATCAGGCCGCTCCAGCATTTAATTCTGTTACAGAGAGATTTCCTAAATAGGATTTTGTCAACCACCGAATCGGGTCTTGCAATTAATGCATACACCGCTTTTAAACATTTGGCTAATCAATTGTTGATTTACAACGGCGATGTAAAATCAATGAGTGTAATTTTGCCACGTGTCGTAATGCCATTCATCCATCACTTTGACTGTCAAGTTGGACCAGCCATCTAAGTCCCAAGCTCCTCCTACCATGCCACCACATGTCATTCAACCAACCCTTGTGGTCATGCGGTGTATTGCATTACCGCCCATCATAGACAAGGCCTTCGCAGTCTGGCGGTACTCACACCGAATTACTATGTTTAGAGCCAGAAAACCCCCGCGGTATGGCAGTGCCACCGAGCTACTGAGCCAAGTCAGTGAGGCCACCATGGTATGATAGTAAGCACTCATTCACCAGCCCGCCACCATCCACAGCACAACTGTCGAGCATCAAAAAGCCTCCTGTGGTATGGCGGTGCCACCGCCCAACCGCAAGGCTGAGCAAAGCCTCCCACAGTATGGCAGTAAACATCCAAGTCGACTGCCACAGTTTACCGTGCCACCGCATCATGGCCAAAAGACCATTGCGGTATGGCAGTGAATGTCCACGCTGACTGCCATGGTCCACCGCACCACCGTGCTTTAATTGAACGACCCCCATGGTAAGGAGGTAAGGGTTCATGTCGATGACCAAGTTCACCACGCCACCGCCAAGGAAGAAGACAGACCGCTTGATATGGTGGTAACACTACCCAATCGTTGGATTGAACGAAGAGGCTCACGGTAAGGCAATAAATAGCTCAACCGCACCTCCAAAGAATGCTCCTAGCAGTATAGCGGTAAAGGTTGAATTTTCCAAGTCTTTATTTAAAGGTTCAAGCCAGAAGTTGAGGCACCTATTTCCAACAAGCTCCCACTTGACGAAGACTTACTGGCTTCCTCCAAACTTTGAATTTACTGACGATCATAGGCCCTAAGGCCCATCGAACTTGCACACCATCTGAATTTGTTTGTGCTCACTGGCTTTGTCAATGCATCTGCAACATTCTTCAAAGTATCCACCTTTTCTAAACTGACCTTCCATCCTCCACCATATCTCTAACGAAGTGATATTGCACATCGATATGTTTCATCCTAAAATGGAAAGTTGGATTTTTTGCCAAACAAATGGCACTCTGAATGTCACAGCAAATAGCAATCTGCCCTGCATTAAAACTAGTATCAGAACACAAATGACTTAGCCAAACAACTTCTTTGCAAGTGTGTGTTGCTGCCATGTATTCTGCCTCTATTGTGGACAAAGCGACTACAACCTGCCACTTGCTCATCCAACTATTTGCACCACCATTTAACATGAATGTATATCCACTGGTGGATCTTCTACTATCAATGTCCCCTGCCCAATCAAAATCCACATATCCATGAATGCTGAGAGTTTTCTGTGATCCAACCAAGTTGCCATGGTAACATAGGGCATAATCTAAAGTACCCCTTAGATATCTAAACACTCTTTTCACATCATCCCAATGTGTTCTTCCTGGATTCGCCTTAAAACAGGTAAGTACTCCCACTACTTGGGCAATGTCTGGCCTTGTACAAACCATTGCATACATTAAAATGCCAACTACACTTGCATAAGGCACCCTGGTCATGTCCTCCATCTCAGTAGCAGATTTTGGACAATCTTCAATAGATAGCTTTGTTCCTTGAAAAACTAGAACAACTAGCTTCTTACAATCATTCATATCAAATCTCTCCAAAACAGTGTTTATATACTTACTCTGACTAACCCAAAGCTTTCTACTCTTTCTAACCCTAGTTATTTCCATCCCCAGAATATACCTTGTTGCACCCGTATCTTTCATTTCGAACTTTGCAAACAACTAAGACTTAAGATTAGAAATCATAGTCTTACTATTTCCTATGAACAACATATCATCCACGTACAGGGTAATAATAAGCACACAATCATTTTCAGATTTATAATACACACAATGGTCAGATTTTGATCTCACAAATCCTATTGACAACACAAAGGTGTCAAAATTTTGGTACCACATTCTAGGCGATTGCTTCAAACCATACATAGATTTCTTTAATTTGCAAACCAGACTTTCTTTACCTTTTTCAACGAAGTGCTCAGGTTGGGACATGCAAATTTCTTCTTTCAGCTATCCATGGAGAAATGTTGTCTTCACATCCATCTGCTCGATCTCTAAGTCATACGCGACTACAAGTGACAAAATAAATCTGATAGATGTTAGCTTAGCTACAGGGGAAAATATTTCTCCATAATCAATTCCCTCTACCTTGGAATACCCCTTTGCAACCAACCTCACTTTATACATTTCAACATTGCCATCTAGACCAGTCTTCTTTTTAAATACCCATTTACAACCAACAAGCTTTCGCCCTTCAGGCAAAGGTACCAAATCCCAGGTTTCATTCTTCTTCAATGATTCCATTTCTTCATTCATGGCTTCCAACTAGGAATTTGAATCAGACATATTAATCGCCTCTTTCACAGTCCTAGGCTCATCAATGCTAGTAATCAAAGCATAGGCACAGTTCGAATCCAACATAGAGAAACCATACCTATCAAGTTGATGCCTTTCACGTGTAGACCTTCTTACTGGCTAAGGTTGTGGTTCTTCTTCTTCAGAAATCTCAGAGCTGCTAGAGCTCTACTCAGTTTTAGGTACACTATGTAGTTCCTCTTTTTCTAGAGTTTGAGGAATTTCAACCACATCATTCTTCTCTTCTCTTTTATCTGTCTCTAACTGTGGATCAGCTACTAAAGGCTTCAGCTCACGAAATATTACACTTTTGTGATACAAAACCTTCTCAATATCAGGATTCCAAAGTTTGTATCCTTTCACACCAACGCCATAGCCGATGAAGATACATTTAATGACCTTGTTCTCCAACTTAGATCTCTTCTCATTTGGCACATATGCATATGCTTCATAGCCAAAAACATGAATATGTCTTAGAGAGGGCTTCTTACCAGACCAAGCTTCCAAAGTCATTTTGTCAACAAGAGTAGAACAAGGTGAACAATTTACCAAGTAACATGTTGTAGTCACAACCTCAGCCCAAAACTTTTGCTCTAGAACAGCACTACTCAACATACTTCTCACTCTTTCCATTAGCGTCGTGTTTAACCTTTCAGCAACTTCATTCTGTTGTAGAGTATAAGGTGTAGTTTTATGCCTTTTAATTCCATGGTCTTTGTAGTACCTTTCAAAATCTACAGAACAAAACTCACCGCCATTATCCATCCTCAAGCATTTTATTTTCTTTCCACTCTAATTCTCTACCAAAGTTTTAAATTATTTAAATCAACTGAACACTTCTGATTTACTCTTAAGAAAGTATATAAATGCCCTTCTCAAATAATCATCAATAAAATAAACATAATATCTAGACTTTGATAATGAAGGAACATTCGCTGGACCAAATACATCAGAATGAACATAATCCAATACACAAGAAGATTGATGAGGACTCGAATAAAATGAAACATGATGTTGCTTTCCATAAATACAGTGTTCGCAAAAATTGAATTCAAGGTTACAATCAACAAGCCCATCAACAAAAATTTTGTTTTTCAAGGTTTTTAAACCTTTCTCACCTATGTGACCAAGTCTACGATGCCAGCACATGGTCTTCTCTGCTGAGAGTTTCACTTCCAAGGAATTTGCACTCAGACGAGCTTCATCTCCCTTCTCTACACGAGCATCTTTGCTTGACTTTACAGAGATGTTACGTTGAACATGACGTGCATCCATCTTGTATAGAGTGCCAGTTCGTACACCCTTAGCCAACACCATTGCACCTCTAGCCATCTTACAACCTTTACTCGAGAAAGAAACTTCCACACCAACATCATTTAGCTTACTGATAGAAAGTAAGTTACGAGCCAAACTTGGTATGTGCAGTACATCACCAATCCCTTTGATTCTTCCATCAGGGAATTGTATTTTAACTCTTCCATGGCCAACAATCTCCAGTATTGAATCACTTGCTAGGTACACCTTTCCACCATCGTACTTTTCATATTTAGTGAACCACTCTTTGTGAGACGTCATGTGGAAAGATGCACTTGATTCAATCAACCATACATCATCTGATGCCTGAGTCACCAAGGTTGCAATGAAGGCATCTGTATCACTCTGAGAAGAGTCATTGTCCGAAGAGTTATTCTTCTTCTTCTCCTCCTTGCAATCCTTTCAGATATGGCCAGGCTACCCACAATTCCAGCATTTCACTTTGGAATTTTTACCAAGAGACTTTGATCTCCCTTCAGATTTGGATTTAGAATTTTTTTCCTTCTTCTTTCCTTTCTCCTTTGATCTACCTCGAACAACAAGATAATCCTTATCCATCTCAACAGACTTCATCCACATTTCTTCTGACAACAACGAGGCAACAATGACTTCCATCTTGAAAGTAGTTGTTGTACTTCTAATAGCCATTACCAGATGATCCCAAGTGTCAGGTAACGAACATAACAAAAGCATGCAACGATCCTCCTCCTCTATCTTCACACCCACAGATGCCAACTGTGCAACAATCATATTAAATGAGTTCAGATGGTTTGCTATAGATGCACCTTCTTCCATCTTCAAGGAGTAAAACTTCTTCCTCAGGAATAACTTATTCACCAAAGACTTTCCCTGATAAATGTCACCAAGTTTCTTCCATAATGAAGTTGCAGACTTCTCCTCATGGACGTTCAGGAGTACATAATTGACCAGAGAAAGTCTTATCAAACCTCTAGCTTTTCTATTCGTGAGGTCCCAATCTTCTTATTTCATACTTTGTGGCATAGTTCCAGACACAGCAACCCAGAGGTCTCTATCCACCAACAAGTCTTCCATTTTGAGTTTCCACAACTCAAAATTGCCACCATTGAATTTTTCAATTTCTACTCTACCTGATGTACTCGCCATCTCAAACAGAAATTGGTTTTCACTTTGCAAGACTCCCATTGAAACTGGATTAGCACAAAAAACCAGCCCTACTTACAAGGATAACACAACTGGCCAGGCTCTGATACCACTTGAAAGGAAAAGCAACAGTGCGGAATACACTTTCCTAACACAAGATCCTCATAAGAGAAGTGTAAAAACCTTCATTTAAAACTTTCTTACATTTAAGATGCACAAACAGAGTATAACAAGAAGACATAAATAAAACATACACACAAAGATAACACTAGATATACGTGGGAAAACCCTTTCGGGAGAAAAACCCACCACACCAATAGAAGTCACTTTATATTATAGTAAATAGATTACATACAAAGATCATAGACCTCATTTTCTGATAGTTAGCTCACAACATCAAACTTTAGTTCGAATACATTCACTGTTATAATGCCTTTCAACATACAATGAATTTTTCTATCACTCACATCCGTCACCTTTTCTCTATGCCTTCATTTTTTCATACATCAATCAACAACTATTAGGGTGAATTAATTACACACTTCACCGACAAGCAATCTCGATCTCTGATCAAACCACCCTGCAATCATGCATCAGGCCACTCCAGCATTTAATTCTGTTACAGAGAGATTTCCTAAACAAGATTTTGTCAACCACCGAATCGAGTCTTGCAGTTAATGCATACACCACTTTCAAAAATTCTGCCAATCAGTTATTGATTTACAATGACGATGTAAAATCAACGAGTGTAATTTTGCCATGTGTCGTAATGCCATTCGTTCATCGCTTTGACTGTCAAGTCAGACCGACCATCTAAGTCACGAGATCCTCCCACCATGCCACCACATGCCATTTGACCAACCCTTGCGGTGATGCGATGTACCGTGCTACCGCCCGTCACAGACAAGGCCTTTGTGGTCTGGCGGTACTCACACCGCACTACCGCGTCAGAGCCAGAAAACCCCCACAATATGGCAGTGCCACCGCGCTACCAAGCCAAGTCAGTGAGGCCACCGTGGTATGATGGTAAACACTCATTCACCAGCCTTCCACCATCCATCACGCAACCGTCGAGCATCGTGAATCCTCCTACGGTATGGTGGTGCCACTGCCCAATCGCGAGGCTGAGAAAAGCCTCTCACGATATGGCAGTAAACATCCAAGTTGTCCACCATAGTTTACTATGTCATGGCCAAAAGACCATTGCAGTATGGCGGTGAATGGCCACGTTGACTGTCACAGTCCACCGCGCCATCGCGCCTTATTCGAACGATCCCTGTGATAAGGAGGTAAGGGTTCATGTCGATCGCCAAGTTCACTGCGCCACCGCCAAGGAAGGAGATAAACCCCGCGATATGGTGGTAACACCGCCCAATCGTCGGACTGAATGAAGAGGCTCACAGTAAGGTGGTAAACCACACAACCGCACCTCCAAAGAATGATCCCAACAATATAGCGATAAAGGTTGAATTCGCCAAGTCTTTATTCAGAGGTTCAAGCTAGAAGTTGAGGCACCTGTTTCCAACAATATACATATAGGGAAATTATTGGTTTTTATAGCATACAAAGAACAATCTAGTCAAATACATGTGTAGATCTTGTGGGGTCAGTGCAGGATCATGATGAACCAAACATGGCCTCTAAGTGGCAATTAAATATAGAAAAATAGACTTAAGAAACTTCACATAAAAATTTGAATAGGTTAATAACATAATTTGGAAAATATGTAGAAATATAATTTGTAGAAAATTGAATGTAGTTTGTAGGCTACTAAGTCTTTTTTGGAAAAAATAATTTGATTTGGTGAAAATATAAAATTTCAATCTAGTAGTACTCTAAATTTTTGAGGAAAAATAAATCAGGTGATTATCTAGCCACCCTAAGTATGAAAAGAATAAACTATATTCTTTTTAATCTTTCAATATAAGTAGAGGACACATGCCCAAATGTGACATATTTTTTTAATTTTTTTACAAGTAAATAATTAATTATGAATTTTCTAGTAGGAATTTTTAAAAATATTAAAAATCATTTGTCCAACCACCCTAACTTAGTTAAAAATTTATAATTTTTCTTTTAAAACTATAGTGTGTAAAGCATAGAGTGTGACACATCTTTCAGATTCAAAAAATGTGCAACTGTTTAAAAGTTATAGATATTTTTCAATTAGCCTATCAATCAAGACTTTACACATAGTGCACATAGAAAATCAATAATTATTATCTATTAAATTCAAAGTAAAGCATATCTTAAATATTGGTAGAATGTTGACAGTTTATTGAATAAACCCTTTTTGTTTCATCAAATTTGGATGAATTTTTTTTGTCAACACAAAGGGTGAAGTCGTGAAAAGAGGATGAAACCTCTAAAGATGTTGGGATAGTTGAATTTTTAGGCTTGACACCCCCAATCCGAATCCAAATTCCTACTAACTAGGCCTTGAAACCTTTATTAAAAAATTTATGCCATTAAATTTGGGAGGGTTCACCTTCTTTACTTTTAAGTAATATAGTATCTTAAAACCATTGAAATTTCTTCCTTCTCAAATGTTCTCTATCCATTAGGACTATGCGTCCTTTCTTTGTCTATACTATGAATTTTTTTAATCCTATCTTGAGCACATTCAATCTTGAAATTCTTTAAGTACTAATAACATTTCTACTTTTACTAGCCTTTGAGGTGGCCCCATCTCACTAGGAGCCTCTTGTTTAGTCATAGTTGGAGATTATGTTCACATGTCTTCTTACAATGATTAATTTAATGTTATGACCTTCTTTGAGCCATATTTATATTCTTATGAATATAAAAGGAGAAACATGTTACTCAGACATGGAACTAGTCCCCTAAACATCTTCAATCCATAATATTCATGGTGTCTCATTACACTTGCAGTGTTTAACCATGCTAGGATGCCACCATGTAGTAGACCACTACCAGATTGAATCCATCTAATATCAAGTGGCCTTAAGAGTTGCAACCTTGGAAAATAATCAATGTTTAATTTTGTAGCTAGGAAATTATTGTAGAATTAAAATCTAGAGTGAGCAAGGTTTGAACCTAATGGGATAATTATTATGATAGAAAACTAAAACCCACTTAACTTTACTCATTGAACTTAAGTTCGAAGTCATGTCTAAAACTAGGGCAACAAGGTTTTAGACCCAATCTTACAACATAAATGTACTCTACATTTTATTTAAATTGAGTTGAGGATTGACATTTGGATTACCTTTAACCTTAATTAAATACTTGATAGTGTGGTATTCATCATATATCAAAAATCTTCACCATGTATGTTTCTTACCCACAACACATTTAACAAGGTTAGACACCACCATCAAATCTACTTCTACATTAGGGCACTTGAGAAATAAATTGACAAAAACATGATGATGTAAAACTAGATGCGATAATTCAGCCAATATCCCATTCTTAAGATGAAGTTATTTTTAGTAAGTTGCCATCCTTGATTACCATAAATAAATGATCTTCCAAAAATCATAGTTTTTTTAACCCCCAAAATTTCATCTCCTTTAGTTGTCCAAAAAAATTATTTTAGAAATTTTAAATTTTAATCATATAAACTGTAAGTTGTGTGTAGATATTTGGTGTTGACAAGGGCCCTTGAATCCTTTCACCTCAATTCTCTAAGGGTGTGGCCTTGTGAGTGGGGCTTCAAGATCTATTTTGAAGGAACATGGGTTCCCATGAAGCAAAAAAAAATGCTACAAATATTAATTAGAATCTTTTTCCTCAACAATAACAAAATAAAATCATGAGACCACCATAAAAACTTAAATTTTTAAACTTAAATTACACTACAAAATTCATGAGACCACCCACTTTAAAATAATCCTTCAAAATCTACACCCAATGGAATTTTTTAGATAGCCCCTCCATGAACCGCACCCTAAATGTGAATACTACTTCAAAAGCCACATTATCAAAACAAGCAGTCCAATAAAGCTGAGCACAAATATCGTTATAACCATAGAAGATACTGCAGAAGTTTGGTGGAAGGAAAGGCAAAGACTTTGGAAAAGGGAAAATGGTGTATTCCTCGAACAGTCATAATATCTTATAGCAAATCCTTTTTGAAGATCAAGTAAGGTTGTTGTTCTTACATGGGCCGAAGCAGTTTGAAGTGGAGGCCCTTTTCAAGCCTCTCTGGAGGCGTTGAACAAAAGTAGCTTTGGGTATGCCTACAAAGGATGCTCTTGCAAGTAGCAGAAAAGATTTTGAGCAGCATATGCAACTGCTAGCGAGCTTGACCAATATCAATCTGGGGAGCTTGAGGGCTTATTATTATGCCAAAGATGAGAAGTTTCTTGTTTATGACAAGATGAAAAGCTGCTTATTTATGACTATATTCCCAATAGCACCCTTTACTCTCTTCTACATGGTATGCTTAGTACATTAGTACTCTCAGACTACATAGTCCCCTGTTCATTTAATACTTCGAATGCAAGTATTCATATGGTTTGAAATGAAATCTTTTGTGGTATTGTAGAATATGTTCTGTAAAGGATTTTCATTTAAGTTTTACTATTTATAAACTAACAAAGTACATATAAACTCATATAATAGTGTAGAGCTTCTCCCATACAATTGGGACAACTTACCCTACATCCCCGTTTACAAATACTTTTTCAACTAGTCATTGTGGAACTCTCTATCTCTTCCATTATGCCTTCGTGTTTTCTGCATTTATCTTTATGTAACTAACTCAGTGGGATGAAAATGGCCTTTAAAAAAATAAGTTATAGTAAAAATAGTAGAGTGACCAACTTTTAAAAATAGATTATGACCATTGTTCTATGTCTTTTAATAGGTAACAGGGGTTCGAGTAGAACAAACCTGGAATGGAGTAAATGATTAAGAATATAATTGGATGTGGCTATCTCTTTTTATTCTTCGAGCCATTGCAAAATTTGGAGCAACTGTTGTGACATACTCTCTCCTAGTTGTGAAGGTATGCGAATCCCTGTGTGTGTACGTTAAGTTCATGGATCACTGGAAGATGTTGCAAGTGAAAGATTCTCTGAATATAGATGTGTTTGCCCCTGAACTTGCTCTGAAGAAACTGACTTTAGTTCCTACAATGAAAAACCAAAATAATACTGCCTAGCTTGGTTATAAAAATCTGCTATCATAATGCTTTTGATTAGCAGAAAAGCAGGTTTTGAAGGGGCCCCGAAACCCTTTACAAAATGAGAAGGCTGCTAGAAAGAGAAGACATTAAGAAACAAGAAACCTTAACACAAAAAGGAGGTCAAAATAGCTTGGTTATAAAAATTTGCTATCATAATGTTATTACCTGATAGGCAATATTTTGTAGCAGTTTTCACCCAGAAAAGTTTCTCATGCCAAGAAAAACAACTTTCAGGCAGTTGAAACATTCCTTGCCTCATGCCTGAAAACAAATTTTAACTCGCAAGCAATATTTTTGTTTAAAAGGTTGCAAAAATCTTGTCTCGATCTCAAGAATCTAGTAGCTCTAAAACCCCGATATTTTTAGATCTACTTTTTGTTTATTGTGAATAGATTGAAGCAGCAGCTGTAGGGAGATTGGTTTTGGTTTGTCTCATTTTTTATGTTTTTTTGCTTTGGTAGGTTTTGAGGGGTGTTTTGACACACTCATCAACATGCAGGTAGAATGCCAAACACAACCCCTCTCCTAAAAGGAAACCAACCTCAAGAGATTGATAACCCCAAGGAACCTTTGTGTCAGATCTTGACAATGCTGGATAAATGTAGTTGTAGTTGTATGAGAGGCCGCTGGTAATCAAGTAAACATGTGGTTACTTGTTCTAGGAGGTCAGGAAATAAGATAAGCAATGCATAAACAGCTGCAACAAAAAGTTAGTCTCACTTTCATCGACTTATGCATATACTTCAACAATAACTTACCTTCACCTTTACTTTTTGGACTGATTCAAGTCTGCTATGACTGATCACCAGAGGGCATTTGACTGATATGAAAACTTGCTTTACCATTTTTCTTTCAAATCAGTTTCTAACTCATCTACTTTATTCACACAACAAGATCTATCAGCTATTCCAAAGTTTGATTGATATCCCATTTTGTTTAATTCATCCCCATGGTTGTTACAAGTCTGATATAATTCATTTTCCTTAGCCACTAGATTATCCCAGCCATGAATAAGGTCATTAACTTTCCCAATCTTAGTTTTTGTGTCAATTTTCAGACTCACATCAAAATATCTATTTCCCATCAAAAGGGTGACCCACTATCTCATTCAAAAACATGTCATTCTCTTTTTCATCATGATTAGCATTCAAACCAGCAAGGACATCATCATTCACAAGTCCATTGTAAATGCATCTATGAACTCACATTCTTCATCTAGTGGGTCCAAATAAGATTGAAACTCTTTGCTAAGCAATTAATCCAATTCAATGTTGGGTGTAAGAGTATCATGAAATGATGATGGGTTAGATGTTACCTAGTGAATTTTCTCATCATTTGGAATAGGCTCAACATCATTCTCTTGTATGTTGGTTACTTCATCTTCTTCGTTAGGTGAATGCATATCTTCTTGAGTCTCATAGAGTTGATCATATTCATCTTCTTCTTTGCTTGATTGAATTTCTCATATATCTTCTATAAGAATGAATACCTCTTCAATAGTCATTTTTCCTTTCAAATAAAAGTCCATCTTTCCAAGGAAAAAATAGCAATCTATCTCACAATGTCGATTTGTAAGATGTATTCTACATCTATCTGGCATCATGAAATCTGATGACATTGGAACCCTTAATTCTTGCAATTTCTGATTTGATTTACTTTGCATAAGTGGCATATCTACCCAACATAAATCATGAATGGACGTATCTTCATTATGTGAACTTTGCTCATGCCTGGAAAAATCATCAAAAGTACCTTGTGAAGATGAGGAAGACTCCTTGCTTGCTGATCCCTCATGACAATAGTTCTGGGGCAGCGTTGTAAATGCCTCATTTTCTCTAGGTTGGTCATCATTCCTTGGTGCTTCATGATTGACTTTTGTAGCTAAATCACTTGGAAACTTTATTTCTTGATTGTGATAATGTTTCAGGCCCATTTCATCTTCATTTTCAAACAAACTATCAAGCTGATATGACTGATCAACAAGCTCCCTACCTGGAATCTCATCATGATTTGATGCATTAGGTGCTGGACTATAATTGGAAAATGATAGCAAAATCATGGGAACATCACTAGAAGGTAAAAAATTTACATCCTTGTATGTAGCTTATGCATTTTGACCCCAAATTTGACTTTGAAAGTGACTAATCTGGTTTGTTGCATTAGTTGCTTGCATACTTTGGAGATTGGGTATGCTATAGTTGACTTATTGGAATGAGCGTTGCTGAGTAGACACATTCAGTGGGTTGACATAAGGCTGTGGTTGTTGGCAACTTGCAAGTACTTGCATATTATAACTCTAATCTTGACTATTTGTACCATTTGTAGTGTCATATCCACATCATGCGGATCATGCCGACAAGAGAGCCTTGTTGAATGCGTCATTCAAGTAGTAATCTCACCAAACAATCCAAGCTTCCCTGGAAATGAGATATCCAAACACCATAGATAATACTTTTTCAATATTAAATCACTTACTATCCAATTTGATGAAGCTTGAACTTTTCGATACATGAGAAGAAACCTATGATTACATTGTGAAATAGACTCTTGAGGTGTCCTTCTCATGGTTTCAAAGTGAAATAATGAATCTTGTACACCCACATTAGGATGAAATTGTATAAAAAATATAATCTCTAATTCATCCCATGAGCAAATATAGTTAGGTGAAAGATTTACATACCACCGAAGTGGTGCACCTTGAAATGTCCTAACAAATAAATTGCAAACATCTTCATGTTCAATGTTAAGAAAATTCTTTAGATCTTTGCGAATCCTCACATTTGTAGCATTTTTTCCACTATTGGGGACAAATAAAGGAAGCCTATTGCATGCATGAAAAGGAATCTCATGGAGAACCTCTAATATACACAAAGGGCTACCCATTGAAGCTAGATCTCCCCAAGATCTAACTCATCCAAAATGTGCAAGTAACCATGAATACTCTTTGTTCAAGCCTTCCTTCTAGCGCCATTCCTGTTGAGGGGTGTTTTGACACACTCATCAACATTCAGGTAGAACACCAAATGTACCACCTCTCTTGAAAGAAAACCAACCTTAAGAGATTTGTAAATGTTAATCAAATTAAATCATAAGAAGGACCTATGGAAATTCTAAGTCTGAAATTTTGTGTAAGAATTCTAAGGACCTTGTATTTTGAATGTGGTAATTGCAGAACATTTATTAATTTCGATGTCTACAATCAAGGATAGCCATCATGCTTTGTACTTGAAGGAGGAGACACACCTCCAAGAAGATACGCGCCTCCAAGGAGAGACGAGCCCCATGAGAGGATGTGTCCCTTGAGGGCGCGGGTCTTCTTTAGCCAACTGATACTAATCGGTGGCTAACATAAACATATAAGCATTTAACACCCTGCGATTTATATAATGCAAAGTTTGAACATTATTTATTATTTCGAATTTTATTCATGCTCATAAATTCGAATTTCTTATTTTCAGAAATATTTATTTGATGAGTAATTTCAATCACATATAAATGATGATGATGCAATCATCAATCATCATTTATATCTGACCAAAGCTACCTTACATCAACACTCCCTCTTAGCTAGGGAAGATATTCCAAATCAAATAAGAGGAGATATCACCTTCACACGTGATATCGAAGATATGATATGTTTTCTCAATATTGTCAAGTCACATGACATTCTTCATAACACATCTTCCTTATGGTATGTGCACTGACATCAAGTCACATAATGTCTACCATAATAAATCATGGCATATCCACGGATATATAAGTATCCACCATGATTATTTCTTAACGATCACAATGATCTTGAAATGACATCAAGTCCCATGATATCCATCAAAGAGTCCAAGAGATACTATCATGACATGTCCACAGATATCAAGTCACATGATATCTATCATGATAGTTCAACTCATCATTGTAGAGTCGTCGCTTTACAATGTCACGTACAAGTGTTCATTATTAGAAAGATCCTCACCTTTCAATAATGTACACAGGGGGAGATGGCCCATGAAAGTCATGGAGTCACACACATGACAAAAGAGTTTACACATTAAACATCTTTAAATATATTAGTATAATTTTAAACAATTTGAATTTCAAGCATAATACCAAATTACATTTCAACCATACCAAGCTTCTTCCTGAAGTGTTCAACCTTGATTCTAGAGAGAGGCTTGGTGAGAATGTCTGTTGTTTGATCATTTATACTGATATACTCCAACTGGATCACATTCCTTTCTACCATGTCTCTTACATAATGGTAGAGAATCTCAATGTGCTTAGATCTATCATGGAATACTAGATTTACAGAGAGTTTGATGCAACTCTGATTATCACAATGAATGATAGTAGGATTCAAGGCCTCACCAAAGAGTCCCACAAGTAATTTTCGGAGACATACTGTTTCTCTTGCTCCCATAGAGGCTGCAATGTATTTAGCTTATGTCGAGCTTTGAGCTATAGAAGATTGTTTTTTGTAGATCCAAGAGATCATAGCCAATCCTAAACTGAAGCAACATCCTGATGTGCTCTTCCGATCGATCACACTTCCAGCCCAATCTGAATCAAAGTATCCATGTAGATCTAGTTGATTATTTTTGTAAAGAAGGCCATATCCAATAGTGCCTTGAAGATATCTCAATATATGCTTCACAGCCATAAGGTGAATTTCCTTTGGCTCAAACATGAACTGGCTTAGGGCATTCACTGCATAGCAAATATCAGGTCTGGTGTTATCTAGGTACATCAAAGATCCAATCATTTGTCTATATAGAGTGGAATCTGCACACTTAGATTCTGTTGCTGCTTCTTTTAGTTTGTGAAGGTTGATTTCCATAGGTGTAGACATGGGTCTACAATCCAACATTCCAAATCTCTTCAGAATATCAATAGTATACTTTCCTTGATTTAGTATGATGCCATCTGATTTTTTCTCTACTTCCAAACCTAGGAAGTAGTGTAAGATGCCCAAGTCTTTCATGTCAAACTCTAAAGTTAGGTCCTTCTTTCCTTGAGTAATGAGGTGATCTTCTCTTGTTATCAGCAGGTCATCAACATATAAAATAATTATTAACATATCACCTTTGATTACCTTAAAGTAAAGATTTGGGTCCGCATCATTCTTGGAAAATCCTAGTCCCAAGAGGTAGTTGTCAATTCTTTCATACTAGGCCCTAGGAGTCTGTTTAAGTCCATAGATAGCTTTCTTTAGTCTGCATACATGTGAGTCAGGTTTATGTATCACGAAACCTTCAGGCTGTTCTAGATAGACTTCCTCTTCAATGGTTCCATTTAGGAAAGCAGTTTTCACATCCATTTGGTGGATCTTCCAGCCTTTAGCTGCTGCAATGGCTAACATTGCTCTCACAAATGTGTAACGGGCAACAGGTGCAAATGTTTCTTCATAATCAATGCCTTCCTTCTGTGAAAAACCTCTTGCTACAAAATGTGCCTTATGTTTTCCTATACTGCCATCAGCAACATGTTTGATTTTGAAGAGCCATTTAGAAGAGACAACAGATTTCTCTTTTGGCCTAGGCACAATATCCCGTACATCATTCTTTAGAATGGACTGATATTCTTTCGTCATTGCATCCTTTCATACTTGATGTCTGAAGGCTTATGTAACACTGTCAAGTTCTGACTTTATGATGTTATTCATTAGAGCAACATAGCTTGAGAACCGTTTGGGTCTTTTACTTTCCCTAAACGTTCCTTTAGGTGTTGCATGATTCTCAGCTTCTTTGATCATCTTTCTAGCCCAAAGTGGCCTCTTTCTACCATTGTTATTTGGATTTTCATTTGAAGTAGATTGAAGTTCATTTGGCATTTCCTCAGGATACTCCCTCTGAATCTCAGGAGCGGGTTCCACTTCTAATACACTAGGGGAATAATTTTCTATCTCACTAGAACTTCTTGCCCTTTTGAAAGCAATGTCTTCTTCAAATATGACATCTCTACTCAATTCAATTTGTTTTTGCCCGGGTATGAATATGCTGTAGGCCTTGGAGGTTTCACTATATCCCACAAATACCCCTTTCTTTCTGGAAGGTTCTAGTTTGAATCTCTTCTCTTTGGGCATATGAATATAGACATGGAAACCAAAAATCCTAAAATGAGTAATATCAAGTTTTATGCCGGTGAAAGCTTCTTTAGGAGTTTTGTTATCTAGATGAGAATGTGGGCATCTATTTTGGATGTAGACAGCAGTTCTAGAGGCTTCTGCCCAGAAGGAGGTTTCTATGTTCTAATCAAGCAACATTGCTTTAGTAGCTTCTACAATGGTTCTATTTTTTCTTTCAGCAACCCCATTTTGCTGAGGGTTGTAGGCTACTGTAAACTCCCTCTTAATCCCAACATTCATAAAAAATTCCTTAAAGATTTTAGAGGTGTATTCTTTCCCAATGTCTATCCTTTTTATTTTCTTCCCAGAGAAGTTTTCAATAAGAGCTTTGAACTCCTTGAACCTTTTAAGGATTTCTATTGACTCTTTACACTTGAGGAAATAAATCTAGGTCTTCCTAGAGAAGTCATCTATAAATATGACATAGTTTAGGAAGCCTGCCTTGGAAGGTACAAACATGGGTCCACATAGATCAAAGTGAACCAATTCTAATACATTTTGGGTTTTACTCAAGCTATTGTGAAAAGATCCCTTTGAGTTCTTTCCTAGGGCACAACCTTTACAAGTTCCTTCATGAGATGGTTTTAACTTATATAATCCTGTTACAAGTTTTTCCACAAAAGGTAGGGCACGGAAATGAAGGTTTCCTAATCTTCTATGCCAAATTTCATTTGAATTAGAAGTATCAAGGGTAAGGGCTTGCTTAACCTCAGTGCATAGTTTGTAAAGATACCCTTGTCTCATACCTATGGTTTGGGCTTTCTTTATGGTTGAGTTTTTAGGCCATGCCAAAACTTTCCCATCCATAAAGGTAACTGTATATCCATTGTCTTCAAGGGCAGAGATGGATATTAGATTCCTTTTTATTCCAGGTACAAATAGAACTCGAGTGAGTTGAAGGGAGAGACCAGATTTCAATTTGATGGAGCAAGTTCCAACCCCTTTTACAGGGTGTGCAGAATCATCCCCAATGGTTACTTCTTCATCAGTCTCTTCAGTCATAGTGTCTAAGTATTCTCTGAACCCTGTGATATGCCTTGAAGAACCACTATCAATTACCTAGTTGTGGGTGTTGTTAGATACTTGACTGGATAAGGTTGAATATAATACAAATTTCTTAGATTCATGGTCTGAATTTGACTTTCCTACTTTAGCAAAGGATGCTTGTTGTTTTGATTTGTCAAGACACTTCATTGCATAGTGGCCATATTGATCACATCTAAAACATTGTACTTCAGAGATGTCTTTCTTCTTGGAAGATCCTTTTTCCATAGAAATTTCTCTTTATTTTAAATGATCCTTTCCTATAGGAGTTTTTCTTACTCCTTTTATTAGATGTTGCGTTGAGCACATGAATGTCTTCATCTATGTTCTTTTGTTTGTTTTATTTTGTTGAGAGTCTTGTTTCCTCTTGTAGGTAGTCTGTTCTTAGCCTATCAAACTTGGGGAGTTTAGATCTCGCACTTATTCCTTGAACAAATGACTCCCATGAGTTTGGTAGGCCTCTTAGTGCAATTAGAGTTAACTCTTTGCTATCAATTTGATATCCAATTGTGGATAATTGATCCCTTAGTTCAATGATCCTCATGAAGTATGCATTAATGGTTTCTCCTTTGTTTATTTGGGCATTGTTGATTTTCCTTTTTAATGCAAGAGTCCTACTGGTGTTGTTTATCTCATAGATGCTCTCAAGAGACTTGAACATTAGATATGCAGTTTCATGTTTTGCTAGGATGGGAACTATATGATCCCTAACTGCATCTACTAAGATTTCATGGCCTTTTAATTGTTCTCAATCCATTGAGTTTTCTCAGCATCATCCTCACGTTCTCTTTTGTTTTCTCTCACAAATGAGTCTAGTTTATTTTCTTTAAGAATCGTCATGATTCTGAATTTCCATGATGTGAAGTTGTTTGCTCCTTCAAGGCGATCTTCAAATCTGATCACACTTGACATCATGAAGAATGTGATGTAAATTCGATTTCTTAAAAATGCGAATTTTTTCTAAGTAATATGATATCTAGATTTGATTTTATTCACTCAACTTGGCTCTGATACCATGTAAATGTTAATCAAATATGATCAAATTAAATCCTAAGAAGGACCTATGGAAATTCTAAGTCTGAAATTCAGTGTAAGAATTCTAAGTCATATTTTTCTTCCTTGTATTTTGAATGTGCTGATTGTAGAACATTTATTAATTTCGATGTCTACAATCAAGCATAGCCATCATTCTTTGTACTTGAAGGAGGAGACACACCTCCAAGAAGATACACGCCTCCAAGGAGAGACGCGCCCCATGAGAGGATGTGTCCCTTGAGGGCGCGGGTCTTCTTTAGCCAACCAATACTAATCGGTGGCTAACATAAACATATAAGCATTTAACTGTTAGAATATTATATATTTATATTAATGGTCAAATGTAATGTTTTAGTTAGTTTATTGTCTACTGTTGCTACAGTAGTCAATAGGTAGATTGTAGGTAGATATTTAATATATACAGTATTATGTCTCTTCTATATAATGTAATCTTTTTCTATTAATAGAAGTAGCTTTTTACCATTTCATGGTATCAGAGCAGCTAGGGTTTCTGGGCATTTTTTGAAGTCTGTAATTCGTGGAAAAATTCATGTGAGACTTTGTGATTTTCGAGGGTTCTTGTTTAAAATTTTCATGAGTTTTTTCTCACAGAAAATTCGACCCTCCTGCTACAAGTCGTGTGTTAGGGTTTGTGAAAATCAAGGGTTTGGAAAAATCTTCGTGTGTTCTAGGGTGCGATTTTTTGTCTGGCCGAGATCTTTCTCATGTTTTTTCATCTCCTAGACTGGTCACGTTTTCATCTCCTCGTGGTCGTGGGTGTTTTTTTGCAACAAAAAAGGTCGCGTGATCTCTGCCATCCCTGGACGCGTTTTTCTTAGACAACTGGTCGCGTTTTGTCCTCTTCCTGCGCGCGAGGGTTTCTTGGCGTCTGCAGGAATCATAACTTTTTGACTTGTTTTGTGGCGTGCAACCTCTGCTAAGTGTGCTTTGGAAGCGATTAAAGCTTGAGGCGTCTTTGACTGCGTTTCTGGCATGATTTCTAAGCACGATTTCTTTATCATCTCCATTCTGGCCGCGGATTTTCAAACACTTTGTTGCAATTTTCTGAAGAAAATCATGATTTTCATATCCGCCTAAGGTTCAAAAATTTTCGTCAAGGGTTTCGACCCTCTGTTTCAAGGAAAAATTATTTTTTGATTGCAGATTCCTTTTTTGTTTTTCGAGATCTCAACTGGGTTGGTCTTGAATTTTTTTGTGTGCATCATTTTTTGTGCCTCAAAATTTGTGCAACTGGGTGTTGATGAAATTCTTTGGGTAGTCAAAAAAATTTCTGGGTTTTCAATATCCTTTTTTGGGTACTCTTCAGATCTTCTGGATTTCATCACCAACGTGCCTCGAAATCCATGCTAGGGTTTCATCTTTGAATTTGTGCAGTTTTTGTTTTTGTTTTTCCTTCACCAGTTTGACCGTAGGGTACGTGATGGCATCTCTGACGAACATAATGCTCGAAAGCAGCCAAAAGTTCAATGGGAAGAATTACAACACTTGGAAGCAGCGCATGCTTACGATCTTCGATTATCGTTGCCTCGATCAAATCATTTTGGGGAACTCACCTCATCCCACTGTAGTCGGAAAGGACCAGGACAAATGGGATGAACGCAATCGAGAAGCCGTCATGCTCATCAAACTCTCCGTCACAGATGAACATCTATCTCAGGTACCGTCTGGCAAAACTGCTCCGAAAATCTAGGATCATTTGAAAGGCCTTCATGAAAACTCCGACAAGAGCAGAGCGTTCTTTCTCAAGAACATGCTCTTTTCCATCATGATGGATGAGATGTCCTTACAGGAACATCTAACGAAGATTAAGGACATTCGTGATCAGTTGGAGGTGATTGGTCGAACAATGGAGGAAGAAGACATGGTCGTCATTACTCTGAAGAGTCTTTCGCGTTCGTATGAGCATTTCATCGAGACGCTGAATATCACCTCCACCAATGTTGATCTCAAATTTGAAGATCTTTGCAACAAGCTCTTGCAGTAGGATCGATGGCAACAACAGTTTGGAAGCAGTACAAGTTCCACCTCCACAGAGCAAGCATTCTCTTCCAAATCTTCTGCTAAGAACAAAGGGAAGACTCAATCTTCTCAGCTGAAAGGCTCTGGTTCTTCTCAGGACAGCAAGAAGAAAAAGAATGTTCAGTGCAATCATTGCCATAAATATGGTCACATAAAGGTTGATTGTCGTACTCGGATGGCTTCTAAACAAAAGAAGCAGGGAGGGTGTCAGCAAAAGGCAAATGTCGCAAAGCACACTGAGCAGAAAGAGTCTGCATTTTATGCTTTTATGGCCAAGCGAACTATAGATCCAGTCCAATCTTCTGCCTAGTATATTGATTCAGGGGCTTCTTGACATTTTACTCATCATCGAGATCGGTTCACCAAATATGAACCATTCACTGATTCAGTGATCTTTGGAGGCAGCGAAGAGTACATAGTTGCCGGTAAGGGCAATGTTCAGATTCACTCTGGAGGAAGAAATCTACTCTTTCTTGATGTCTACTATGTTCCAGGCATGGAACATAATCTTCTCTTTGTCAGCGAGATCATGAAGCATTCTCCCCACTTGGATGTTACTGTCAGTTCGTCCACCTACAACATTGTTGATAAGGCGACGCGTACTCTGATTGCTATGGGACTTGAGGATCATGGTCTGTATAGACTTGTTGATTCCGGTTATGCTCAGGAGCACGCTCTGGTAGCTAGGAGTACTTCCATCAGCAAACTTTGGCATCAATGTTATGGGCACTTGAATGTGCACTACCTCTCTCAACTATCTCGGGAGGGTTTGGTTGCTGGTCTACCTAAGATCCAAACTCAAAATCATGGAGTTTGTGGCGCCTGTCAAGCTAGAAAGCTGCATCGCACACCATTCTCAGACGGTGATTCTTGGCGTGCCTCTAAGGTACTTCAATTGGTTCATGTTGATGTATGTGGACCAATGAACACTCCATCTGTTATTGGGTCCAAGTATTTTTTATTATTTGTTGATGATCTCAGTCACAAAATGTGGGTGTATTTTTTGAAACATAAATCAGATTTGTTTAGTACATTTCAGTAGTATAAGGCCTTGGTTGAGAAGGAGTCAGGTTCTCACATTGTTACTCTAAGGTCAGATAATGGGGGGGAGTTTTGTTCAGCTGACTTCTCTTCTTTTTGTGCTCAACACGGCATCAAACGACAACTCACCACACCATACACCCCTCAGTAGAATGGTGTCATTGAGCGTAGGAATTGCACCATTACTGAAATGGCTCATTCTATGCTGGAGTACAAAAATGTACCTAAGAAATACTGGGCTGAAGCAGTTTATACTATAGTCTACCTCCTGAATCAGTCACCTACACAGGCCGTTAAGAAGATGACTCTAGAAGAAGCCTGGTCCGTACGTAAGCCTAAAGTGGGCCAACTAAAAGTCTTTGGTTCTACTGCTCATGTATGGATTCCAGAAGCCAAGTGTGCCAAGTTGGACTCCAAGAGCCAGAAACTTATGTTTACTGGTTACAGCGACAATCACAAGGCATACAGGTTGATTGATGTGGAGACAAATCATCTCATATTCAGTCGTGATGTTGTGATTGATGAGACTACTGGTCCATTTTTTCCTACTTCCAACCCTGAGGATCAGCGTATGAAGGTTCCTGATGATGGTGTTCATCTTTCTCTTGGTTCCCCTAATGGGAGGGCTTCAGAGCATTCTAACTCTGAAGATGAGGAGTATACCGGTCATAATATAGCACCACCTAATCTTCCTTAGGATTCATATCTAGATGACGTTGTTCCAGACATCCCCGAAGATGTTGTTTCTCCTACTCCAGATGTTGGTACTTCTACTCGTCGGCCTAAGTGGTGGCTCAAGACTATCGAAGATCTTCATAGTGATGAACTCATTGAGAGTAGATCAGCTTGCAGAAAGAGCAAGCAACCAAACATAGTCAATTTTTCTCTTATGGCCAACATACATAGCATCTATGAGCCTCAGACATATTCAGAGGCTAAAGGAATTGTTGAGTGGGAAAAGGCTATGCAGACAAAATACCATAGTCTTTTGAAGAATCACACTTGGGTTCTTTCTGATCTTCCTCCTGGGAAGAAACCCATCAGTTGCAAATGGGTATACAAGGTCAAGTATCATGCCGATGGCACTTTGGATAAATACAAGGCAAGGATAGTTGCTTAGGGGTTCACACAGCGGGAGGGCATTGACTATGAGGAGACTTTTGCTCCTACTAACAAGATGAGCACAATTCGTCTTCTTCTCGCTATTGCAGCCCAATTCAGATGGACAGTTCATCAGATGGATGTCATGAGTGCCTTTCTCAACGGTGAGTTGCAGGAAGAAGTCTACATGATGTAGCCTCCTAGTTTCAAGGTTGTTGGCAAAGAACATCAGGTTTGTAGGCTCGGGAAAGCACTCTATGGACTGAAACAGGCTCCTCGTGCATGGTACATCAAGATTGATCAGTACTTGGTTGATCATGGTTTTCAGCACGGTCCTTTCGACACTAATCTATATGTCCAGCACTCTGGTGATGATGTTTTATTTCTTGTTATCTATGTTGGTGACTTGATCATTACTAGAAGTTCAACACATTTGATTGCAGCAATCAAACAGGACTTGTGTCAGGCTTTTGACAGGATAGATTTGGGGCTTCTCCATTATTATTTGGGTATTGAATTTTGGCAGACCGCGGGTGGTATCTTTATCTCCCAGTCTAAATATGCTCGGAGTTTGCTTGAAAAATTTCGGATGCAGGATTGCAAACCTGCCTCCACACCTATGGAGAAGGGGCTGAAGTTATCAGCCAACTCTGATTCACCTCCGGTCGATGAAACGACATTTAGGCAACTAGTGGGTAGTCTCATCTACCTCACTACCACTAGACCTAACATTAGTTTTGCAGTGAGCTACATTTCTTGCTTCATGACAACTCTGAAAGTTGATCATTGGCTTGCAGCAAAGAGAGTGCTAAGATATGTTAAGGGCACTTTTGATTTTGGCATACTATATGGCAGATGCAAGGATCCACAACTAATTGGTTATACAGATTCAGATTGGGTAGGATTAGTGGATGACCAAAAATCTACTTTTGGATATGTATTCAGTTTGGGTACAGGGGCAGTAACATGGACCAACAAGAAGCAACAGGCAGTGGCTCTTTCCTCGACTGAAGCAGAATATCGAGGAGCCGTTAAAGCAACAGGTGAGGCAGTTTGGCTCCGCAGGATGCTTTCTAACATGCACATGTCACAAGCAGGTCCTTCACCCTTGTACACTGATTATCAAGGGGTGCTCAAACTTTCCAAAAATCTAGTCTTCCATGAACGTACCAAGCATGTCGAGCTTCATTGTCACTACATCCGCAAGCTGGTAGAAGACGGATTAGTTCAGTTGTAGTATGTTCTGACAGCGGATCAAACTACAGATATTCTCACCAAGTCTCTGAGCCCAGATAAGTTTGTCAAATTCAGGGGGCAACTTGGTGTTTTTGATAGATTGACCATTAAGGGAGGGTGTTAGAATATTATATATTTATATTAATGGTCAAATGTAATGTTTTAGTTAGTTTATTGTCTATTGTTGCTACAGTAGTCAGTAGGTAGATTGTAGGTAGATATTTAATATCTATAGTATTATGTCTCTTCTATATAATGTAATCTTTTTATGTTAATAGAAGTAGCTTTTTACCAGTTCATTAACACCCTATGATTTATATTATGCAAAGTTTGAACATTATTTATTATTTTGAATTTTTTTCATGCTCATAAATTCGAATTTCTTATTTTCAGAAATATTTATTTGATGAGTAATTTTGATCACATATAAATGATGATGATGTAATCAACAATCATCATTTATATCTGACCGAAGCTACCTTACATCAACAAGATTGATAACTCCAAAGTCCCTATGTGTCAGATCTTGACAATGTTGAATAATCTAGTGGCTTATGTAGCTGTAACTATATAAGGGGTTGCTGGTAATCAAGTAAACATGATGTTAATTGCACTAGGCGGTCAGCAAATAAGATAAGAAATGCATATACAACTACTACAACCACCTATTGCACAAAATTGAACACTTTCAGCACTGTAACAGCAATATGACAACTTGCAATAAGATAAAAGGTTTAGAGAGTAAATAAATTGAAAATAAAGAGGATCAGCTTTGCATTTGATTTACTATTTCTTATCTTGTTAGATTCAATGAAATTGATTAACCTAAAATGCCATGACAGGTATTTCACACAATCATAAACATCATAAGTGCAAGATCCTAAGAAGTTTGTGAAAATGACAAAGAAATTGTAACAAGGCTGACCCAAGACACTTAACAAACAATTTACTAGCCCCATTTGCACCTTAATGGGTACAAAAAATTTGATATCAGCATTCCTCCACATGCATCACCCTTTATTATGGATTAATACCACTCTTAATTTTGGTTCCTTTAGGTCTCGATCTGCTCTTATTGGGACCTTTAGTTAATCACTATAAGATGGTGAACTCACATAGAGTGCATTTTGTACACTTCTAAGTGCCAAAGTAAGGTGATGGATGTCTTAGAGAGGTAAACTTCTGCCATTTTAGGTATGCTTCACCCATCTTTCAGTACTCTAGCAGAATTAGTTCATTTTATATGAAAGTAGCAGTCGTTTATAGCTTCTTAATGGCTTGTCAGGTAATTCCTTTGTGAGCCTTCCCATTAGACAAGGCTTGTTATTGGGGACTTGTTGGTGTGTGTTTTAATACTCACCGAACACAGAATAAAATGCCCAAGGATACTTTATCCTCTCTTGAAAAGTTACTGTGTATGCTAAGAAGATTGTATAGCAACTCCAAGGTTTCTTTCGTCAGGTCATGACACGTGGATAAGATCAGTGGCTGTTGTGATATGCTGGTATCACAAAGGGACTTACTTTAAAATTTGTTTACAAGCTAAGGACTTAGATGATTTTATCATTGAATGCTCTTTCCATTGGGTATTTTAGATTTTCCAAAAAAATGCAAAAAGATGAGGGTTTAGAAGTCTAAACTACACCTAAGAACTCAAGAGACGACAATGATTGGATGAAACTGGAATAACCACACTTTGTTTCACCTCCTTAGGACAACTACGCAAAGCAGGTGCAATCTTCAATGGAGGTGATAATAATTTTCATGTTTGAACTAATGATTATTCAAATTGAAGTTAAGCGTCCACAATTTAAGAGCTCAAGCTAACTTTGCACATTGAATAAAAATCATCTATCCAACAAAAGTATGAGCTAGATTTCATCAACCACTACTATCTGATCTTTCATTCACTAACAAACATTCAAATAGAAATTGCTAAATTAATCTTAATCTAAGTGTTGAAGGAGAATATTTAACCTTGCACACCACTTGAAAATAAAAGTGATTCTAAGCAAATCATGCACAAGAGCTTTTATTAATGGAAATGACATAACGCAACAATCTCATACTACTCACTTCATAAATTGAAAATGAGAGTACACAAGTTTATATAGAGTTTTCAGAAATAAAAGAGTGGCCTAGATTAAAATAAACCCACGGCCAAGATTAAAACAAATAAACCCTAATCAGGGTTTCCTAGAACAACATCAGTAGACTATGAGTTGACAAAGAGTGGGTTGGTGCCCGGAGCTACTTTCAAGGAATTGCATCCCTATCCTCTCGAGTTGCCGTGTGTTCGATGAATCTGGACACGATAGAGGCAACCTCTTCCATAGTAATTTGTGGGAGTATTTTGATTCTAAACTCCAATCTGTCCATGCTCTCGGCGCACCTGGCAAAGATGTCCTCCCATTCTGGCTCCCTTTCAAAGACCTCCCAGATGGCTAAGAAATTCGCCATTCTGACCTAGTTCTATTTCAAGATAGGCCTTGTGATAGAAAATAAATTTTCTTGCACCTTATTCTTCAAACCTTCTAGTTGCAAATCATTCTCCCGTATGACCTCCTTGTCTAGTATGTCGGAAACCATGTTGAAGATTTTTCTCTGGATCTCTCTAACTTGCTCCTCCACTGAGTCCATCAACCTTCACTCTTTCCAACACCTCTCCCCGTGCCGTCAAAGCCCAATACCAAGTATGGAAATTGTAAGTTGCGCCCGCCGCAATGATGCCTCTGTCAATCAATTCCTGCTTTGGGACCCCTTTGAGAATTCTATGGCACAAAATTATTCTTTCCTGCATATTCGAAAGACCATCCCACATTTCCACCAAGGCAATCAATCTGGAAAGCAACGAGGTAGCTTGACCGTAGACTAATGTCAACCTTTGTAGGAATGTATCTGCTTCTGCGCCTTTGACCACTATCCACTCCTTGGCCTCTCTGGCTGTGACCCTGTCTTCCTCTATGTCCTTTGTTGCTTCCTGCAAAGAATTCAGGAGAAGGGGAGTTGTTGTGTTATCTTGATCAAGCAGCTTGATCAGATGTTGTATGTACTCTTTCAGGTGCTCAATCTTCTGTTGGCAGTCCTTCCTCTTCGCCACCTCCTTTGCCAACCTCGACTTGATGGTGGACACTGAATTGTCTAGATCTTCAACTTCCTGGCCCTTTGTGGTTGGACCTGTTGTGACCTATTTCACACATCGTCCCATTGCAAATGGGGACCCCCAAGTTTTGGTCTCGCCCTCTGTGTTGCCAGTTTGGAGTTCAAAATTTGGGTAAATTTTTGAGAGTTAGTCCGGCCAAGTTGAGATTTGTAACCCGTTTGTGTGCCTAAATATCATGGAAGGGCTTGAAAGGTCTAAAATACAAGGATCGCATGTGCTTTTGATCATTTCAGACACTCCCTATTTTTTAGGGATTTTGCTTTTTTGTTTTTTGCTTTTTTGATTTTTGGCATTTTTAGGCCATTCTGGAGTTCCTATTTTTTAGGGATGCTTTTTGCTTTTTTCTATTTTTAGAAAGTTTCTATTTTTGGAAAATTTATATTTTGGGAAAAGTTTCTATTCTCATATCCCACTGAACATGAAGTCAACGCGCCTCCAAAAATCAACATGAAAATCAAGGTAAATGGTAAAAACTGGCAAAAATGGCTAAGTCTGGTAAAGTGCGCCCATGAGAAGGAATGGTAGGCCAAGCATGAAGTCCGCCCTTACCTTTGGCATGCCAAAGGCAGGCACTAGCAAGCCAAGGCTGAAGTCCGCCATGGCACAAGAAGCCTCCAAGTCTGCCCATGACAGGGAGAGATGTCCAGATCCGCCATGGCAAGAAGAGGGGTAAAGTCCGCCCTAGAGGAGAATGGCTTGATGAAGGGTCAAGTCCGCCCTTGGAAGGAAGTATGGATGGTGAGACAAGACATAAAGTCCATCATGTCTTGAGTGGGGTCAAAGTACGCCCTTGGAAAGACAAGCACAAAGTCCGCCATAGAGGAGAAATGGCAAGGAAGGGGGCCAAGTCCGCCCATGACAAGGAAGTCTCCAAGTCCGCCCTTGGAGAGATGCCTTCAAAGTCTGCCCAAGCCAAGTGAATGGCAAGACAAGACATGAAGTCCGCCATTGGACAAGGCAAGGCTAAAAAGCACCCATGGCAAGAAGAGTATGAAGTCCGCCCAACTTTGGGAGAGGAAATTTTTCTAAGGCATGGAAAAATAAAATATGCCTAGAGAGAGAAGGGATCAAGCTGGCATAAAATTCACTCCTCGGCATGACAGAATGAAATTCTCAGGCACAAAATGAAGAATGTCTGGCAAGGAAAACACGAAGTCAACCCAACTCAACATGAAATAAATTCCTAAGGCATGAATAAAATTGCAAAACGGCAGAGAAATCTCCAAGTTCGCCCAACCCAGAAGGAGAGAGAAAATGGAAATTTTGACTAAGTATAGATGATTGGAGATGCTAGAAGTCCGTTCGGGAAATTGAAAATTGGCAAAGAAGTCATTAAGCACGTTTTGGCTAGGCAGATGATTGGAAAATTAAACATTTCCGACGGACAAACAAATTTGGCCAAGTATCAATTTTAAACGGGTTGAAAGTTTAATATTTAATATTTTTAATTATTTCCCGACACTTAGGGAATTTTAATTAAAATATTCAAAGTCTGAAAAACGAGAAATTACTTGGATGAGTAATTAATTTGCCTTAGACAAAATTGAAGTTTGTCGTAATTCGAGGATTAAATAGGTTGGAAAATTAATTTTAATGATTAATTTAATATTTTTCAACAATTTTTCAACACTTAGGCAAATTTTAAAAGAAATATGAAGATTTCAGATAGAGGTGGCGCCATGGTAAAAATTGGAAACTTGCCTTAATGATTTTGAAAAGAATTGGAAACTTGCTAAGCGAGGAAGAGAAAACATTTCTAAAATTGAGAGAACTGATAGAAAAGAAATCAGTTGCTATAGAAAATCGCACTTCTCAGCCATAAAATGAGTTTCAGCAACTCATTCTTCACAAATTCGACTGAGAAGAAGTTTGTTCTCTCAAATCTGCAAGAAGTAATTTTCGGAGAAGAAAATACTAAGGGTAATGTTATTCTTCTTTAGTAGAAGAAGTAATTTTATGCAAGGACGTGATTTTTAGGAAGAAATAAATCATTTCTTTGCTGAAAGTCGCACTTCTTAGCAGATTGGCGCACTTCTTTGTCAAAATTTTCAGAAGTTATAATTTGTTTGCAGCCAAAGGACGATCTTGGAGGTTTGGAAATTAATTGGAAACATTTCCCTACTCTTTTTCTAATCTTTTTCACTCATTCCGGGCAAGATTTGTCTAGTACTTAGCAAATTTCATCACTTTCAGCTTGCTTTTTCACAGAAATTTATTTTAAACAAGCTGAAAGTGTGATTTTATCAAATAGCATCCCGAAATAACCAGATTTTTGAAAGTTCTCGTATTAATGTTAGTTATTTTTGAACTTGTAGGTTGATGACCAACCAGGGAGAGCCGTCCAGATAAGCGCAAATGAAGTTCGCCAGCAAGGGGTCGCAGCCGAAGTCCAAGATAAAGTCAAAATGGAAGAATATTGCGGACACCAACCTCGAGCACATCGACCTCAAGGAATTCAAACGAAGGATGTACGGGCATGATGGATTCTTTCCGACACCTATTGCCAGAAGAATGATGAGAAACAAAATTGTTCAAGCTGTCGGATTCCCACCTGCGATTGAATGTGTTGAGTTGATGGTAGATTGTGCCCTTCACTATGACGCTCAAGAAAGGCGAATTGTTGCGCCCGATGGGAGGATACTGGCTCATCTAAGAGAGTTAGCCATACAAGAAGCTTTTTTCATCCCCACATATCACAAGACCGCTTACAAAACTAAGGAGGATGCGAAGAGATTGTACGATGAAAAACTTGACCTCTGTGCCGCCAACATTAATAAGTCATGGCTGGATAAATTGAGAGCTTTTACCAAGAAGATGCCTAAAAAGTTGTTGCGCATGGACTTCAAGGAGGATTACATGGATATTATTGTCCTACTAAACAGAATAGTGGGCAATCCTTTGGGAGCACCTTTCGAGACTTGGATGTACTATTTTGTTGAGGACATCACGGAGGGTGTAAAAATGTTCAATTGGTCGCTCATGATAAGCAACAGTCTCCATGAGCAGCTGGTCAACCTCAAGAAGACCAAGACATTCTATATGAGCTCCTACGTCATCTACATGTTGGCTAGGACGTATAGGTATGCAAGCTTGATCTGCAAAGGCACAGTTGGCAACGAGGAAAATGAACTGAATTCCTATGACTGTTATCCACAGGTGCACTTGAGTGAAAAGACCCACTTCAGACGAGCACATGATGCCTTCCTCATGTACATAACGAGGATACTTCAAGGAGGAACGCACCAAGGGCTAAATCATGAGGCCAAAAGTCTGATAGGCAAATACGGATCTTGGTTCATCCAGTATCCGAGGTATACATATATCAGAATCCAGGGATTCACTGGGAATCCATACCAATTGCCTATCTTTCCTACAAACAAGATGATCCTACTTGAAGTGTTGAGAAAATTGGAGGAATATCAGAGCTTTCAAAGGACAAAACTAAAGGCGGCAATCACCTTTCCCTTCTTTATAGGGAACATGCTAGAGACATGTCCGTCAATGCAAACAGCTGAGAGTGCTAGGCTTGAGATACAGCATTACCCCTTCACCACTTATCCATCAAGGGATAACTTTGACCCGCATCACCATATCAAGAATGTGGATGGGAGAAGGTATAGGCATAGGGTCAAATTAGAGGACTTCTGGGCAGACGCTACAGATGAGTTCAAAGTCAGACGGAGAATGTGGTCCAGACTGCCTGTTAGCTTGATCAGGACAACCGAGCTTTGTCGAGTGCCTAATCAACTAGAGGATGATGGAAAGCAAGTACAACCATACTTTGATGAGAGCTTGCCCCTACCTACTGTCAGATGGTCAAAACCCGAACATACCAACTTGAACACCTTGATGAGACTAGTCGTCAAGTATACACAATGGTGGGTTGACCAGCAGATCCAGGAACTAAGGCGGATGAAGGTAACGCTGACCTATGATAGGTTGAGTGAGATGGAATCCTACTCTTCGAATGCGGAAGTATTCCAGGGATTAGACATGATAGAAGCCACTACTTCCAGGAAAAGGAAGGAGATAGTTGTAGGCAAGGAGCCGGTTCAGAAACAAACAAGGGTAGAGCCTTCACACTCTGCCACATCTAGAAACATCGATGAGATTTTGGCTACCGTTGATGCTTCATTAGCCGACATTAGGGATCCCTTCCCGATTCCCGAAGAAAATATAGAGCCTCAGTTGGACGATGATGAGCTGCCATCCCCCACAGGCACGGAAATATTGGGGTCAGATGATGATATGGGCGCCCAAAATGATGACTTTCGAGAAGGAATGATTTCAGCCCTTCGAGGAATTTTGGACGCTCCCGATGGAGAAGGTGTACCGGAAGAGGATGGCGTGAAACAACTCACAATCCCGGATTGGCTAAAAGAAAGGATGAAAATACAGGTGTCAGTGGAAGAACAGGAGGAGGATGATGCTGCGGACTTCTTGGCCAAACTTACACAAACTTCAGTCAAGAAGTCGGCTAAGAAGTTCTCAAGCATACAGAGGGATGAGGTCGGCAACCGAACCGTACAGATTGTAGTGTCGACAGTGGACAAGCCATAGGAAGACATAGCCCCACATGAGTACATTGTCACTACCATCAACTTGGGTCCAACCACAAAGGGCCGGGAAGTTGAAGATTTGGACAATTCAGTGTCCACCATCAAGTCGAGGTTGGCGAAAGAGGTGGAAAAGAGGAAAGAGTGCCAGCAAGAGATTGAGCGCCTGAAGGATTACATACAACATCTGATAAAGCCACTTGATCAAGATGACATGACAACTCCCCTTCTCCGGAACTCTTCACAGGAGGCAGCGAAGGATATAGAAGAAGACAAGGTCACGGCCAGAGAGGCTAAAGAGTGGATAACGGTCAAAGGCACATAAGTTGATGCATTCATGGAGAGGTTGACCTTGGTCTATGGTCAGGCCACTTCATTACTTTCTAGACTGGCCACCTTGGCAGAAATGTGGGATGGCCTTCCGAATGTACAGGAAAGAATAATTCCTTGCCTTAGGATTCTGAAAGGGGTTCCAAAGCAGGAACTAATAGATGGAGGCATCATTGTAGCGGGAGCAACTTACGATTTCCACACCTGGTATTGGGCTTTGACGGCACGAGGAGAGGTCTTGGAAAGAGTAAAGGTTGATGGGCTCAAAGTGGAGGGGCAGATTATAGAAGTCCAAACCAAGGTCCTCAATATGGTTGCCGACATCTTGGACGAGGTCATACAGGAGAATGACTTGCAGCCGGAGGCTTTGAAGGGTAAGGTACAAGAAAGCTTCTTTGCTATCACTGGGCCTATCTTGAAGCAGAACTGGGCCAAAATGGCGAACTTCCTAGACATTCGGGAATCTTTTGTGAAGATTGAGCTAGAATGGGAGGACATCTTTGTTAGATGTGTCGAAACTGTGGACGGATTGGAGTTCAGGATCAGAATACTCCCATAGGTCAAAATGGAAGAGGTTGCCTCAATCGTGTCTAGATTCATCGAACACACGGTAACTCGGGAGGATAGGGATGTAATTCCTTGAAAATAGCTCTGGGCGCCAGCTCACCTTGTCAACTCATAGTTCACTATTGTTATTTTGGGAAACCCTAATTAGGGTTTATTTATTTTAATCTTGGCCGTTGGCTCATTTTAATTTGGGTCATTTATTCATTTATGAGAACTCTATATAAACTTGCGTACTCTCATTTTCAATTGGTGAAGTGAGTAGTATGAGATTGTTGCGATAGACTATTTCCGTTAATAAAAGCTCTAGTGCATGATTTGCTTAGAACCACTTTTGTTTTCAAATAGTGTGCAAGGTTTACATCTTCTCACTCAACATTTAGAGTAAAATTAAACTAGTATTTTATTTGAATGTTTGTTAGTGAATGATAGATCTGATAGCAGTGGTTGATGAGATTAATCTCATACTTTTGTTGAATAGATGATTTGTATTCAATGTGCAAATTTAGCCTGAGCTATTAAGTTGTGAATGCTTAACTTCCATTTGGATAATTGTTAATTCAAACATGAAAATCATTATCACCTCCATTGAAGATTACACCCGCTTTGCATAGTTGTCCTAAGGAGGCGAAACAAAGTGTGGTTATTCCAATTTCATCTAGTCACTGCCATCTCTTGAGTTCTTAGGCGTAGCTTAGACCTCTAAACCCTCATCTTTTTGCCTTTTTTTTTTGGAAAATTTGAAATACCCGATGGAAAGAGCCTCAATGTCAAAACCGTCTAAGTTCTTAACTTGCAAATAAATTCTAACGTAAGTCCCTTTGTGATTACCAGCAAATCACAACGCCCACTGATCTTATCCACATGTCATGACCTGACTAAAGAAACATTGGAGTTATTGCATAATCTTCTTAGCATACACACTAACTTTTCAAGAGAGGATAAAGTGTCCTTGGGCATTTTATTCTGTGTTCGGTGGGTATTAAAAACGCACACCAACAAGACCCAAGTCAATGGTAGTGACCGCATATTCGTGTGGAGTTATATCCTCCCGTGGCTTGTCCACTGTTGGTACTACAATCTGTATAGATCGATTGTCAGCTTCATCCCTTTGTATAGTGGAGAACTTCTTAGCTGGCTTCTTGATGAAAACTTGTTCGAGTCTAGCTAAGAAGTCTATAGCATCATCCTCTTCCCGCGCTTCAACTAGCACCTGTATTTTCATTCTCTCTTTCAACCAATCAAGGATTGCGAGCTGCTCTATTCCATCCTCCTTCGGTACATTTCTTCGTTTGGAGCGTCCAAAATTGCTCGAAGGGCTGAAATCATTCCTTCCTGAAAATTATCATTTTGGGTGCCCATCTCATCATCTGATCCAAGTATTTCCATCCCTGCGAGGGATGGCAGCTCATTATCATCCGACTGAGGCTCCATATTATCCTCGAGAATTAGGGAAGGGTTCCTAATGTTGGCCAACGAATCATCAAGGGTGGCCAATATCTCGTCAATGTTTCTAGACGTGGCAAAGCGTTAAGGTTCTATCCTTTCTTGTTTTTGAAAAGGCTCCTTGTCCACAACTACCTCTTTCCTTTTCCTGGAAGTAGTGGCTTCCATCAACTCCAAGCCATGGGATGCTTCCGCATTGAAAGAGTAAGATTCCATTTCGCTTAACCTGTCATAGGTAAGCATCACCTTCATCCACCTCAGCTCTTGGATCTGTTGATCGACCCACCATTGAGAGTACTTGGTGATTGGTCTCATCAAGGTGTTCAAATCCGCATGTTCGGGTTCTGACCATCTTATAGCAAGCAGGGGCAAGCTCTCGTCAAAGCACAACTGTAATTGCTTTCCATCATCCTCGAGCTGATCTGGCACTCGGCAAAGTTTGGTTGCCCTGATCAAGCTAACCGGCAGTTTGGACCACAGTCTCTGTCTAACCTCATATTCGTCTGCAGCATCTGCCCAGAAGTCCTCCAATTTGACCCTATGTTTGTACTTTCTCCCATCCACATTCTTGATATGATGGTGTGGGTCGAAGTTATCTCTAGACTAATAAGTGGTGAATGGGTACCGCTGTATCTCCAGCCTGACACTCTCAGCTACTTATGCCGACAGACATGTTTCCAGCATGTTCCCTATGAAAAAGGGGAAGGTGATTGTCGCCTTTTGTTTTGTTCTCTGGAAGCTCTGATACTCCTCCAACTGTCTCAGTACCTCAAGCAGGACCATCTTGTTAGTAGGAAAGATAGGCAATATGTATGGATTCCTAGTGAATCCTTGGATTTTGATGTACGTGTGTCTTGGATATTGGATGAACCAAGACTCGTATTTGCCAATCAAACTTTTGGCTTCGTGAGTCAGCCGTTGGTGCATTCCTCCTTGAAGTATTCTTGTTATGTACATGAGGAATGCGTCATGTGCCCGTCTGAAATGGGCTTTCTCACTCAGTTGCAGCTGTGGATAGCAGTCGTAGGACTTTAGCTCGTTCTCTCCATTGCCAACCACGCCTTTGTAGATCAAGCCTGCATACCTGTATGTCCTAGCCAACATGTAGATGACATAGGAGCTCATATAAAATGTCCTTGTCTTTTCTAGGTTGGCCAGTTGCTCGTGGAGGCTATTGCTTATCATTCGAGACCAATTGAACATTTTGACCCCCTCAGCGATGTCCTTGATAAAGTAGTACATCCAAGTTTCGAAAGGCGTGCCCTGAGGATTGCCAACTATTATGTTCAGCAAGACGATGATGTCTCTGTAATCCTCTTTGAAGTCTGTGCGCAACAACTTCTTAGGCATCTTCTTGGCGGAAGCTCTTGGTTTCTCCAGCCATGACTTATTAATATTGGCGGCACAGAGGTCAAGCTTTTCATCATATAATTTCTTCACATCCTCCTTAGTTTTGTAAGCAGTCTTGTGATATGTGGGGATGCCGAAGGCTTCTTGTATGGCTAACTCTCCAAGGTGAGCTAGTATCCTCCCGTCAGGTGCAACAATTTGCCTGTCTTGTGCATTATAGTGAAGGGCACACTCTACTATTAGTTCAACACATTCAACCGCAGATGGGAATCCGGCAGCCTGAACAATTCAATTTCTCATCATCCTTCTGGCAATAGGTGTTGGTAAGAATCCATCGTGTTGTTGTGACCTTTTCACACATCACCCCATCCAAGATGGGGACCCCCTAATTTTTGCTCCATTCCGGTCTTTTGGCTTTGGTTCTCTCTGTCTCTGATCTTTTGTCCTTCCGGGGGTGTCCTATCTTTTGACCTGGATTGAAATGATTGCCAAGTCTACGAAATTAGGGTTCCTATCCTTCAGGCTTGTTTAAGGTCAAATTGAGTTGTCAACGTAAAATCTAAATGCAGCAGTATAGTCAGAAGACCCAAGACAGGATCCCACTGAAATCTTACTAAAATCTGACAACTTACTGTTTTTAGTAAGTACCTAATTTGAGGTCTTTTCCTCAGGATTTCGGGATTCTAACTACTTCAGCACATTTAGGCAGCTTTAGAGTGCCTACACATGAAATTTGAACAGATTCAGACAACTGGCTATTTTTAGTAGTTCAGCCTTCAGAGGCTATTTTCAGGATTTAAACATGTGATTTTCCAATGCATGATGGGAGAATCGATCTGGGTTTTTCAAGACCTTCTCAATGATATAACATGCCAACCGAGATGAGGACTTTCAACAGTACAGCCTTCAAAGGCTATTTTTAGGGTTTACATGCAGATATTTTTAGTACATGTCCGGATATCCCATATGGGTTTTGCAAGAGCTTCGCAGTGGTATGACATGCAAGTGGAATGAGTCAGTTTTAAGAGACTTACTATTTTTAGCCAGTGCCAGCACGTTGACCAGTTTTCTGGGTTTTTCTGGGTTTTTTGAGATCCCATAGGCACTGTGACATGCAAACTCATCCGACATCAGATAGGCTGCTTTCCGGGCACTTACTATAAATAGCAGCCTCAGCCCAGCGGTTAACCAACACTTCAATCCAGCAAGCAGAGTGACAAACAGTAGAAATCAAGAAGATCGGGAGCAGTCTAGAGCGCATGCAAGTCAGATTAGGGTTTCCCTTGCTATGTCTAAAAATAGATGGAACAAAATGCAGAGGTGCTGAAATGAAGCACGCCACCGGGACCAGCATCTTTCAGGCTGCCTACTAGCAAAATTTGAGCACGATCTGAATACTTACTATTTTTAGTAAGTCATCTCATGGCTATAAATAGCACGTACTATGCCAGAGACAAATGTGAATAGGTCACTTACAGCATCATGAACAAATGGAAGGAATTTCAGAGCAAACGGAAATACAGAAATTGATCAATTTTAGGGTTTGCTAAAAATAGCAAATGGCTAAAAATAGCATACACTGTGCCAAAGAAGATGAACAAGGTAGCAGGGCCAAGTGAAGACACAGCCACGCCAGCTCCAGCTCAGAACGAGATGAAATGCAAGGAAACCCTAATTGCTCCGAGTTTGCTAAAAATAGAAAGCCAAGGCATGGCTAGGGCATTGAAGACTTATAAGTGATGACTGGCATGGAGACACATGAAGTACGCCCAGAAGGAATGGAGAGGTGTGAAAATTTCTAAGTATGGGATCTCCCTCACACACCCTCATATGCGCCCTCAAGAGGTTGAAATGGAAGTGGCATATGCTAAATGCGCCCAAGATTTCCCTGAGCAGGAGTCAAATGCACCCACATGAGGCAAGGACAAGGCAGAATTCACTAAGGCATGGAAATTCCTTGAGGACCCCTCAAATGCGCCCAAGGATGGAAGCAACATAGGCTAAATGCGCCCAGGGGAGGTGAAAGGTCACTAGATGATGGCGCTTTCCTTCACATAGTTGAAATGCGCCCAAGACAAGAAGCCCACCATGTGAAATGCACTCAAGGAAGGTGAAGAGTCACCATGGGCGTGGGAATTCCTTCACTACCCCTCATTTGCGCCTTCAAGTTCCTCCTCCCCATGCTATATGCGCCCAAGGTGGCAAGGTAAAGGGTAAAATGTAAAAAGTGTTGAGGAAATGCGCTAGACTTGGGGAAATTCCTCCCCACACCCTCAAATGCGCCCAAAGGTGGAGGTTGACTAAGCCAAATGTGCCCTAAAGTGGAAGTGGCATGTGTGATTTCCACCCAAGATGTTTTCCTCCTCCACATGCTAGATGCGCCTAAGGCAAAGGTAAAGCTAGGGGTGGCGTGATTTTGAAAATGCTAAGGCTAGATAATTTTCCTCCTCCACATGTGGTATGTGCCTAGAGGCAAAGATTGATACAAGGTGAAATATGCCCCTCATGGGTAATCTAAAGTGAATTTTCTAGATAAATTTCCTAAGGCAAGAAATTGCTAAGGCATAGAAAAGGGATATAATGTGGAAGCCCACATGATCAAATGTGCCCTTCAAGGGTGAGATAAAATTTAAATTTAAAATAATTTTCTAAGGCATTTTCAAAGGTAAAAAATACGCCTACAGGTGATGCTAAAATTTCCAGAGAGAAAATTCTTCAGAGGGAAAATTCTTCAGGAAGAAATCAACGAGAAATTGCCAAGGCAGAGAAACTGGAGATTGCAGGTGTGGAAGATGTCTGGAGTGAAAAGAAATAAACCTTAGCCATTTTATTATTTTTAAATAATAAAAATTAAAAGTACCCCTTCATCCGGATACACATGAAAACGATGAGTTCTGAAAAGGATTTTCTTTTGGGTATTGAACGTTTTCAATTGCGAGATGGTTTAAACTTGTTCCACTCCTTGCTCACATCGTTTCGGTGGATATTTTTGCCTGGTGTCTATTTTGATAAAATTCCTAAGGCAAATTTGAAGAATTTCTCTAAGGCAAACAAGTAAAATGGATGAGATGTTTCACTAGAAGATTGAACTGGATAATTTTGCCAAGGCCAAGATGAGATTAAATGACTTAGCCAAATGAATTCAAAATTGTTCAACAGGGTGAGTGATCTAATATTTTATAAGATCAAATATGATGAGGCAGGCTTGTGCAGAAATGATGAAATTCATAATTCTAGAAGCTTGAGATTTTGATGCTTCGAATGACAAGTGTTACGACTGGAAAAGAGAGGGAAAGTGGAATTCGAAAATGTGCTAAGTATAGCCTCTGCTGGATTTTGGCCTGGCTATAATATTCTGAGTCCTCTTCATTCTCCTCACAAGTTGCTGAATGCAAAGCATTTTCTGAAGTTGAAGTACAAGTTTGTAGAGAAATAAAATATTATCAAGCTGCTGGAAGAGTGCGAATTTGTGAAGAGAAGGCTTGAGATTGTTGAGAAAATACAAGTTTGCAAGCAGAGTTTCCAGTTGCTGAGACGTGGCTAAGAAAGTTCGAAGTTGTTGAAGCTGCTGAAGCACGATTTTATTTTTGAAGAAGTCTCAGATTGATGATTGCTAAGAAGTGCGA
This sequence comes from Sequoiadendron giganteum, assembly GCA_007115665.2. Taxonomy (NCBI): domain Eukaryota; kingdom Viridiplantae; phylum Streptophyta; class Pinopsida; order Cupressales; family Cupressaceae; genus Sequoiadendron; species Sequoiadendron giganteum. The sequence continues at coordinate 253,876,588 of CM021100.1, read as the reverse complement.
ACTTCTTAGTTTCTAGTGGCTGAAAGTGAAAGACACGTTTTGACTTGCTGAGGCTGCATTTGCTGAAAGTACGAATTTGTGAGGAGAGGTCCCAAGTTGCTGAGAAATCTAAAGTTGCTGAAGTTCGAATTTGAAGAGTCAAATTGCTGAAGTTGCTGAATGTGAAGTGCATTTTGGAGGAGAAGTACGAAATCAAGAGAAGTTGCATAACTACAAAAATTTCACAGAAACTTCTAAAAATACTGAAGTGAACAAGAGTGTTGAGGTTTGCAGCTGAAAGTGACAAATCGTTGCAGCCCTTTTATTTAAAAAATCTACTGACACCCTCAACGGTGATTATTTTATCATTTTAAAATCTTGTTTTCTAACTCCCTTGCCTTTTTGCAAAATGGCTGAATCAAGCAGAAGAGCTGCAGGCAAAAACAACCACACCGAATCCAGACAAGCATTGATCAAGAAATTGAGCAAGTCCTTCTTACCAGAATCAAAATTTTCATCAAAGTTGGGCAAGCTGGCTGACACAAACTTAGGCTCGTTCAACCTGGAGGCATTCAGAAGAAGGATAATGGGGACTGGAGGCCATCACCCATCAGTAACTTCACATAATATCATTAGGAGTGGATTGTATGCAGCTGCCAAGTTTCCGCCAGCTATCTGGTGTCCAGAACTCATCATGGAATGCGCCCACCACTACAACACAGAGCAGAGAACGATCACTTCGCTAGATGGCAAGATATTGGCCAACTTGACACTTGAAGCGATCGGGGAAGCGTTCGGGATTCTAGTTCATGAGAAGATGATATATAAAACAAAAGAAAGGGCTGAAAAAATGTATTCATCCACAACGGACCAATGTGTTGATTTGATAAACACCGGGTGGATGATCAAGCCCAAACCAACTCGTACAAAACTACCCAAACAGATAATCTCAAAGGATTTGAGATAGGAGTTTGGTGATCTGATTATGATGTTGAGCAGAGTTGGAGGATGTCCCCAAGTGTTCATCTTTGAACCTTGGATGTTCTACTATGTCAACTTGGTACTAGAGGGCAAAGATCACATGGATTGGGCACTGTTGATCAGTGACAGCATTCACGAGCAACTCCGTGGTGTGAAGAGAACGAAAACATTTTACATGAGCTCTTATATTGTCTATATACTGGCTCGCATGACAAATTATAGGTGGTCTCTTACAAGGAACCAATTGGGTGTGGTTCCCATCAATTTAAAATACATGAGGCTTGTCCACAATTGCATCTGACGAGCACAACTAACTACAAAAGGGTCAATGATGCCTTCACTATGCATATTACAAGGACCTTGCAGCAAAGAACCCATCACAGAATATCCAGGGAAGCACAAGAGATGATTGAGAAATTTGGATGTTGGTTTATCCAATTTCCAAAGTTCACCTACATAAGGCTGCAAGGATTCTCTTCCTATCCTTATAGATTGCCTCAGTATCCCACCAACAGAATAGTGATGCTAGAAGTATCTAGGCAACTTATTGCCTATGATAAGATTCAAAAGAAGAAGAAGAAAGGTGGACTCAGATTCCCAATTACCATGGGGAATTCAAATGAAATATTCCCATCACTGCAAGCAGCTAGGGAAGTAGAAAATGAGCTCCAATTCTTCCATCTTTCCTACCACACCAGCAGGCACCATTATGATCCCCACAGGAACATCAGATGGATATTGTCAGAAGAGTTCAGGCATAAGGCACAGATCGAAGACTTTTGGGCCAGTGCAATGGATGAGATCGAGATCAGGAAGAGAATGTTTTCTCGGATACCGTTGGTAATGATCAGAGAATGTGAGATTGTCCCAGCACCAGATCAAATCGAAGAGGACATAAATGTTGTACAGGCTGACTACGAGACAGTGAGAAATATGCCTCTACCACTCCCAGATTGGTCGGAGCCAGAGATCACCGACTTAGATACACTCTGTATCCCAGTCTTAACCTTCACACGGAGTTGGGTAGAGAGGCATGTTAGCTTACTTAAGGGACGATCAATTCCCCTTACCTATAATTTGATGGGAGATCACAAATCTCCAGCAGTTGGACAGAGAAGGCCGGTAGGTCAAACTCTAGAACCAAGAGGAAAAGAGCCAGTTCAGCCCGAGCCTTTGAGAGTTGAGGAGTCCTTGCATACACCATCTCGGACACATTCTCCGAGTATGCAGGAGGTATCACTATTTGTTGATCAGAGGGAGAGATTGGATGTAGAGCAGACAGTGCAAGTGGCAGGTCAGCCACCTCGCAGAGAATCCATGGGTCAGAGCATCAACGTGCCCCGAGAAGATGATCAGCAAGAAAATCAGCAAGAGACAGATGAGGGGATGGCCACGGATACTCAGTTTCAGCAGGAGATTGAGGCAGCTCTCGAGGATGATGCCATTTCGGATCAGGATGCCCAGAGCTCAGGAGACATTGAGCCTATTAATGATGATGAGCCTCGTCGAAGCGAAGGCAGGAGAGAAGTTCATGAGGTAGAGGTCGAGGTTGAGCAGCCTTTTGTTATATCAAACATGCGGTAGGAGGTGCCTGAATGGCTAAGGGATAGGATGAGGCGTGATCTTGTAGATGAGACTAATCCCACAGTTGAGATGGAGGAATTGTTACAGAGGATCAACGCACCTCCAACGAAGAAGAAGGCTAGAAAGTTCTCCAAAATATCCACAGATGAGGATGGATCTCGAACTTTACATATGGAAGTGCCTCGGGTAGAGTGTGATCAGGATGAGGCCGTTCCCGAAAATTATGTTGTTACAACTATGAAACTTGGCTGCACTACTGGAGCACAAGCAGTAGAGGAGTGCGATAATTCCTATCGAGCACTCAAGGATAGATTGTCCTATGTCAAGGGCAAGTACAAAAAGTTGAAGGTAGAGCACAAGACACTAATTGACTACGTACAACACTTGTCTCGTCCTTGTGGGCAAGAGAATTCGACAATTCAGCTTCCAGCTGAATTTTCTAGGGATTCAATCAGTGGGTTAGAAGATTTGAACAGGATGGTACAACAGGCAGACAAATGGGTTGCTGACGTTCGTGTTGAAACAGGAAAGTTTATGGAGGACCTTGCACATGCCTATCGGCAAGCCTCTGATATTATGGCAAAGATGGATGCAGTTAATCATGCTTGGGGTGAGGCCCGTATCTATCAAACGAGAGTTGTTCTTTGTTTAGGGGCTTTGATGAGCATACCCCAACAAACTTTGGTTGAGGGAGGTGTTATTCAGTAGGGGGATAGATACGACTTCGCCGGATGGTACTCTTCAGTAGTCATAGGCCAAGGATTCTACGATGCATCATAGACAGATTCTATCAGGGTCAGAAAGGCCATGATGAATATCTTAGATGGAATTCTCAACACATTGGAGGAAATCTTTGCCAGGAGGTTGACTTCTGAAGAGGTAACTGCAGATGGATTGAAGAACAGATTGACACCATTCTTTTATGAGGTGAAGACCTTCACACAGGATAATTTCGAGAACACTGCTATGTTCTCCAGTATCATACAGAACACCCAGGATGCCCTTGTTGCCTGGAAGAAATCTTGTGCCCGACATGGGCAAATGGTTACAGTTCTAGAGTTTCAGTTGGATCACATTCCTCCCATTGTGGATCAGGAAGTTGAGGCAATATTGGCCAGGTTCATCAGATTTGCAACCAGTGAGAAGGAGAAGGGAAATGCCCTTCTGGACGATGACCTTCTAGAAGGAGATGACGTGCATTGATGGTGGATAGTGGTTCATTGATGAGGAGTGGAGGGCGCATTCATTGCCCCACTCCTCTCAGTGGCGATTTTTAGGGCTAAAACCCTAATCAAGGCTTAGGTGGCTCAATCTGAGCCTTCCATTGTATTTCAATCTAAGTCGTCCACTGGACTAGGCTAGATATAAAAGGGGTATCCCCCCTCATTTGTATAATTAGATATCAGAGCTAGATAGAAATCAGAGATAGAGTTGAGCTAGATAGAAGTTAAAGTAGAGCTAGGAGTTAGCTTAGTTTGGAAAGGAAAGAAAGGCTTTCCCTTTGAAAGTTTTTGCAAAAGATTGTTGTGTAAAACTCTCATAATATAAGGATTTCATTGATTGGTGACTTCATTTTGCATTGTGGGCAGTTGACAAGATCTTTTCGTCTTTCTGATTCAAATAGAGTAGAGTAAAGTAGATTATGTTTTCATGCAAGTAGTGTTAATTGTGGAATGTGATGTTGGTTTGAGCATATCTTCCTATATCCATACCACTAGCAGGCTTGCTAACGGTAAGTCTGCCCCTGCGTGGTCAATTGGAATCTCAGCACCTAACTTCGGTTGTGATTTATGTGCTCACTTGCTTCATTGTGAAGGGGTGCGCATGTTAAATCTCAATTTGAACATCCTATCCAATCCTTTGAAGATTGCACCAGCTTTGTCAGAGTTGTCCGAAGGGGAGACGAAACAAAGAAGATTGTTAAAGCCAGTCCTTGCATTCCACCTTTTGGAAGTAGATTGTAGAATTCCTATCCCTATCCCTTTAAATTCAGTATTTCCCAGTTAACTTAGGAGCCAGAGCATCATAGCAAAAACCTTTCATCTGCTTGAGTAAAGAAATCGAACAATTACGTAAGTCCCCTTGGAATACCCAACATATTCACATCAACCAACTGAGTCTATTCGCAATAAAAGGAACCTTGGAGTTGAACGCATGAACTTTCACGCAATCTTAGCATGCGGAACACTTTGATCAAGAGAGAATAGAGTGACCATTGGAAATTTTATTCTGTGTTGGTGTTGTCATAAAACACACGTCAACACATGCCTATACATCCTTCTTTTAAATTCTTTGAGGTCGATGTGTCTGAGGTTGGTGTCCATGATATTCTTCCATTTTGAATTGATTTTGGACTCCGGCTGCAGCCCCTTACTAGTGAACTTCTTTTGTGCTTGTCTGGACGGCTCTCCCCAGGTGGTCATCAACCTGCAAGTACAAAAATAATTAACATTAATATGAGAACTTCAAAAATCTGATTATTCCGGGATGTTATTTGATAATATTATACTTTCAGCTTGTTTAAAATATAAATTTCTGTGAAAAAGCAAGCTGAAAGTGATGAAATTCGCTAAGTATTCAACAAATCTTGTGCCAGAATGACTGCAGAAGATTAGAAAAGAATAGAAGAGCTTTGCCAACTGATTTCCAAACCTCTGAGAACGTCCCCTGGCTGCAAATTAATTATAACTTCTGAAAATCTAATTCAAGAAGTGCGCCAATTTGCTGAGAAGTGCAACTTTCAGCCAAGAAAATTTTTATTTCTTCAAGAATCACGCCTCCCAGCTTAAAACTATCTCCTTTACTGAGGAAGATCAACGTTACTCTCACTATTTCCTCTTTGAAAATTTATCTCTTGCAGATTTGAGAGAGATAACTTCTTCTCAATCGAATTTGTGAAGAATGAGTTGTTGAAACTCATTATATGGCTGAGAAGTGCGATTTTCCTCAGTAACTGCTTTCTTTTCTCTTGAGTTCTCTCAATTTTAGAAATGATTTTTTTTCCTTGTTTAGCAAGTTTCTAATTTCATTCTAGCGCCCCTCTATCTGAAATCTTCAGATTTCTTTCTCCTTTTTTTTAAAAATTTGCCTAAGTGTTGAACACTTGAAATCATTGGAAAATATTAAATTAATCATTAGAATTAATTTTCCAACCCGTTTAATCCTTGAATCGTGGCAAAATTTATTTTTGTGTAAGGCAAATCAATTATTTCTCCAAGTTATTTCTCATTTTCTCCAGGCATCGAAAATTTTAATTAAAATTCCCAATATTAAAAATATTAAAAATGTCCAAATATTAAATTTCCAACCCATTAAAATATTGATACTTGGCCAAATTTGTTTATCCGTGGCTAAATGTTTAATTTTCCAATCATCTGCCTAGCCAAAACATGCTTAATGATTTCTCTGCCAATTTTCAACTTCCTGGGCGGACTTCCGGCTTCTCCAGACATCCATACTTAGTCAAAAACTTCCCTTTTCTCTCTCCTTCTGGGTTGGGCGGACTTGGAGATTTCTCTGCCATTTTGCAATTTTATTCATGCCTTAGAAATTTCTTCAGGCTGAGTTGGGCAGACTTCATGTTTGCCTTGCCATTCATCTTTTCTTTCGTGCTTTAAAAATTTATCCATCATGTTGGAAAGTGAACTTCATGCTAGCTTGATTCCCTCTCTCTCTAGGCGTATTTTTCATTAATGCCTTAGAAAAAATTTCCTCATCCAAAGTTGGGCGGACTTTAGCTTCTACCTGTCATGGGCGCACTTGGCATCTTACTTGTCCAAGGGTGGACTTGGACATCTCTTTGACATGGGCAGACTTGGGGAGTCTTCTTTCCATTCACCTCTCTCTCTAGGGTGGACTTCATGTCTTCTCTGCCAAGGGTGGACTTGGAGGCTTGCCTTGCCTATGGCGGACTTCAACCCCTCTCCTTACAAGGGTGGACTTCATACTTACCAAGGCATGGCGAACTTGGTGCCTCCTCAAGACATGGCGGACTTCAACCTTTCTTGTGCTATGACGGACTTGGAGGCCTACCTTGCCAGGGTGGACTTTAGCCTTGGCCTGCCAGTGCCTGCCTTTGGCTTGCCAAAGGCAAGGGCGGACTTCATGTTCTGTTAGCTGTCTCCTCTCATGGGCGCCACCTCTTGAACTTAGCCACTTTTGCCAGTTTTTTACCATTTACTTTGATTTTCATGTTGATTTCTCTCAATCTGGAGGCGTGTTGACTTTATGATCAGTGGGATCTTAAAATAGCAACTTTTCCCAAAATAGAAACTTTCTAAAAATATAAACTTTTTGAAAATAGGAAAAAGAAAAAAGCATCCCTAAAAAATAGGAACTCCAGAATGGCCTAAAAATGCCAAAAATCAAAAAAGCAAAAAGCAAAAAAAAATAGAATCCCTAAAAAATAGGAAGTGTCAGAAATGACCAAAAGCATAGGCGATCCTCGTCTTCCGGGTCTTCCGAACCCTTCCATGACGTTTAGGCACACAAACGGGTTCAAAATTTCAACTTGGCCGGAGTGACTCTCAAAAACAACTCAAATTTTGAACTCCAAACTGGCAACGCAGAGGGCGAAACCAAAAACTTGGGGGTCCCCATTTGCAATGGGGCAATGTGTGAAATAGGTCACAATAAGACTTATAGGTAATTATTCTAGAGAATGGCGATCTCATAAAGAAAACATTATTTACACTCCTAAATGCCAAACGAAGGTATGTTTGAGCACTCTTTCCAGTGCTCTTACAGAATTCAATCATTTTATGTCAAAATAACTGTCATTTATACTTTCTTGAGGGCTGGTGGGGTGATTACTGTGTGGGCCTTCCTATCTCTTGAATGAAATATGATGTCCTTGTTAGTCCTTGTAGAGTATAAATAACATTATGAGAATTAATTTTTATGACCAAGCTAGACATAATTATTTTAGTTTTTCATTGCAAGAGCTAAAGTCAGTTTCTTCAGAGCAAGTTCAAGAGCGAACACTTCTATATTAAGAGAATCTTTCACGTGCAAAATCCTCCAGTGATCCATGTGCTTGTTTACCATACACACACAAGGATTTGCATACCTTCACAACTAGGAGAGAGTATATCACAATAGTTGCTCCAAGTTTTGCAATGGCTCGAGAATAAAAACCTGAAATGACAGAAATATTAATACAATAACATTAATGCTATGAAATTTTCCTCTGTCAATCTTTTGTCTTCTCCTAAACTAAATTATAAGAAATCCCTAAAACGGACAAGAAGAATGCCACCTCATAACCCATTTTTTAAGCTAGAATAACTTAGCAGTGTTGAAATAACTTGTATACAAGGTACATACAAATATAATCAGTCATGAATACTTATATACCTCCAAGGCAGTGATGGTTTTCAGGCCTTGTTTAAGGCTACCTTGGCTTTAAGGCACTGCAACAAACCTTCATAGATCATAAAGTGAATTAATGTATAGCAAACCTGGCCAACGATTGATAATGTTTTCATTTCAAGTCAGTTTAACTCAGTTATTCTAGATGCATCCTGACAGATTCAGATGACTTCTTAATTAAAGTGCAACCACTAACCATGGCTACGTTGGCTTTAAGGAACTGCAACAAACCTTCATAGATCATAAAGTGAATTGATTGCAAACCTGGCTAATGCTTGATAACATTTTCATTTCAAATCAGTTTACCTCAGTTACTCCAGATGTGTCCTGAATCCTGATAGATTCAGATGACTTCTTCATTAAACTGCAAACATTAACCATGATAAGAGTGGGAACCACACTCTTCCAAAATCCTTTGATACTTGCTTCATTATAGAAAACTTTTACCTGTCAAATGAAGATTCCAAGGAAGAATCATCATACCATGAAAGTTTGCCCCGTAAAAACAGGGTATGTATGGTACATAAATTATTCCCACAAGAATGCCACATATTTATGGAACAAACATAAATTATTGTTTTTTTAAAGGGTAGGAGAAGATCAGTTCAACACCTACCATCTTCCAAAACAGTAGATGTCTGCTTTTTGGGAAGTGTTTTTATCGTCAATTTGCACTAGCACCATATACCCTACAGTTCTAGTGGCACATATGGAGGAGTTAACAAACGCCATAAGACAAATTGTGATACGCATGCTTTTCCATTTTTGTCCACAGGTTTTCAAATTTTCATGTGCCATGCCTGAACGGTGAAGATAGATGCATCGAATGCTATCTTTAATCACTTACTCCAGTCCAGGGTTGGATACCAGTTACCTATTAAAATACAAAGAACAATGACCAATTTTATTTTATTTTAAACGATCACTCTACAATTTCTCCTATACTTTATTTTTCTAATGACCATTTTCATCCTACTTAGTTACATAACGATAAATACTGAAAACACTAAAGGCATAATGGAAGAGGTAGGGAGCTCCGCAATGAATGCTTGAAAAAGGCTTTGTAAATGGGAATGCAGGGTAAGTTGTCCTGATTGTAGGGGAGAAGCTCTATCAGTATTATATTTAATTTAGATTTATTTTGTTAGGTTATAAATAGTAAAATTTATAGGAAAATCCTTTACAAAACATATTCTACAATACCAAAAAATATTTCAATTCAAACCCTATGAAACTTACACTCACAGTATCAATCGAACAGGGGACTATGCAGTCTCAGAGTAATAATTTACTAGTAACATGTAGAAGGGAGTAAAGGATGATGTTGGGAAGATAGTCATAAACAAGCAGCTTCTCATCTTTGGCGTAATAACAAGCTCTCAAGCTCACCAGATTGGCATGCATCAAGCTCCCTAGCAGTTGCATATGCTGCTACTTGCAAGTCCATCCTTATCTCTCTTCATCACAACAACAGAGGAATTCTCAACAATAGCTTTATAGGCACTCCCAAAGCTGCTTTTGCCTAACATCTCCATAGAGGCTTGAAGAAGGTCCTCCACCTCAATCTTCTTTGGCCCATGTAAGAACGCCAGCATTCCTCAATATTCAAATGGGAGTTGCTAAAAGGTATTATGGTTGTTGGAGGAATACACCATTTTCTCCTTTTCCAAAATATTTGTACCCTTTCTTTCCACCACAATTCTACAGTATCTTCTACAATAATAGCAGAGAAATACCAGTCACCAAAATTAATAGAGTGGAATTTCCCACTATAATTTTAATATCAACCCTTCTGCTCAGCTTCATTGGCCTCTTCATAGCTGCCTTAAAACCACACAATAATTAGATTTGAAAGTTTCACCACTAGCCTCTAATGCAGCAACAACCACTGTCTACATTGCTATACCTGCCCCAAATTCTTTTGCAAGGCAGAGCACAGGTTTAGCTAACTATTAGATTGATCAGATTGATTAGTTATTTTGAAATTACAAATAAAGTAACAGGTGGAATTAATAGAGAAGCTCAAAAGTTATTTACCTTTATTGTGGTCATTTTGATAATCTAACTATTGAAGGAAGTAAAATTGGCATTTAGAAAATCTAGGTGAAAGGATTCAAGGGCCCTCGTTAATATTGTTCCAGGGAATTTGATAAATTATGTTAGCATGCAGGTATTATTCAGCAAAAGACTAGACCTTATACTCCCCAACAAAATAGGTTAGAAGAAAGGATGAACTAAACCTTAATGGAAAGAACTAGAAGTATGCTAAGTGGTATGCAACTAGATTGGTGCTTTTGGGCAAAGGTTGTAAGTATTGCTTGTTATTTGATTAATTGATCTCCTTGTTCAGCTCTTCTTGATAAACTTCTTGTGAAGTGGACAAGTAAAAATCCTTCAATTTCACATTCAAGGATATATGATTGCAAGGCTTATGTTTATGGGCCTCAGGAAAAGCAATATAAATTGGATCCAAAAACTTAGAAATGCATCTTAATTTGTTACATTGGAAATGTTAAAAGTTATAAACTTTGGAATTGTCTAACCCAGAAGATGTTTTTTTGAGAGATGTGATTTTCAAGGAATTTAGATCTTATTTAGGTGACGAACAACTAACGGGAAAAAAAGAATTAAAACAATGCATTTCAAAACAAAAATAGAAAAAAATGCACATATGGAAAAGTAGTTAGATGGATCAAAGGATGGAGAATAAGAAGAGGGTTCATATGAGAGTTTAGATGATGATGTGTAGGATGAGCACACAAAAAAACAAATAGAGCCTACTTTGAAAATTCCACAAGACAACAAAATCTAGTTGACAACTATAGCTTGCTAGATTTTCGTTGTGTATTTGTTTTGTTGAGTACTAATGATGAACCTAGATCTTTCAAGGAGGCTCTAGCTTCGAAAGATAGTGAGTCTTGGATGCAAGCCATGCAGGAGGAGATGATGGCTTTGGACAACTGCAATACCTAAGATCTTGTTAGTTTGTTTGATCTAATAAATCCCATTGGTTGCAAGAGGATGTACAAAAGAGAAATTTGGTGTAAATGGTTCGTATGAACAATACAAAGCCAAACTAGTGTCCAAGGGCTACTCTCGAAGAGAGCGAGTTGATTTTGGTGAAATTTTCGTCCCTGTTGCTAAGTCATATTTTATTAAATTTGTTTTATCCATTGCTATAGCTTGTGATTTTGAAATTGAGCAAATGAATATTAAAATTGCTTTCTTGTATGGTGATTTTGAGGAGACTTATATGTGACAGTTTAATGGTTTTGTTGTGAAAGGAAAGGAATAGTTTCTTTGTAGGTTGAAAAAGGTCATCGTATGATCTAAAACAGTCATCCAAGATGTGGTACCAAAAATTTGATGTTTTTAATGTTAAAATTGAGTTTTCTTAGAAGAAAGAAAGATCATTGATGATCAGATACTAATTATTGTTTTGTATGTAGATGATATGTTGTTTATGGGTAACAACAAGGTAATGATTAGGGAGATTAATGCTCAGCTCTTTGACATATTTGACATGAAAAAATTGAAGGCTAGAAAACTTATTCTTGGGATGGAAATTAGCAAGGAAAGTACATAGAAGCTTAGGTTGAATCAAAGTAAGTATGTGGATGCAATTTTGCAATGGTTTAGAATGTATGACTATAAGCAAAAGACTAAAGAGTATTCCATTTCAGTTTGTATTAAACTTACTTTAGAAATATGTCCTAAAGATACTGACGATTTTGATGGAATGTCTAACATGTCTTATTTTAGAGTTGTTGGTAGTTTGATGTATGTAATGGTTTGCATTAGATTAGATATTGCCCAAGTAGTGGGAGTTCTGAGCAAGTTTATGTCTAACCCTAGTAGAGATCATTGAACTTTCGCTAAAAGAATATTAACATATTTGTGTGGTACTTCTGATTATTATTTGTGTTATCATGATAATAATGATGTGGATAAGTCATTGGGCATACAACAATTTGTTGATGTAGATTGGGCAAGTGATTTGGATAGTTGAAAGTCCACTAGTGGCTATGCTCTCTCTATTTGGAGGCGCAATGAGTTGGATGGGTAAAAGGCAGCCCATCATTGTTTTGTCCACCAAAGAAGTAGAGTATATGGCTGTTACACATGCCTCTAACGAAGCAGTTTAGTTACAAAGACTTGGCATAGGTATTGGTTTTGATTGTAGGATTGTTAGATTCCGATGTGACAGTTAGAGTGTTAGTTTTTTGGCCAAAAATCCTATATATTATGCTCGTACTAAGCATGCTGATGTTCAATATCACTTTGTGCAAGAAATGGATGTATTTACAATGTAATGTCAAGTGGAAGAATGTTAGGATTAAGGTGCTATTTACCTTGCAATCCTATGTATTATTTGTATCTCTCCAACACTCTTGGAATGTGTCCTTGGAGGCATAAGATGCAATTAGAAATTAATTTTATAATTGAGATTCCCCAAGAATCTTGGCATTAGTTGTTATTGCATTTATGAAGAAAGTGGAGTTGGTGATGGCAGTTACAAACCTATTTTTAGCAGATTTCTCAACTTGGGAATTAGAGTTGAGTAGTGGAGCATTTTGAATGTTCTTGATGGGTCATATGATTTGGGTGATGATTTCAAATGCCTACCTTAGGAAATGGGCCATTATGGAGGAGTTTCAAATCAAAGATGTTGTCTTCTATTAGTATGTAGGTTGTTTTTGATATTCATGGCTCATGGAGAGTTATATTTATTATTCTTGGAAGAGCCGCATCATTTTAGATGTGGGTGTTTTTGCATTTTACCATGGTTTTAGGATATATTGTTTTGAGAAACCATTTTTGATAATCCTCACATTTCTCTATAAATTGGAGGCATGATAATAGTAGTTTTATGAGATTGTATACAGGTACACAAGTGTTGCAAAAGTTTTGTCAAGGGTCAAAATGTTAGTGTCTGGATGCAAAACTCCTTTTGAAGATTAATACATTTTTGTGCTCTTTCTTATGTGGAGTTTTTTTCTCGAAAGTGTTTCTCCATGTCAATTTTGCATTATCTATGGTTTGTTGATTTATCTCTTATTGTTGCTTTTGCAATCACATAATTTTAATTATATGGTAATCCTTGTTTAATAAACAAATTGAAATTTCAAAATTGCATACACTTCCAGAAGATTTTATTGCAGTAGTTTCATCTTGTTAATCAACAATAGGGATCTAAAAGTAGCTATTACAATAATATCATATATGAAAACAACCATAGATAAAACCACAGAGCCAATGCCTTCATTTAACGGATAACAATAGAACTATTTTTTAGAATATAAAAAAGCACAACAAAAACTGATCTAGCTGCATATGGATTCCCAAAAGAACTCATTGAAACCATGGCAACTGACTTATCTAAATATTCTGCACAAATTGTGTCGTGATGTCAATGATACCAATGAGGATAAATCAGAAAAGTTTGTAGGAATAATATTATGAAACTCTACTATTGTGCCCTTGCACACATGCCCTATACTTTGCATCAGCAAAATAGGGGCCCCTTCTTGATTTGATTAGAGCTCTTGAGTAACTATTTTCAAGGTTCTATAGGTTCAGGTTTAGTTTCAGTGCTTGGATGCTTTCATTTGATGTCATTGAGTCAATCTAGTGCTTACTTGTTCATTGATGGTATTGGCATGCTTTGCTCAAGTAGCCTTGTTTGGAGAGATGCAACATTGCTTCATTTGATTTCTTGGTTTACATGGAGAATTTTCTTGATACCCTTGTCTTTGACATTATGCTAGTGTTCTTGGCAAATTAATTTGCTGGTATGCTTGGTTTTGAGGACTTTGGTCTAGTTGGAGCATGCTTTGAAAGTTTGCATATCATATTACAACTCCTTGATTGGTCTTAGGATCACTTGGAAATGAATCTTCTTGTGTTTGATTGGCCACATCATGCAACATTGAGCTCATTTAAGGGAAAAAGGTGATTATAGAAGTACACTAGCCCTCATGACACCATACAACCCTTAGAATTTCTAAGTTTCCTTTTGAAAACCTTTAGAAGAAGTTGTAAATCAATTTGGGTGCCAAAATTTAAAATTAATGAGGGAAAAGAAGTTTAAATTAATAATTTTGTATAACCTTTCATCTCAAATTTGACGGATGGAACTTAAAGCAAAAACCCTAGTTAGATTGTCACACTCTTTATATGAATGATTTAAAGTTTTGAGGAAAACTTATATAAAATTGAAAAGATTAACTTATTGAGTTGTTATTAGTTATTTGGGGCCCACACATTAATATGTATGGATGAAGGAAATTTTGAAGAGGTGAAGTGTTAGATTTTTTATTTTTATTTTTCCATTTCATGGCTCACCTCTCTTCCTTGATAGCTATTAGAGAGCCCTATTTCCAAGCCCCTGTTCTCATGATTCAGCCTTCACACGTGTTGGAGATGTGTAAAGGCATGAATGATTCATTTTCCAAAATTTGGGGATCTATTATGCATGATTTTGGTGAGAAAGGAAGAGAAAGTCACTGTTTTCAATCACAGTCATTGTGAAAACTCAAAATCCATCAAAACATCATGGTTCTAGAATCGTTACAAGCCATATACCAGGTTTAAAGATAAGAGGATTAATGGTGTTCAAGGCCCAAAGGGTTTTCATATCAAATCCTTCCAAAAACCAAACTAAAATGATCTTAAAGATAAGCCTAGGGTTTGGTTGCCAATGGCAACTCACCAAACCCTAAGGTAAATATGATTTGAGGAAGATTTCTTTTGTGTTATTTATTTGATTGATGCATACTTGACATGTTATGATCCAATATTCAGATTTAATACTTGCCATGTTGGTTTGCAGGTCAACATTCCAAATAAAGAAAAGCAAAGGAGGTCATAAAATTGTCGTAGCTCTATCATCAGCATTAGGCTGAACTTCAAAGGAAAACATATGGTGATAATATGTCTAGGATTGTTAAGACGTTGATCTATCTATTGGACTCCAATCCTAAGGCATGAATAGTGAGAAGATTGCTTACAGGTTTCAAGGAGTCCATGACTGTAGCTGCCACTAAGACTGTGTAACAGCAGATAGAGGGCTCCTCTCTCTTTTACTATTTACAAAACCCTATGTTGGAGAAAAAAGGGTGATGATGAGTCTTATTTGATACCATACAGCATCTAATGTTAAATGAAAGACTCCAAAGTCTCATGAGCTCCAAAGATTTTAAGTCTTTTCAAGGATTTTAGGAAACCCAGGTGTGACTGTCATTTTGGGTTACTTTGGCAAGGTGTTTGCAAACATGAATCCTTGGTTCCCATGACAATGATGGAGTGGAGATCATCTTGGGACCTTTAGAGGAAATCTGGGAGTCATAAGGTGAAGTGGGCAGTTGTGAAAAGGGATTTTACATCAGCTGCATGGCTGTTTTAGTCATGATCAACCTTTTCTCTCTTTGGAACAGCAGTATGGTGAAGTTTTCAAGCCCATGAGCCATGACACCTTGCCCAAGTGGAGAATGAAAGTATTCAACAAGGTATCAAGACACCATCCAAGGAGCCATGGTGCATGTGGTTGAAAAGAAAGTAAGCTCCCATGTGACATAAGGCTGTCCCAGTCATAAACAGCCAGTAACCTTTTTAGAACAGCAGTATGGTGAAGTTTTCATACCTATAAACTATGAAGCCTTGCTCAAGTGGATATTGGGAATAGTCTACATGGATTCAAGTCATCATCCAAGGAGTTATAGAGCATGGGCGTACTGATAAAGAGAGTTTTTCATGAACTTTAGGACTGTTGCAGGCTTGCAGCCCATGACCAGCTAGAGCACTTACAAGACTGTCATAAAGTTCTCTAATTTTACTATAATTTTATGAGATCAACCTTATCAATGGGATGGAGGTAAGTTGTTTCGATTCATGTAAGGTATAATACCAATAGAATACCTGATTTTCATCCTAAAGAAGCAAATGTGCAGCCAAAAGATGGAGGACAGTTATGACTGTCATAAACAGTATTGATGATATTTTGATATTTGGGCATATTTTGTGAACCAAGTACTGTATTGTAATCCATTTTAGGCTGGTTATATGGTTAAAAAATGCTATGCCCTATAGGCTTGGGTATAGGGGGCGGTCCTTATTAGCCTTGAAAGCTTCATACAGCTGTCCCAAAGATGCATGTTGACAGACCTAGCAGCTCTAGGGAAGCCATGGCTATCTTTTGAGTTCTAGTTCCATGGTTATGGAAACTTGATGAGGATGAAGAAAAGGATCAAAGAGAATATGAGGTGAAGGTGCAGATCCAGGGATAAAGGCCTTGAATGATATCAAATTTGTGAGGTTGCCAATGGCAACAAATTTGCTCGGAATTTAGAATTGATAGACTCAACATTTGTGATGATAGACCTTGACGTTTCTTAATTCATTTGATTTGATGATGATGAATTTGATTCTCTCTTTGCTTGTTTGCAGGTCTAGGATGCTAAAAATACTATGGAGATATTCTGAGACATGAGGAAAGCATACTATACTAGGATGAATGGACCTTCTACAACTGCACAAGGTTATTTATGCTTGATGGTTGGAGAGCTGCAGCTACATAAGGAAGACAATAATGAAATGACATGGATTTTAAGATGCAATACACTTTTAGGGAGGCCTAATAGGACCTATTTTATCTCATTGTAACTTGTAAATTTGAATTTGTTTCTACCCTACAAAGGTGGATCTAAATTTGAGATTAGGCCGACTTAATCAAGGAGTGAAATGTAAGATCACCTCTATAAAAGGAGGATTATCGTTTAGTTTTTAGTGGCGGACAGCGAAGGGGCAGGGTAGGTGGTTCTAAAAGAGAAATTTAGAGAGAAAAAAGGCAACTACAGTGTGAGAATCCTGCTGGATATTGTCACATGCCAATGGCAAGCCAGTTCTCCACTTGGAATGGTGATGCATTTGTATTTGTTGTTTTCAAACCTGGATTGTTTGGTGGAATTCAATAAAGTGTTGAATGCTTACATCTTTTTTTTTAAAGGTGGATTTGTCCAAGATTGTGTAATACTTGAGCATGTAATATGGTAGTCTTATACACACGACAGGTTAGTTTCAGCCAGATTATACCAAGAGGCCGTGACATAGGCTACATATTATAGGCAGCATTATCACCGAGATGTACCATAGGCACTGAGACAACCTGATTTTTTGCAGTGGAGTGATGCACAACTGAGAGCCGAGGATCAGCTTGAGAGGCAGGTTGGAGAGGTTAGCAGCCATCAAGGCTAGCTATTATGTACAGACACTTTTTTGAGTTTGTTTCCCTTTTACATTCATGGGCTCCTTTTTGATAGCCTCATGGATATTGTACTTATGATATACATACATTGATCCAGATTTTATACTATGACTATTTTTTGATATATATATATATGATACAGATACAGATACAGAGGATTTATGATGTGATATGTTCACTTTATTTCATCCTTATGCTATATAGATGTAATTATGTGCTTATATTTGATCATGTATGGATGCAATTTTTTTATGCTTATGCGATATGCAATGTTATATTCTTTTTCAGTATTCCTTTCACGATATGCTGTGATATGCAAATGTTTATGCTATGATTATGTATGTAAATGTTTATGGATGGTTAATGCGATGTATGCTTATTATATATGTGAATGCATATGTATGCAACGATCTAAGATGTTTAGAATAACAAATCTATATTATTCGTCACAACTCAAATGATGATGCAAAATGTATGATACGATACGCAATGATTATGCTAATGGATGTTTTATGACTATGCTATGATTATGAGATGCATGTATGCTGATGATTTGTGGATGCAGTTGATGATGTTTTTGCTAACTTTCATGATACCAGGTTAGCGCAGAGAGAAGATAGAAGAATAAAGAATGAATGACCATTGATTTTGATGATTTCTTCGAAAGATCCAACAAGTCTATGATCCATCGAGACTTTATTAGAGATGGTGACCAGACAATGCAAGATGCAAGATGATGAGTTGCCCACACTTTGGGATTGGGATTTTCCATCATTCCTTATTGTTTGATATAACACAGACACGATGCATCAAGGTATTAATAACTAGGACAACGTTGTATCTAGTGTAATGGACTTTGGTTCTGCCAATAGATAGGATAGTTCTTGTTCACATCTTGACATATAGAAACCTTGTTGGAATGCAAGTTAGAAGCTTAAAATACATTGGACCGAAGCATAGGCAATAGTCAACAATATACACTAAACGACCTTCCTACACACAACTAAGCAAGTATGCACCAAAATTATTTTACAAGAATATCCACAAGCACAACAAACGAAAGATCATGATCAATGCCCCTTTCCTTTCTCTCTAAATCTTTTTGATAGACATTATCGATAGGTCCTCAGAATGGGTCATTAAGATAAATCATAAGAAAAGATCAAAGACAAACAATCAGTGTGATATATATCTCTTGCCTTGTTTAATTTAGCTAAAGTGATAACTGATACTGATGCCCATTGTAGGAAGGATACATCCTAGGACTTGTTGATTAGAGGTTGTTTGATGTGAGGATGATGATACTAAGATGATTTGTTGATACAAACTTCATTGATGCATTTACCTATGATCTAGACTTTAGATTTTGACACTTAAGTTCTCATTTTACAACTTGCTATACTTGTTTTTTGCTTACTTTGCCAAAGGTTGAAGGTGACGCTTGATTTATTATGGGTGAAGGTTTATTATGGGTGAAAGTGAGATAGGATGAATGGTTTTAGATTTTTTTTTCTGGAATATTTCAATGTTTTTGGTATTTTGAAAATGTTTTGAGGTTGTTTTTGGTCTTTTTGAAAGTTTATGAATATTTTTGGGCTTTTCGGTTATTTGAGGCTTTTTAGGGTTTTTTGAGATATTTGAGGCTTTTTTAGGTCTTTTGAGTGTTTTCTATTGTTTTAGGATTTTCAATTTTCAAATGTTTTGGGTTTTTTTTTTAGAATTATTTGAATGTTTTAAGCTTTTGAAGATATCTGGTGTTTTGGGATTTTGAATATATTTGGATGTTTAGGGTTTTCGAGTTTTTCGACTAAGAACCTAACCTAAAGACCTATCTTAGGGGTCTTAGTAGCTGATAAAAGATAATCCTTGCTTACGTTATACACGTAGAGACCACGTAGTTCGACCGACTCAACCCATTTACAAGATGAAGATATGAACAGTGATGGAAAAGTCAGTTTATTATGATGAACTCCTAAAGGAATGACCTAGGGTGTCTCGTGGACACATCAATGATGGCCTTACCTATGTTCAAGCTTAGAGACGATGTAGTGCGACAATAGAGCACTATTTTTATTTTTATTTTTTTCGATGTTTTGAACTTTTTAGGGATTTTGATGTTTTCTGGATGTTTCGTATTTTTCCTTTACAATTTTCTAGATGTTTGTTATTTTGATGAAATTTTAAGAATGTTTTTGGGATTTTCGTCAAGATTTTCTGAATGTTTTTGGTGTTTTCTGATAAGATTTTCGATGACCCCAAGATATACAAGGACCCGATATGGTCCAAAACAAAGTGCCCCCAACATGACATGTTAGACTACTTCGATAAAGGCAGGACAAACTGAACTTTGGAATATGTCAAGCAGTACTAAAGGGATACGATACTTCACATCATCAAGCCATGATAAGGATGCAGATGGGTAATAGATGAATGGTAGTGCAAAGAATGATAGGACAAAAGAGCCAACGAATAGATGAAGGTGCTTTATTTAGGCAAGGCACCTGTTTGCTAGGTTTTCACCAAGGTACTTGCCCAAAGCGCCATCAAAGTGGTTTTCAGTAGAGGACAATATTTTTCTTTACTTTTTCAATCCTTTTTATTATTTTTTGGATTTTGATCATTTTTTGATTTTTTGTATTTTTCAGATTTACACCCTTCAAGCCTAGGCATAATTTCTTTTGAGATGCAAGTTGTTAGTTGGCTCTTGCAAGGGTTCACCTTCAGGTGTTGATAGTTGATATTCTCTTGATCCATAGCTTGTTGTGACGACGAAGGGACCCAACTACTCAGGCTCAAATTTTTCTTTACTAGCTTGATCTGGTAGATTCTTTTGATTCTGATTTAGGACAAGATCCCCTACCTGGAAAGACTAATATTTGATCTTCTGGTTATAGCTCTGTTTCAGTCGATTTTGATATACTTACAAGTGATTGAGGGCGTTAAGATGACACTCGTCTAGGAACTCTAGCTCATTCAGCCGAGATACTTTGTATTCTTCATCAATGATTAGGTTTTGTAGTGACACTCACAGTGATGAGAGCTGAACCTCAATAGTTAGGATAGCTTTTGATCCATAGACCAAGGAGAAAGGGGTTGCACCTATTCGTGTGTAGATACTGGTTCGATAGGCCCAAAGAGTGAGATTTAACTGTAGATGCCAATCACGACTAGCTTCGTTGACTGTTTTCTTCAAGATTTTTAGGATAGTTTTGTTTGTAGCTTCTTCTTGGCCATTGCCTTGGGGATAATACGGGGTAGAGAATCAATGTTGGATGTTGAATTTTTGACATAGCTCTTTCACATCTTGATTCTTAAAGGGTGTCTCATTGTCTGAGATTAGGGTTCGTGGGACACCATAATGGTAGATGAGGTAATTCAGGATAAACTTGACAATTTGCTTCCTTGTTGTGTAGTTCATCGAAATGGCTTCTACCTACTTAGTGAAGTACTTAGTGGCAGTTATGATAAACTTGTGGTCATTAGATGAAGTAGGGGTGATTTTTCCTATGAGGTCGAGTCCCCATTGTGAAAAGGGCCAAGGTGTGATCATTGGTTGCAATTCTTGAGCTGGTGCATGAATCAGATCTCCATGTTGCTGACATTGGACACAATTCTACAGATACTGATGAGCGTCCTTTTCCATGGTTGGCCAATAGTACCCCATACTCAACAGTTTCTTGGCTAACATCATACCACTAGAATGGGAACCACATATGCCATCATGTATTTCCGTTAAAGAAGTTAAAGCTTCCTCTTGGTTAAGACATCATAGTAATGTTCCTTCGATGCTTCGATGGTAGAGGGTATCACCTAGGATCACAAATTAGGATGCCTTCTTGACAAAGGTCTTTTTAAAGTTCGAGGTGATATCAGATGGGAGGGTTCCTCTAGTTAGGTAGATAAAGATGTCATGATACCATGGGGATCCAGGACCAACAATGACACACAAATTCAGATTAAGGGATTTTGAAAGTTGGTACAAGAAGTTGTTCTAGCAAGAATTCACATTGGAGGTCGTTGTTCGGTATGTCCAACAATGATTCGATTGTTGTCATGGCATCTGCTACTCTATTGTTTATGCAAGGAATCTGCTCAAAGGTTATCTCTATAAAGAGATCTTTGAGATTCTCCACCATCTTCTTGTAAGGGGTGAGCTTATCATCTTTAGTTTGATAGTTGTCATTGGCTTGTTTGATAACCAGTTGTGAGTCTCCATAGACTTTCATCTCTTGAATTTGTTGTTGAACTACTATCCTTAGTCCTATGTTTAGGGCTTCATACTCAACAATGTTGTTAGTACAATGAATGATAGCTTGTATGAATTTGGGATACAATCACCTTGAGGGGTGATAAAAATAATGCTTGCTTTGGATCCATGTTGGGTGAACGATCCATCAAAGTACATCTTCCACTGAGTTGTGAGGTTGATACGAAACACTGATTCATTAGAAAACTCGGATATCAAGGGGTTCTCTACATAGATGAGGTAATTTTGCTAGTTGGTCTATGACCACTTGTCCTTTGATTGCCTTCCACTCCACATGATTCATCAAATTCTATTAGGATCATCACCCATTTGGCCATTCGCCCTGTAAGAGTTGCTTTAGATTTCAGGTATTTTAATGGGTCTATCTTTACAATGATCTTGATTTGATGCGACAAAATGTAATGCATGAACTTTTTTGAAGCAAAAACTACTGCTAGGCATGCTTTCTCAATAGGTGAATAGTTCATTTCATAGCCCTTTCCTTTCCATTTTCATCATGATGTGCTAGAAGAGCTCTTAGTGTCATCGATGTTGCTGAGACATATAAGATCAATGGTTTGTTTGATATTGGTGGCATGAGCATTGGAGGTGTCAGTAGATAATATTTGATCTGCTAGAAATCATTATCACACTTGTCATCCCATTTGTAAGTTATCCTATTATGGAGAAGATGCGAAAAGGGGTGGATTTTATCTGATAGTTGTGTTATGGACCTTTTGATAGACTGCAATCTTCCTTGTAACCCTCTCATCTACTTCAGTGTTTGCGGTGGTTCCATATTGACGATTGCTTTTACCTTTGCTGGATCAATTTCTATCATGAGACAATAAAGCCAAGTAGTTTCCCTGATGTAACCCCAAAGTCACTTTTTTGGATTTAGTCAGACCTTGTATTCTTCAAGCCGATCAAAGATGGGTCCTAGGACTTGTATGTGCTCATTCATTTTCTTTGATTTTTCCAAAATATCATCCACATAATATTCAACTATTTTGTGGATCATGTCGTGGAAGATGAGGGTCATTTCTCTTTGATAAGTTGCTTCTGCATTCTTTAACCCAAATGGCATTACGTTCTAGCAATATGTTCCCCATGGACAATTGAATGCAGTTTTATGTTGATCCTCCTTAGTGATAATGATTTAATTGTAGCCTAAAAACCATCCATGAGTGATATCATTTCATGCCTCATTTTTAGGTCCATGATGAGGTCGGTGTTGGGAAGAGGAAAATCATATTTAGAGAATACGTTGTTTAAGTCTCTAGAGAATGCTTTGTTTGAGTCTCTGAAATTAGTGCAGATTCTAATGCCCCCAATGGGTTTTGAGACTAGTACCAGGTTTGAAACCCACTCAGAATAATCTATTGGTCGGATGAATCCAACGCCAAGAAGCTTTTGTAACTCTAGTTTCACCAATAGTGCTATCTGAGGGTGCATCTTTCTTAACTTTTGCTTGACTAGCTTGGCTTTAGGATAGACTGCTAAGTGATGCACAACTACTTCAATATCAAGGCCTGGCATATCTATGTATGACCGTGCAAATTTAGCTTTCTACTCTTTTAGGAATGCTGCTAAGTTCTTCTGTTCTTCATCCAACAACGATTCAACATAGAAAGTGATCTTGGGTGCTTCTTCTGTTCCCACACTGACTAGAATAGCCTTTTCAGCTAGCACTGCTGACTTTTCAGAATACATTGCACTAAGGGGGAGATTGAATCCCTCATCCTTGGGTGCCCTAGAGAGGTTTTCACCCTCGGATATGTCCTTTATTTTTACTGTTTTAGGATCAGAGAGTGCCACAATGTGATTTTTACTCAAGGATCTGCATGTTAGTTGCATTTCATCAATTTTATGACTAAAGGATTCAATCATCTCCCCACAGTATGCCCCTGTGTCTAGCTCTATGTCAAAACCTTCTTTGTGATCTGCCTATGATAGGTTGTTGTGGAGTCCCATGAATTTTGAGATCGCTTCATCGTTTTCAAATAAATCTAGAATTGGTGGTCCTTGTTGGTCCATGTCAATAAGTTACGGGTGTATGAGGCATAGTTCAATTGACTAATTGCTTGGAACAAAGGATGTAATGGATATCATTAAGAGGGATTTTTTTTCAAATAGGTCACCCATATCAAGGGGGAAGCCATCTAAAGTCGTATCACATGGTGTAGGTAACCAAGAGGAAGCCTCAACCAGTTTAGCAAAAGTACCTTTTCCAATAAGGGTAACCTTGCTAGTAGAACAACCTAAACCAAGATTCTTTAATCGTTCTTAGGAACGACAGGTTCTAGCAAGCCATTGTCATCCTGTCCTAGCTTCTCGTTCTTGTTATAACTATTGGAATGTGATGCTATTGATTGTTGTCATTGATGTCAACATATCTTGGTTGATTGATTAAGGTTTGGTTTTGATGTTTTGGTGATACAGATTGACATGCTCCAAATGTTGTGTTGTGATGATCTATAGTAAGATACACTCTTAGGGATCCAAACCAATATGGAAAGTGGCTAGCGTGTCTCAGAATATTGTTTGCATTATATTATGTACATTCTATTCTTTGGTTCTGAATATCATGGTTAATATGTAGCTTGTTGATTTGAGCGAGGAAGTTGTGTGGTCCACGTTTCATTCCCTTCCACTGTGGGAATGTTTTTGTGGTGACCTAATTCAAATTGTGTTCAACTGACTTAGGAGTTTATGGAAGCATAAAATTTAATTGTGCTTGGTCGACTTGAGAAGATTATGAAGGCATGGGTTGGTATAAGTAAAAGTTTGTTCCCTTCGATCAAAGCAAGTGTGGTGAATGTGAATTGGAAAATAGAGATATTGTGCGAAAGTATACCAGAGACAACAAACATTGAGTTCCTTCCAATGTGATTGTTGGTGATAGTTATTTTTGCGGTGGATTTCTTTTTCATCATTCTTCTTGTAGTGAGCCATTTTCTGAAGGCAGTGAGCCTTTGTTTTTTTTCTTTGGCTATAATAGCTGGGCAATGAGCCTTACCTGTAGTGAGCACTTTGGCAGTGAGCCCTTGTAAAAATCACCTTAACTGGTGTTTTATAATTGATAATTAGCATTCTCCGTGGTTTTTCCTATCTTGCATTTCCACGTAAATCTTGGTGTTCTTTGTGCATGGTGTTGTTATGTGCTTTCATGTTCATATCTGTTTAATTTCTATCTGATTGATTTGAGTTTTCTCTGGATTAATTAAGGATAAGAAAAGTGTTTTATAATAACTGATTCACCCCCCTCTCAGTTATCTAGACTGTTCTACAATTAGTATCAGAGTTTGGTTCCTCAAAGGAGAGCTTAACCGCTTGGGGTAGATTCGATGGTGCACAAATTGACAATTCTGGTGTTTGATGGATTTGACTATAGTTTTTGTAAAGTGCAGATGAGAGGTTACCTGATTTCTCGAGGGTACAAAACTTGGAAAGTCGTTGAGAAAAAATATGTTGAACCGGCAAATAGTCCTTCTAGTGCGGATGATATTTCAGCCTATGAAGAGAATGAGAAGGCAAGGTATGCAATCTTTAGTGCTTTATCTAAGACTAAGTTAAGAAAATTTATTTGATTGGAAATTGCTTATGATGTTTGGGAAAAGTTGTAAGAAATATATGAAGGAAATGATGAGTCAAATTATCAAAGAAGTTGACAACTAAGCGAAGATATGAAAACTTGAAGATGGAAGAAGGTGAGGATATAACAAGCTATTTTTCAGAGAGTTGACAGTGCAGTAAATGAAGTCAAAAATCAAGGAGGCACTCTAACAAATGAAGATGTTATGGAGAAGATTTTGATGACCCTACCAGAGAACTACAATGACAAGATCTCAACTATTGAGGAAGTTTACGATCCAAATAAATTCACCAAAGAGCAACTATTTGGCACCTTGACCAGGTTTGAGATGAGAAAATTTGGAAAAGAAAAGGAGAAATCTGAAATTGCCTTCAAAGCCACAAAGACAAAAGATGATACAAATAGTGAAAGTTCAGATGAGTTGGAAGAAAACTGAATATATTGGCAAGTACAAAGGTATGCTACCTCTTAAATGCTTTAGATGTGGAAAGATTGGTCATTTAGCAAATAAGTGTCCGGAGAAAAGAGCAAGGCAAAATTTTAAAAAGATCAATAAGAAGGCCTATAATGTTAATGAGAATGCCAGTATTTCAAATGATGAATTAGATCATGAGGATTGCTTATTTTTAGTAGAAAATGAGGAATGTAGATTTGATATCTCTAATATCTATCTAGAATCTAATGATAACATTGAAGCTGCATTATTTGTGAAAAGAAATAGAGATGAATGGTTGATTGATAGTGGATGTTTGAATCATATGACCGGTGATAAAAGTAAGTTTGTAAATCTTAAGAAATATGATGGAGGTTATGTTAGATTTGGAGATGATAAAACAACACAAATTGTTGGAATTGGTTCTATTACCTTTGATGGAAAACATAACACTGACAATGTTTACTATGTGAAGGGTTTATATCATAATCTTTTGAGTGTTGGACAGATGTGTGAGAATGGCTATAATGTTGTATTTTAAGATGATGGTTGTGAGATCCAGAAGAGTTCCAGAATTGTTATTGCAGTAGGAAAAAGAACAAGTGGGAATATGTATCAACTAGAAGGAGCTACAAAGAGATGCCTATTTTCTTAGAGAAATGACTATTGGCTCTGACACCAGAGGATGTGTCATATCAAATTTGAAAACTTGTTAAGGATAAGTTCAACAAAGGTAGACATAGATTTGCCAAGACTAACCAAACTAGACAACATTATCTACAAAGGATGTCAAGAAGGAAAACAGACCAAAGGAACATTCAGAGGAAAAGAAGCATCATCTACCAGATTGTTGGACCTTGTACACACTGACCTATGTGGACCAACCAGAACAAGAAGCTTGAAAGGTGAGAAATATTTCATGCTATTAGTAGATGATTATTCTAGACTAACTTGGGTCACATTTTAAAGAGAAAAATTTGAGGCTCTAGAAAAATTCAATATTTTCAAGGCAAGAGTTGAGAATGAAGTTGACAGGAGAATCAAGTGTTTAAGATCTGACAGAGGAGGAGAGTTCACTTTTGATGAATTTAACAAGTTCTATGAGAAACATGACATTAAAAGACAACTATGTGTCCCTAGAACACCACAACAGAATGGTGTAGCAGAAAGAATGAACTGGACAGTTCAAGAAGCAACTAGAACAATGATCATGGAGGCAGGTTTACCATAGGTCTATTGGAGAGAAGCGATACACACAACAATATACACTCTTAACAGAGTATTTTTCTAAAGGAAATATGGAAAGACATCATATGAGCTATGGCATGGAAGGGCTCTCATAGTAAAGTACTTCAAAAAATTTGGAAGCAAATGCTACATCTGCAGAGATGAGGACAATTTTGGAAAGTTTGATAGCAAAGCTTATGAAGGTATATATTTGGGTTACTCTACAAGAAGAAAAGTGTACCGGTGTTACAACAAGAGAATGAATAAGATAGTTGAAAGTGCGAATGTGAAAGTAGATGAAGATGTTCAAAGAAATCTTGTCAGGCATATTGAATATGAATTAGATAACTTAGATGACAAAGAAGAAAAGAATAAGAAAGAAAAAGAGACAAAGGAGGCTCCAACAACCTCAACCAAAACTCCAAGGTATGTACAGAGAAACCATTCAAAGAATCTGATTATTGGAGATAAGAATAAAGGAATCATCACAAGAAGCAAAACAACCCAAGACCAAGTGAAAAAGCTGGACGAAAGTGGAAAGGTAATGCGAAATTGTTGAAACAAGGTAGCTTCGGTCAGATATAAATGATGATTGAATTTATTCATCATCATCATTTATATCAAAATCGCTACATACAAGCATAGTTTTGATCTGTATTTTTGAGGATATAAATTGTACATATAAGTCAGACCGAATTCCAGATTGATGACATTTAAATATAAATCGCCCTTGCTAAATCGATTAAGTTCGGTTGTCTTAAGTTAGACTAAGGGACACTAACTAAGACACATCCCATGAGCGGACGTGTCTCCACTTTGTGGAGACGTGTCTCTCATGAGACGCATCTCCCTAAAGATGTGTCTCTCTATCATGGGACATGACTCCCCCTCTCTATATTTATGGGAGTTCCAATCCTCAATGCAGATAATCTAAATTAATAAATGTTCTGCTCTTGAGGATTGAATATCTACAACAAAAATTCAGACTTAGTACTTCATATATTCATTCAGAATTAACTTGACATCAACTTCATTATTTCTAGTTCATTATAAAGTATATAATCTGATAGATTTGATCATCCTTAACATGGTATTAGAACCCCGTTGAGAAAAGATCCGATTAAATCCAGATATTAGATTATTTAAATCATATTTTTCTCTTGAAATAAAAAACACATAACATTCTTCATAATGTCAAATGTAATCAGATTTGAGGATCGCCTTGAAGGTGCAAACAAGTTGATTCTAAGATAAAATAAGTTAGACTAATTTGTGAAAGAAAACAAGATAGAACCAAATACTGATCAGGAGAAAACTCAATGGATTGAGAACGATGAGAAAACCATGAAAATTATAGTGGATGCAGTTAGGGATTATATAGTACCTATTCTATCTAAACATGAGACTGCATATCAAATGTTTAAATCCCTTGAGAGCACCTTTGAAATAAACAACACCAATAGGACCCTTGCTCTAAAAAGGCAACTTAATCATGTTCAAATAAACAAGGGAGAATCTATTAGTGCATATTTCATGAGAATCAATGAACTAAGAAATCAACTGTCAACAGTTGGATATCAAATTGATAGCAAAGAGTTAACTCTAATAGCTCTAGGTGGCCTACCAAATTCATGGGAGTCATTTGTTCAAGGAATAAGTGCAAGATCAAAACTCCCTAAATTTGATAGGCTAAGAACAAATTGCTTACAAGAAGAAACAAGACTAATGACAAAAGAAAACAATCAGAAAACCATAGATGAGGATATTCATGTGCTATACACAACTTCTCATAAGAAAAGTAAGAAGAAAAACTTCAAGAGAAAGAAGAATTCTTATGGAAAGGAACCATTCAAGAAAAGGAAAGACATCTCCCAAATACAATGTTTCAGATGTGATCAATATGGACACTATGTAATGAAGTGCCCTGATAGAACAAAACAACAAGCATCCTTTGCTAAAGTTAGAAAGACAAATACAAAATATGACTCTTAGAAATTTGTCTTCTACTCAACACTATCAAGTCAAGTATCAAACAAAGTCAACAACTGGGTAATTGATAGTGGTTCATCAAGGCACATCACAAGGTTCAGAGAACACCTAGATACTATGATAGAAGAAACTGACAAAGAAGTAACTATTGGGGATGATTCTGCACATCTAGTAAGAGGGGTTGTAACTTGCACCATAAATCTGAAGTCTGGCCTCTCTCTACAACTCATTGGAGTATTGTTTGTACCAGGAATAAAGAGGAATCTAATATCGATTTCTACTCTTGAAGACAACAGATATAGGGTTACCTTTATGGATGGAAAATTTTTGGCATGGCCACGAACTCCACTATAAAGAAAGCACAAACTATAGGTGTAAGACAAGAATATCTATACAAACTGTGCACTGATTCTAAACAAGCTCTTATTCATGAGACCTCTGACTCAAATAAAATTTGGCATCGAAGATTAGGACATATTCATTTCCGTGCCCTACCTTCTGTAGAAAAATTAGTAACAAGATTGCCCAAACTAAAACAAATTCATGAAGGAACATGCAGAGGGTGTGCCTTAGGAAAGAATAGAAAGGGGACCTTCCAAAATAGTGTGAGTAAAACCAAAAATGTATTAGAAATAGTACACTCTGACTTATGTGGACCCATGTCTGTACCCTCCATGGCGGGATTCTTATATTATGTAATATTTGTAGATGACTTCTCTAGGAAGACCTAAATATATTTTCTTAAATGTAAGGAGTCAATAGAAATCCTTAAAAGGTTTAAGGAGTTCAAAGCACTTACAGAAAACTTCTCCGGGAAGAAAATCAAAATACTAAGAACAGATAATGGGAAGGAATACACCTCATAAATCTTTAAGGAATTTTGTGTAAATGCTGGGATTAAGAGGGAGTTTATTGTAGCCTACAATCCTCAACAAAATGGTGTTGCTGAGAGAAAAAATAGAACTATTGTAGAAGTTGCTAGAGCAATGTTGTTTGACCAAAACATAGAAACCTCATTTTGGGTAGAAGCCTCTAGGAGAACTGTCTACATTCAAAATAGATGTCCCCACTCTCATCTAGATAACAAGACTCCTGAAGAGGCATGTACTGGTGTAAAACTTGACATAAGTCACTTAAAGATCTTTGGTTGCCTTGTCTACATTCATGTACCTAAAGAAAAGAGATCTAAATTAGAACCTTTTGGAAAGAAAGGGATATTTGTGGGCTATAGTGAAACCTCAAAAGCCTACAAAATTTACATATCCGATCATAAACAAATTGAACTAAGTAGAGATGTCATATTCGAGGAAGACATTGCTTTCAAAAGGGAAAAGAGTTCAAATGAGATAGAAATTCAAGATTCTCCTAAAGTCATAGAGGAGGATCTTGCTCTTGAGATTCAGAGGGAGTATCCTGAAGAAATCATAAATGAAAACCAAACTGCTCCAGAAGAAAATCCTAATAACAATAGCAAGAGGAGACCACTTTGGGCTAGAAAGATGATTAAAGAAGCTGAGAAACATACAACACCCAAAGAAAATTTTAGAGAAAGTAAGAGACCCAAAAGATTCTCAAGCTATGTTGCCTTAATGAATGAGATCATTAGTTCAGAACCAACTAGTGTTACAGAAGCTCTCAAGCATCAAGTGTGGAAAGATGCGATGACAGAAGAGTATCAGTCCATTTTGAAAAATGATGCATGGGATGTAGTACCTAGACCAAAAGATAAATCTGTTGTCTCTTCCAAATGGCTCTTCAAAATAAAACTTGCTATGAATGGTAGTATAGAGAAACACAAGGCACATTTTGTGGCCAGAGATTTCTCACAAAAGGAAGGTATTGATTATGAAGAGACATTTTCACTTGTTGCTCGGTACACCTCTGTGAGAGCAGTAATAGCTATTGCAACAACTAAAGGCTGGAAGATCCATCAAATGGATGTGAGAACTGCCTTCCTAAATGGAACCATTGAAGAAGAAGTCTATCTAGAGCAATCTGAAGGTTTTGTGATACATAAAATAGACTCACATGTATGCAGATTGAAGAAATCTCTATATGGACTTAAACAGGCTCCCAGAGCTTGGTATGAAAGAATTGACAGCTATCTTTTGGGACTAGGATTTTCCAAGAATGATGTAGATCCAAATCTCTATTTTAAGGTAATCAAAGGTGATATGCTAATAATGATTTTATATGTTGATGACCTGTTAATAACAGGAAAAGATCACCTTATTGCTCAAGGTAAAAAGGACCTGGCTTCAGAATTTGACATGAAATACTTGGGCATTTTACATTACTTCCTGGGGTTAGAAGTCTGGCAGAAATCAGATGACATCATCCTAAATCAAGGAAAGTACACTATTGATATTTTGAAGAGATTTGGGATGTTAGACTGTAGACCCATGTCTACACCTATGGAAACCAACTTTACACAAATTGAAAGAAGCAGCAACAAAATCAAAATTTGCAGATCCTACTCTTTATAGACAGATAATTGGATCATTAATGTACTTGGTTAACACCAGACCAAATATTTGCTATGCAGTGAATGCCCTAAGCCAGTTCATGTGTGAGCCAAAGGAAATTCACCTTGTTACTGTGAAGCACATATTGAGATACCTTCAAGATACTATTGGATATGGTCTTAAATACATAAATGTCCAGCTAGATTTACGTGGATACTCTGATTCAGATTGGGCTGGAAGTGTAACCAATTGGAAAAGCACATCAGGATGCTACTTTAGTTTAGGATCAGCTATGATCTCTTGGATCAACAGGAAACAGTCTTTAGTGGCACAAAGCTCAACAAAAGCTGAATATATTGCAGCCTCTATGGGGGCAAGAGAAGCAGTATGGCTCCAGAAATTACTTGTGGGATTATTTGGTGAGTCCCTGAATCCTACTATTATCCATTGTGACAATCAGAGCTGCATTAAGCTTTCAATGAATCCAGTATTCCATGATAGATCTAAGCATATAGAGATCCCTTACCACTATGTGAGAGACATGGTAGAAAGGAATGTGATCCAGTTGGAGTATATTAGTACAAATGATCAAATGACAGACATTCTCACCAAGCCTCTCTCTAGAGTTAAAGTTGAACACTTCAGGAAGAAACTTGGTATGGTTGAAATGTAAATTATTATTGATTAAGATTCAAATTGTTTAATTGTAATAATGTATTTAAAAGATGTTTAATGTGTAAACTCTTTTGTCATGTGTGTGACTCCATGACTTTATGGACCCTCTCTCCCCCTGTGTACATTATTGAAAGATGACGATCTTTCTGATAATGAACACTTGTATTTAACATTGTTAAGTGACGACTCTACAATGATTAATTGCACTATCATGATAGATATCATGCGACTTGATATCTGTGGATATGTCATGATAGTATCTTGTGGACATTTTGATAGATATCATGAGACTTGATATCAATTGAAGATCATTATGATCCTTATGAGATAATCATGGTGGATAAATATATCCATGGATATGCCATGATTTATTATGGTAGACATCATGAGACTTGATGTCAGTGCACATACCATAATGAAGATGTGTTATGAAGAATGTCATGTGACTTGACACTTTTAGAAGCATACCATATCTTCTGATATCACAAGTACGGTGATATCACTATATACTTGGTTGGAGTTATCTTCCCTAGCTAAGAAGGAGTGTTGAAACAAGGTAGCTTCAGTTAGATATAAATGATAATTGAATTTATTCATCATCATCATTTATATTAAAATCGCTATATCCAAGCATAGTTTCGATCTATATTTTTGAGGATATAAATTGTGCATATAAGTCAGATCGAATTCCAGATTGATGACATTTAAATATAAATCGCCCTTGCTAAATCGATTAAGTTCAGTTGTCTTAAGTTAGACTAAGGGACACTAACTAAGACACGTCCGCTCATGAGATGCGTTTCCCTAAAGATGTGTCTCTCTCTCATGGGACGTGACTCACCCTCTCTATATTTATGGGAGTTCCAATCCTCAAAGAAAATCGCCAAAATCAATAAATGTTCTGCTCTTGAGGATCGAATATCTACAACAAAAATTCAAACTTAGTACTTCATATATTCATTTAGAATTAACTTGACATCAACTTCATTATTTCTAGTTCATTATTAAGTATATAATCTGATATATTTGATCATCCTTAACAGAAACAAGGCAAGATTGGTTTGCAAAGATTACTGTTACCAATTTTTCACCTATAGCTCAAATTGGCAAAGTTGAAACAACTTATGTTCATTTTCAGGTGAAAGATATTGATTTTATTTTTGCTTTGCTTAAACCATTGCATATTTTGGAGTTTTAAAGGGAAAAGTTTAATTTTATTGTGTAATTCTGTTTTCAAGAAAAAAGAGCATTTAGTTTCTCATTCAATGATTACAACATAAAAGAGATGCAAAATATTACTTTCATTAATCTTGCAATGATTCATATACTTTACAACGTTTTCATTCATTTTGCAAGAGAGATACATATAAAATTGAACAAGATTGCAAAAAAATATTTCATATTCATTAGAAGGAGAAGAGAGAGAAAGTGTCCCACACAAGCCATGGGAGTAGTTCAACAACACATCATAGGGAATGAACTATACAATTGGTGAGAAAAAGGAAACCAAGCATATAATGTAAAACATATCCATCATTGCCTGGTTGGGGTCTTCAATTGGTCTTTGTTATAACTACTATTGCTTACTCCCGATCTTGAGTGAACCCGCATCATGAAAAGAAGAGTTTTTAGAGCTCTGGATATGAATTTCACTATGTTCTCTATCAACAGAAATATAGTGCATTTATCATGGTGCATTGAATCAGTTGAATAAACATCATAAGTATGCAAGAAATCTTGAAAAATAAAATATCACAAGAGCATTGAGCTTCACTATTTTTTATTTAACATGTTTGTTCACTATGTAGGTATAAGAGAAGTCATGTTGCTGATCTATTTTTGAAGACATAATAGCATTTGGTGCAAAAATGGGCTCCCATAAGGGTTGAGCCTAGCATGCTGCCCCTTAACATTCAAGTGGGGTTTGAGAAAGGAAACACATTCATAATGCTCACATGAAGCATTCATTAAATGAGTATATCATAAATCAACTGCAAGAACTTTAAGATCATTGACCACTCATAACAATCAATCCAAAGTGCAATGAATTGAAAATTATGATTGGACAAGAGCTCATTTGAATGCCCAAGTTAAGTACATAACAAAATGAGATGCATCATTTTCATATTGAAATACTTTTAATACTATCAAGTCTGAGTGCATATTGTTGCCATATGATGTTTTATTCATTCTAATTATGTTGTTTTAGTTGTTCATATTGAATAGAGCAACAAGTAATTCATTTCCACAAATGGCGATAGTGAATAGGCATACATAATCCAAGTGCACAACCAAGACAACAATTGAAACAGTTGGAGCAACCTCAAGGCATCATCACAAAGGTATCAATTATTATAAAATCTTCTATGAGTATGCAAAGAGACAATTTTTTACACATAAACAACATGTACTCAAGATTCATTGTTTCACTGTATTGACATTGTTCAAAGAGAACATTCACAAATGGGGTTTGCAACTAAGTGTTTGATGTTTCTAGATGGTGAAAGGAAGTGGTGCCTCATGTATGTTTTAGAATAGAGAATGAGTTAATGCAAACAATGGTAAGGTTTTTCACTATGCTTGTAGGACTCTTGCAAACGTATCTATGTGTGTGAGTGGAAAGAAAAGAGTTTGATTTTGCATATGGAACAACATAGGATCATACAAAATGCTAGTAGTTCCAAAGTTGACAAAATGGAGAACAAGTAAAATGGAGATGCAGTGTATACATTAAAGAAAATGAAGATTTGTTGTTTTCTTCATAAAATAAGCAATATTATCTCCATTATTATCTTACTATAAAGCCAAATATGCATTTCTTTGAAGGCAAGTGGCTAAATGCTATAATAGTGTTAGGGTTTGAAAAAAATTAACAAATCTTGCATCACATTCAGAAAAATGGGGAACCTAGAAAAGTCTAGAAGCCTCGGCCCTGTATGGTGAAGCATTTGTTTGGATTTTGTTTAGGAAAAAGTGGAAAATAGTGTCTCTTTTGCATTTTCTGAAAATGAAGAAACTTCAAGTTATATTGAGCATTTTGAAAAAAAAAACTTGTTTGTGCTCTCATGGCCGCGACTTGAGAGAATACATTTCTTCACAAATGATCAAAACCCACTTGGGGTTTACCTCATAAATCACAAATACATAATGAAAGAGGAGTATTTGAGCTATTTGAACATGGAAAAACCCTCAGAGAAAAGTAGAATGCAAGATAAGACCATGACCTCTAATGGAGAGCATACAAAGATTTCCAAAGTGTTTTCAATTAATGACGAACTCATTATCATGCTCAACTTGAGCTTCTTGCAACAGAAAGTGAATGATAATACAAAGGTTCGAAGAGAATGAAGCATACCAAGCTTGTTGTTATGAAGAAATACATGAAAGACCACATGTTTTCCCTCAGAGTTTCCTCTTGAAAGTTCACAAACAAGCTTGTCCATGACGACCCAAGATAGTAAAAGCATCAAAAGAGCAAATGAATACAAAAATGCATAAGAAAAAACCAGTCAAGGCCACGGCCATGGAAGTCAAATACCTGAGGAAAATGTAAGTCGACACCCAGATTGGAGTCAAAAAACAACTTACCTTTGTATTTCCTTCAACATTTGCATAGAAATTCTTCTAAACAACAAGAATGGTGAAGTCAAAATCGAAACCCTAAGTCTCCATGGCGGCTCGAACATAGCTCTTTCTTTCCAAAAGTTGGTCGATGTAATTGATGAGAAGAATTAGGGATTGAGCTTGGTTATGTGTTAGGGTTTTCCATATTCCCTAATTCAAGTTAGGTATTTCATCACATTGAATTTAAAAATCAAATGCCAAACTAATGCCTTTGAATTAATATGTCGACTTTGCATTTTATGACAACTTAGGTTTTTCATTGACTTTGGTTTATTTTATGCCTTATAGAAAATCAAGTCAATAACCTTGAGTTTCATATTTTTACCTAAGTGTTGAACCTTTGAGTAGGCATAATATGATAGGTGCCTATTTTTTTTTAATGATTTTTTATAGAAAAATCAAACATAGTGAGAGCCTTAGCATATTATTTTGATTTTGCAAAGTATCAAAATTTTATTTTTGTTGCAAAAATCAAGATAATTGGAGTCAAGTTGTATCAAATTGAATGTAATGGGGGCTTTCTATATTACAATTCTGAAACTGCAAATGATGTAAAACATCATTAAGGTAATGTTTCTATAAATTACATTAATGTTTGTTATTTTAAAAATTGCAGTTAGTGCACTTGAGTTCTCATTGAAACTTTCCATTTCCAAGTTTGAGTTCTACATAAATCCTTAAAGGGTATCACTCCCTTTGAAGCTTAGAAAGGATGGAAACCAACAGTTGAACATTTCAGAGTTTTTGGCTCGCATGCCATGGCTCGCATTCCAAAAGAGTAATGCAAGGATATGGATCCACAATCCAAACCTCACATCTTTGTGGGATATCTTGATGGTGTAAAATGCTATCACCTACTCCACCCTACCACACATGAGTTTACTAAGAGAAGTGTTAAGTTTCAAGAAACATCTCTTGAAACTATACTTGACACTTCTCAACATATTATGGACTCTTCAGATCTTGATTACAGTAATGATGATTCAGATCATTTTTAGCAAATTCCTAGTGTAGTATCTTCTAGTTCTCACAATGATGAGGCTTCATCTTCATCTAGTTCAGGGATTGCATTAGAAGTTGATATATGTGCACTAGACTTGCCCACATCTTCCATTATACATAGGGAAGATACAGGGGTACAAGATTCAATAGATGACATACTGATTCAAGTAGATTTTTAGGGGGGCACATGCCTTCTTTGCTTTAGTTTCTGATCCACAAACATTTTGAGAGGCATTAGACATACCAGAGTGGGATATTGCTATGGATGAGGAATATGATTCCTTGATTAGAAATCACACTTGCTATTTGACTCAACTTCCTAAGGGAAGGAAGATAGTTTGATGTAGGTGGATATATCGAACTAAATTTGTAGTAGAAGGGTCAATTGATAAGTACAAAGCACGAATGGTAGCCAAAGGTTTTTCACAAGTTTCAGGCATTGACTATACATAAATTTTTGCACCAATTGCTAAGATGACTTCCATTAGACTCACACTTTCTATTGTTGCATCACATGGATGGGATGTACATCAGATGGATGTGAAGAGTGCATTTCTTCACGAAGACCTTCAAGAGGAAATCTACATGGAACAACCACTAGGGTTTGTTCAGGATTCATCCTTAGTTTGTAGACTTAGGAAATCTCTCTATGGCCTCAAACAAGCTCCTAGAGCTTGGTATGCCAAGATTGACTCCTACCGAGCCTATCTTCAGGTTTTACTAGATGTCATTCCAATCCTAATGTGTATCTACTATGACAGGATGATTCACTTTTGATACTGGTTCTATATGTTGATGATATTTTGATCACTAGAAGTACTTCATCTTCCATTGTAGTAGTGAAGAC
This sequence comes from Sequoiadendron giganteum, assembly GCA_007115665.2. Taxonomy (NCBI): domain Eukaryota; kingdom Viridiplantae; phylum Streptophyta; class Pinopsida; order Cupressales; family Cupressaceae; genus Sequoiadendron; species Sequoiadendron giganteum. The sequence continues at coordinate 253,839,309 of CM021100.1, read as the reverse complement.
ATCATTTCAAGATAAATTTGACATGACAAACTTGGGTTTATTTCACTACTTCCTTGAAATCGAGATTTCACAGTCAGCTTTAGGGATTACTCTTGCACAACCCAAGTATACTCTTGTTCTACTTGCACGATTTCATATGACTACTTGCAAACCATCTTTGATTCCCTTTATTTTTGGAGTCAATCTTGAGACTTCCTGTACTACATCATTGGTTGATGCTACATTGTATTGACAACTTGTTGGCAGTCTTATATACTTGACTCATACCAGACTTGACATTGCCTATGTAGTAGGCATGGTTTCAAGGTTCATGCTAAAACCTCACAAGCTGCATGGAAAGTAGGTAAGAGGATACTTCACTATCTTCATGGTACTCTTGGGTTTGGGATTCACTACAGAGTTGGTTCATCACTTGACTTGGTTGGTTATACATATTCAGACTAGGCTGGTAACACTGAGCATCGTAAGTCCAGTTCAGGTTACAACTTTTCACTTGGTTCAGGTCCTATCAATTGGTCTAGCAAGAAGCAGAATGCTATTGCTATATCATCCACAAAGGTATAGTTAAGGGGGATTGTTAACTTAGCTACTGAGGCTATATGGCTTCAAGGCATTCTTTATGAGTTTGGTACTCCTTTCAGGAAGCCAATAGTGATCTATTGTGACAACAAGAGTAATATTCAAATATGCAAGAATTCGGTTTAGTATCAGTGAACCAAACACATAGAGATTCATATGCATTATGTTTGAGAGTTGATTCATGGTTAGATCATTGACTTAGTCTTTTACCAGTCTTTAGAGTAGATTGCTCACATCTTCACCAAACCCTTCACTGAGAGAAAGTTTATTCATCTACGAGCTCTTCTTGGTGTGCAGTCTATATCAACATCATCTTTGGGGGGAGGGCTTTCTAGTCTTCTTTACTTATCTCTTTTGGAGGATAGTTTTTTTTCCCATTGGGTTTTCTATCTTACTCTAGTTTTTTAGAGAGATTGAATTGTACATGGGTACCTCACTAGGCTAGTAGCCAGTCCATTTAATCCATGTCCACCTAAGCTATGCTTAAGGGGGGGTGTCAGTGTATACATTAATGCTTGCATACACATAGGCTAACCTAAGCCTACTTAGGCATTCATTGTAGTATGAATCATTGACATAGAATGTATATTTTCCTCATGATTTGCCCAACTAGTTTATAGACTGGAGAGGTTTCAATGCACTTCAACACCTCGTACTTGGATATTTTTCCTTTATAATGTGACCCCTGTTTGTCTAGAATATTAGATTGACATTATGTAGTCTATGTGATTATTATGCTTGCTTTGAATCTCTATGGTTTGTTTGAGTTTATAGATAGATGAAATTTCTTTCCCATACTTAAGGACATCTTCAAGCTCCTGCAAAAAAACAAATTCTTTCATATAAATTGACTACCACATTTTTTTTGTACCATTTTTTTCTCAAAATGAGCAATGGTAATAACTCTCACAAGTTATATTAGATGCTACCATTGTATTGTAGGTTGAATCCCTCACATGTTTGGACCAATCAACTTGCATATCGTCTAGAGAAAATTTGTAACAACCATAATTCATATAAAATAGAAGTACAAGAGCTAGATAAATTGTTTTCTATAGTTCCAATCACTAAAACTCTCCACAAACAACATGATACATGATATTTTTTTTACACTTACAAATTGGAGGTTGAATATGACTAATAATACTAGTCCAAAATCAATAATCCTAAGATTAAATAGTGCAAAAATGGCAAAAAAACTATAATACTAAAAAATCCTTACAAAATTAGCTACACAAAAGTTGGAAACAATCATACAATGACTAGAAATAATCCAACATCAACAAAAAACTTAAAATCACTCAATCCTTTGACTGAATATGCCTAGAAGAATACAAATGGTGGATTATATTGATTAGAAATGATGAGGGAAGCAATCCCCAAGTTGGGATTTGTGATGATAGTGGACTCTATCATGTCTCCTTCATAACATATTTGGAATTTTCCATCACTACTCTTCTCCATAATATCCCCTTGTCATCCTTTGTGGACATATATGAGTTTGAAACCCTTCAACCAAATTCATGAGCATCTCCTTGATATTCCCTTAATGGTGCTAATTGTTGAACCTCGATGGGAAATATGTCTCCAACATATCCTCTCTCTATATTTTGACGAATTTATCCATTTGGTGGACCCTAGAGGCACACCATCAAACTCCCTACTATGTTGATTCAAAATAGATCGAATACCACCACAAAAAATGCATCTTACGAATGGAAGTTGTAGTTGTCACAATTGATGTTCCATTCTTGTGGCCATGATGGCTCTTGGAGATCCATCCCTTATGCCATGAATAAATTTACTTCTCCTTATTATTTTTAATTTTAGCTCCATATTATGATAGTTTAGGCTGAATTACCCAAGAGAATAAAGTCATTGTACACCAAAAAAAAATTAGTCTCTCCTAATCCAACAACATAGAAGTAATCACACATATTATGTCCTCCCAAGGTGATGTAAAGTTTCCATATCTTCTTAGTACAAGAAAAGGTGAACCCATCCCCAAATATGACATTGAATCCCTTGAATTCCTTTGTGACTAGCCCCTTCCTAGGGTATAAATACTTGTCAATAAAATTATGATCGGTTCCACTATCAACCAACATTGTAATATTTTACTCATATGTAACATTCCATAAACTTAGAACAGTTGATATCTAGGATCACCTAAAAGAGAAGAAAGGGCACCCTCTTGGATCTCTCCTTCAACCTCTCAATTTGGCTGTTATTTTTCTCTCTTCATTTATAAGTATCCTATGTAATGTAATTATATAAAAAATTATTGATGTCCTAATCCCCATGGCTTTGTACAAGCAAAACAAAATTTCTTCCTCTTAAGTTCATTATTTGTGGCTTCTACTTGGTTGATAACCTTTGGCATGTTTTGTGGAGGAGGGACTTATTTCTAAAGTGATTACCTTTGCAACATTAGAGGTGGTGCCTTTATATTAGTAATACAAATCTCCAAAGTCAAGGCTCTACTATTGGCATCTAATAATGGAGGATCAAAATCCTTAACTAAACCCTTGAGAGGTTCGATTAGGCCCTACATAAATAGCACAATGAATATTTTCCATCACTTTCAGTACCATCATTAATAACCTTTGAAATTTTGTCACATATTGCTCCATTGTACCTTCTTGCTTCATTTAATCCAATTCTCTAAAATGAATGTTTGCATCCCTTATATCATATCTCTCTACCAATCATCCATTGAATTCCTTTAAGGTGGTAATGGAGCTATGCCCTTATGCAATCATGCCTTGATACCACCACTCATTATCCATACCCTCCAAATGGGGAGTAGAAAACTTAATTGCCTCCTCATACATAGGGTTCAACAAAACTATACATCCAACTTCTACAACCATGCCCTAGCTGAACATTTGATAGTTCTGTCAACTATAGGTATAGTGATCTTACCCAATTTATGTTGTATGCCTTTTGGGGGATGATGTTAATGATATATGATTTCTCTTCTATGCCCATTCATTGTCTTCATTTTATAGTACTTAATGAAATCAATTTCTTGATGGATTGTTAGACTTAGAGAACTGTACTCTACATGATAACTTGTCTTTTCATCTTCTAGAATTTACGGTAGTAATTGTTTCTCCTCGAGTGTTTCTTCTTCCATTTGCAAAAAATGATCTAAAATATGTTCATGGAGGGTTAATTGAGGTCTTGTCATTTGATGAATTACTCCCTTTCTACCATATTTTGATTTGATCTAGAGACATTCCATTAGTGAATCATTTTCATCTTAAGATCTGAGCTATTTTTTCCATGGACTCTCTTGTGGAGGATTGGATCTCTCTAGCCAATTCCCTATTTCCATGGCTAATGATGTCTTGAATATTTGCCTTATCACCTTAGTTACTCATGGTTCTTTTTTCCCTTTTCTTCCTTTGTTGATATTTGTTTTCATTATCACTTACTTGTATGAAATTATATCCGCATCTAATAATTAGCATCTAAAACAAGCTAGCAAGATCTCTTCCTTCGATACCAATGTAATATCCCCAATTAAGTATTTTTGCAATATTCTATTTTTTATAATTTTTAAATTTTTGAATGAATAAATAATTAAAAATAAATACGAAATAGATGTTAGGTCTAGAAAATTAGTGGTGTAGACACCCCAAATCTAATGCTCTTGTAATTAATTAATTAATCAATCATTTCATTTTCCTCTAAAACATTAGTTAAATGATTTTTTAATTAATTTTCTCCTTTCTTCTAAAAGGTTGATTCATTTATTTAACCTTAGCCCCCATCCTTTAATTCCTCTAAGGCCATTAATTAATTAATCCTAGATTAATTAATTAACTAACCATCCCTTAAATCTCTATTGTCATTTTCTTCTAGTTTTATATTCTCCCACCTCCCAAACTTCCCATCATCTACAATGTGTCCTCCTTCTTCACATGTGCAATATTTTACATTCACCTAATAGTTTTCCACATCACTTTCTCTAAACACATTAAGGAAAAATGCCACCTTTTAGTTTGACTTTTCATGAGTCCACCTTCCTCTTTTCTCTTTCTAAATTCCCATCTTCCTAAAAATAGGAAAAAGTCAAAGATTACCTCTTTTGAGAATCCTATCATATTCTCCCACAATCTTATCCAATATACATCATTTATCCCTCATCTCCAATAAACCCCCATTGGTTGCTTGTCCTTTCCCTATTTCTTGAGAGAACCTATTCAATCTAAACCCTTGATCTTTTGGCAAGATCTAAACCGTCCATCTCTTTCACCTAAGTCAATAAATTTAAGGCCTCAACTTTTATTGTCATCAAGTATTTTTATATTAAATTTATGTTGTCATTTTTCTATCACAATATCACAATCATACCAAGGTTATGCTAGTTTATTGAGAAATCCCCATTCTAGCCTAGTATAATTAAGAGAAAACCCTTCAGGATTTTGGGTGCACTCCATTGAAAGCTCAATCCAATAGACTAGGGAGGTATTGAGGCATTGTTTATGCTTTTGTTTCTTTTATTTCACTTTACCTCCTTACTTTTATTATCTCCAAGTAGTTAAAATTACCAATGGTATGTGCATGAAAAAGGGGGAGCAAAAGGGGTTCAAAAGTGACCACTTCTCTTTTTAAATTAGTAAAATTTAATCTTGGATAAGAAATTGAAGGTAGCCATGCTCAAAATTTGAAGATGCTACAAGAACAAGAATCATAGTGCCCAAAATCTATTTTCTAAACAACCATTTTTAAAAAAATAGTGGAGATTAAGAGGTTCAAATAGGGGGAATACACAAAGTACTCATGTTTTTGTCAAAAAATATATTAACCTAGTGTTTAGTGTGCTCCCCCTAAAATATTTAAATTTTCCAGTATTTCAAAAATTGTTTCAATAGAAATTTAGTTAACATCATCTAGTTTATGAATAATTTTTCTACTAATTTTTTAATCAATAAATGATTTTTTTATTGATTATCAAAGTGAACACATCTTGAAAAATAAAACATTGAGTGTTCTTCTCCTATTTTTCTAGAAACTAATTGAAATTATTATTTTTAATGTGTATAGAATAAAGTGTAAAATGAAAAAAAGTAAGTTGTTTAATATACAGATGAATGGATAGAAAATGACACTAAAATTACTATTCATGTAGATTTTTGACAAAAAAATAAGACATCAACAAGATAAATTCAAGATCAATATGATTAATATATAAACATAATACACAAAGAAAACATATGCACAATACAAAGATTTAGTCACATAATCCAAACTAGAAAAAAATCAAGAAATCAAAGACGAATACCAAAATAATTCAAACCATTCTTCAAACTATAACCAAAGGTTTAAACTTACCAATTCTCAAACTAACTCGACTCAACTTGACCAAACTAGGGTGTGAGTGTGTGATAGCTCAAATATGCATATTAGGGGTTACTGAACCAAGCTCATCTCTTGAGTGATACTACCCCTCTCTTACCCGAGGGATTGATTCTTTCCTGCATCCAACTTAGTGCATCACAAAGGTAGTTAGACGATCACATGAAATTCATTTGCATTATCAAAGCATTAAAGTAATCATATTGCAATACATATCCATTCATCACATCTTCCATTAGTATATGTAAAACATAATCATGCATTAAAACATTTGGTAATCCCACAATGGAGTGTAACTTATAAAAGTCATGATTTTTTGTTTAATATCATAATTACTCATAAAGGTAAAAGTGAACTTGGTAATTGAGAAACGGGGTGTAATAGTTGAGCCTCCAAGAAGTGTGCATAGCTATAATAACATGGAAGAGGTCAAGCTAAAAAGTTTTAAACCTACAAAAAAAATTATATCGATATGTAATCAAAATAAATTTATTTAAACCTCCATGTCATACATCGATTTATCAAATATTTATGCACCTATGTATTCATTATGTGGTTGCATATCTATCTTGGCCTCAACTTTGAATAATCTCACTAGCTTTGAAGACTCCTTATGTTGTACAACCACCTTACCAAATTTACTTTATGTTTGGTGTTTCCTAGGAATGCCTCATATTTTGTTATCAATTAAATCATTATTATTACCAACCTATGAAATGTCCCTTCTATAATGAATGTTGTGGCCACACCCTCCTTGAAATTATCTAGAACTAACTTATACGTTATCCTATCTTTCCATATTCATTATCATCATCGTGCATAAACCCTCTTTTGAATAAATACTAGTCTTAACAAGTATTGAACATAAGTCATGGAGGCAACACCAGAATGTGTGACTTGGATACTCATGAAATATTACACAACCCGTAGCTATTATTTGTTTGAGAATAAACCTTGCAGAATGCAGAACCATGTGATAAATAATCAAAATTTAAACATGTGTATGATCAAGGAAAATATTTCATGGATCAAGCTTTTATACTTTGGACAAGGGAATAAAAATCCCAATTATGTGAGCAAGATTCCTAGTTCACATGACCCAAAGATAATAGTAATAAATCTTATGCATTCAACTCTCATGTTTCACATATAACTTACACTTGAAACAAACTTGTTGGAATAACTAATCATTTTTTACACCAATATAATAATTAGATATGAACAAGGGGAAAAAATCATTGTAGGACCCAAATTGGTGAAACTCATATTTGTAGGAATTCCAGGCATTTTCTACAAATGGATTGTCACCTTAGCGTGCAATAAATCTTGTTTAGATTTGTAAATGGCCATCCAAATCATAAGAAGGGACAAAATTAATTATATTGTATGTGGTAATGAATCCATTTCTCTACTAATGCAAACATCTTCTATGAGTATTAGCTACAATAGTATCCCAATAAATATCTAGTTAGGCCCTATTTGTAATGAAGATAGATTTACTACACGAGTCTACTGATGTGGATATCATTATATAGAGGGAAAAACACAATACCACCACTAGCCAATTACCTTAGCTCATTGATATGTTGTAGGTCATAGTATAGGAAAAAAGGTATAACTTAAGTCAAAAGGATTTTAGCTATACTAAAGTGTAAGGCAATAGCAAGAGACTTAAATTAATAAATAAGACCATCATGACCACAAATCAAGAACCTGGCCACAATGCAAGGGAAGTACGAACATTCATAGGGTTGAGAGTAATAAACACAAATGATCTAAACTATACATTATAGAAGATTTAATGATTAGTTGGATAATTTGGTGGTGCCCATTGAATTAGCCTAGATCAACCAAAATTCAAAGGAGTGTAAAAGTTAAAAATTTGTCAAACTTTTAAGGCTGATGTCAACAATTTGTGCTAGTTGGAAAATTTTGAGGTTTCCTTCAATTTTGATTACAAGAGTGTCAATTAAGATTCAAGGAAGCTTTGAGACTATACACATTTATAAGATGTCATAAATTATTAAACATAATATTTTTAATATGGTATTTAAAAGTGACCTTTCTATGAACTAGTATTCACTTTAATGGTTTCCTATCATAAATTTTCATAATATCATACAAATTATTTTTCTTCTAAAATAATAAATAAACCCCAAGTATTTCAATAAAAAACACACACAAATAAAACCATTTTGAAACCCATTTCTCGAAAAAAAGTTGTTGATGCCTTGTACAAAATTCTTGCACTCTTGGAATAGCTGGCTGGTATTTATTGGGATCTACAAACACTTGAAACACTTGTTTAAAAAAAGCCTTTGAAAAATCAGAGTCTATGGAGACCAATTTTTATATTCAATAAAGATAATCTTTTACAAATCATCAAGTTCAATATAAAATTGAAATGTCACTTTCTTTCCATTTTATTATACAAAAATTTCCCTCTAAAAGATGAAACTGTTATACAACACAAGCAGCAATTTAAAATATTCGTTCAGATTTTATAATGGTAGCTTATATTTTAAAATTTTACTATTGTTTTTAATTAAATTTTAAAATAATTAAATCATAATTAAATTATATATATATATATATATATTTTACTAATTATTTCTGTGATCCTAATAAAATGTTGCTTTCTAAATGTGATATGCTAGATAAAACTAATAGTGCAATAAAGAGAAACAACAAGATAATAGGGCACTTCAATGATTAGCCTAAGAAAATGAACAATATGAAAGCAAGATAAACAAATAAATTGTTGTTATACCTTCATGTTGTTGCTTCCTTGGTTGGCCCTTGATGTTGAAGTCTTGTGTGCTCCTTGGATGGCAATGAAAATGAAGTGGATGCAAGATGAATTGATGCAATATGGGTGCTAAAATGGATGAGAGCTTGAATGACAATTTTGCAAGAGTTTATTTGCAAAAGACTTGATCCTCTAAAATGAAGGAATTGAAGGGGTATTTATAGGCTAAATTTAATTCTCTAGAGAATTCAATGGTTGGGATTGATCCAACAAAGATCAAGATGAAGGGCTATGGTGAGTTGAGGACTCACAAGCCCTCACATCTTGACATGTGGAGGGTGAGATGTCCTAGGGTGGAGTGATGTGGAGATGAGGTGGATCTTGGGGGATGAGAAGATTCCTTGGAGGAATAAAAGTGAATTAAAAATTCACAATGATTAGAAGAATCTAGTGGATAAGAGAGGGTCTCCAAAAAGCTGGAGATTTGTCACATGTGGGTGATGTGACAAGTCCAAGGTTCTAGAAGCCCTTGGCACATGTGAAGTGACAAGTCAAGGCTTCTAGAATCTTGCATGGGGATGGGGAAGACCTTGGAAAGATAAAAGTGAATTAAAAATTCACATGGGGAAGAGAGGAACCTTGGGAAAATAAATGTGAATTAAAAATTCACATGGGGAAGAGAGTCCAGGCTAAAAATGGTAAGTGGGAAGGTTGACTAGAAAAGGTAAGCCAAATGTGGCTAATGATTCTGATTAAGGTTGTGCAAGCACAAGATTAGGATAATTAATGAGGGATTAGACGCAAGTGGGAGATTATGGAAGATGTGACACTTAATCTTGATTAAGTGGTGCACATCCTAATCATAGATTAATTAATTTAATCTGGATTAGAAGAGGGTTTATGGAGAATGTGACAAGGAGAGAGAAAAAGATGAATTAAAAATTGGTTTTAATTCAAATGGGTTAAAAGACTAAATTAAATAATTTGTCATATTTATTTAATTTAGAGAAGAAAATGGTTAAGGTAAAGTATTTAATTTATTTAATTACATACTTTAGGAACCTTAGGCAGAAAATGAAATAATGATTGAATAGATTATTTAATCACTGTTAATGGAATAGATGAATGTAATAGATGATTTTGACCATGTAGAAGTGGTCAAATTTAGATGTCTACATTTTGCCCCTCTTCGAAGTACCATTAGAATAACTATGCTTCGAAGAAAAGAAAGTGCAGATGACTCTATAGAGGAAGTAACCGGAAGATGATGCCCCAGCATAGGACTTGAGCTGTCCAATTAGTGGGGAATGGATGAAGATGCTCCAATCCTGGAAGGAGTTGATTATGGCAAGGAAAATGGATTAATGTGAAGGGTATGCCCCCTCGAGAGGGCGACGGGGGAAAAGAGAGGGGTCCCGAGTGACCTCTTGATAGGAAGAAACAGATGGTATGGTTGGAAAGAGGGCAAAAAATTAGGCAAGTGATGAAGGAGGAAGAGATGGGGGAAAGGATGAGAGATGAGAGGGGATATGAAAATGACAATGTAAAGTGATGAAACAAAAAAAATGATGATAACCGATGGGAGATAAAGGTGAGCACAAATGGATGCAAGGAAAAATGTGATGTTGCCCCAGTCCAGGTATAAGCCAGGTTGGGCGAATGGTTGATGGAGTGTTGTTGATGAGGACATGATACATCCCAAAACAACACAAGGATAGGGAAGGATACATCCTGATGAGGATGAGGATGAGGATGAGTGTTGTTGACAAGGGAATGATACATCCCAAAACAACATAAGGATAGGTAAGGATACATCCCACTGATGATGAGGATGAGGGTGAGTGTTGTTGACAAGGAAATGATACATCCCAAAACAACACAAGGATAGGGAAGGATACATCCCGATGAGAGTGTTGTTGATGAGGGAAAGATACATCCCAAAACAACACAAGGATAGGGAAGGATACATCCCAGAGATGATAATGATGATAATGATGAGGATGGTTGGATCAAGGCTTGTAGCAAGGCTAAAACCAAGAGTGTGATTAGATTATTTGAATGGATGAGGATGGGGGAGATATGCAAGATGATGAAATGGAAAATGAAATGCAATCCTAATGCAATTTGCCATCCGTAGAGCATTGATTTTTACTATAGCATAAGACACCGGGCGTCAGGGTATGTAAACCAAGATGGATTAGTGTGCAATGCATAAAACAAGCACAATAGACAAGAACGTTATTCCAATACCCCAAAATCGCGATGACTTTGGTCGGGCCAGGTACTGGAATAACCACAAGCACAAAAGGATGCCCCAGCGTAACACAAGACCTCGGGGATCTTGGTGGGTACTACGTGGGACAACCAAGAAGACAAAAACAAAGAAATGAGCAAGATATGCCCCTATGTTTACTAGTCAAAGCACACCATGATATGATGGATCAAGGCGACCATGGCAAGTGATGATAGAGAGCTCAAATGATAAACAAAAGCCAAAAGCATCAAAATATCACAATCAAGTTTGAAACGTCCTTTGCCATAGGATCAAGATGATGGATGGGGTTGATGCGGTGTCTTAGGAAGGATACATCCTGTTGAGACCAAAGATGGAGGATAGATTGGTTGATCGACATGACACAGGATACCAGAAATCGATTGGATCTTGTGATATAGATGACCGTTGTTTGATAAGCACCAGCTAGGATAGGGACATACTTGATGAAATGACAAGATGACAGGATGACAAGACAATAGGACTAACACACCCTAAAGACCTAGGGGCTCGAGGGTTGATCAAAGATCAACCTTGCCTACATGAAAACGCAGAGCCCTCATAGTTCAGGAAAAGACCATGGTAAAAGTGGAAAGAGGATGATGAAGATAGAGGATGGAGATTAATGATTAGATGGAAAAAATGCCCAGGGGGCGGACCGAATGATTGACCTTGTCTACGTGAAAGTGCAGGGGCCATGTAGCTCGACACAAGGCCAAAGATAGATGATGGAAGAGACAAGACAGACAAAAGATAGAACCCTGGGGGTGGATCAAATGACCGACCTTGCCTATGTGAAAGCACAGGGGCAACGTAGTTCTACAAGAGACCGACGATAGACAATGGATAAGGGATGATGAGATGACCAAGATAAATGGATAAAATGATGGAGTGGATATGATGAGCCAGGATAGGCCGCAGGATTGGATGGTCAATAGTTGATATGTGTAAGATATGTAGGATGTGAAGCTCGGGGATGGGATAGGTAATTCAGAGCATTAGAATATGAATTTGAGAGGTGAGACGATGGATAGATGAGTGATGAAGATGTGAGAAAGATGTGGTGAATAGATAGGAGGGATGAATGATGATGTGAATGGCGTTGGGTTGCATGTGGGTAGCCTAGAGCTAGTTACCAATGACAAGGGATAATAGAGGGAAATGGATGGATGGATAAGAAGATGCTAGGATAGGTGGATAGATGACGGATAGATGAGTGATGAAGATTGGAAAGATGTGAGAAAGAGATAGGGAGATATCAAATCATTGGATTGCATGAGGGTAGCCTAGAGCTAGAGACCAATGACAAGAGATGGAAGGAAAATGGATGGATTGATAAAGATGGGGAGATAGAAAGATGCTAGGATATATGGATAGATGATGGATAGATGAGTGATGAAGATTGGAAAGATGTGAGAAATAGATAGGAATGATGATAGTGAGATATCAAGTCATTGGATTGCATGAGGGTAGCCTAGAGCTAGAGACCAATGACAAGGGATTATGAGATGGAAGGAAAATGGATGGATTGATAAAGATGGGGAGAGATAAAGATGCTAGGATATATGGATAGAAGGATAAGGATTCAGAAAGATGACATGGATTACTGGGTAGATAAATGGATGAGGAGATAAGGATGAAAATATGGAAAAGGACTAGTGGATGGGTAGATAGGAAGATGAGTAGGGGATGAGAGGATGGGGAGATGGAGAGGATTACCTAGCGGAATGGATGGACGATGTCTCCAAGGACTCAATTGCAAATTCATGACGAGGGAAGAGGGATAGCAAGATGGGTGGATAAGGGAGTGAGATGGGCAATGGAAGATAGATAGAGGTGGATATGATGCATGGACAATGGAAGATAAAGAGATGTGGATAGGATATATGATAGTGTATGGATGGGGATATATGCCAAGAGGTGTCCAAAGCATGTATATAGGTTTGCCCCTACATTTATCAAGATCACAAGGAAGATGGAGGGAGTGGGATAAATGGGATAGGATGGATATGATGCGGAAGATAGGCAGATGTAGGAGATGGAGGAAAGGAATGCGTAAGTGGATGTTGCCCCCAATCGTGGAAGGAGACTAGATGGGGAATTTACGCATGATGCTTGGTTGCCAAGTTTTCATCGTGGTACTTATCCAAGGTGCTTGTTTGCCAAGTTTTTACCATTGGACGAATGATTTTCTCTTTATTATTTTTATTTTTTTTTGTATTTTGCTGATTTTTTTTCTTTTTTGGAGTAGGAGGTGGACAAAGATGGATAAAGATAGGGATATGGATATGCAGATTTGGAGGATAGTTGATAAGGATATGGATGAAGGACTCAAGCAGCAAGTTCCATATGAGGTAATAAGAGCCCATGTGTAATGTGGCCAGCGGATGTTGGTACAACCTTAGTAGCAGGGATGGATTAAAGGGATTGGATGGGGGAGATAGGGGGGATAGTGGAGGGGGTGTTGAAGAGTGTATGGATGGAATGATAGAGTGGATGTGTGATAGGGGAAGGTGTTTAGGACCAACATTGGCACATGTGGTGAACGTGAAAATATAGGTGGAGGAATGGATGGAGAGGGTGGCGATAATGGAGGAGGTGGGATAGTGATTTTTGGGGTGTAGGGACCCAAAATAGATTTAGGAGATGGAGGAGGTGAATTATTTTATGGGGGAATAGCAACTTTGGATGTCATTATGGAATTTTCAATGGAAGGTATGACACCTTTTTTCTTTGGGATCCACGTGGTTTTTATTTTTTCTTCGGTGGGCCTTTGTGGCCTTTTGGATTGATTTGGATTTTGGACTCAATTTTTCTGCTCTTCAACATGTCTGTGGAAGGGGACATGAGGAGCTTTAGATTCATGTGGATGTTTGGATTTAGGTATTGTTGCTTTGATATCCAAAGTTCTTTTAGTAGCAAGGGGATAGATGTGAGGAGATGGCTGATGGGGAGCGATGGAGGTAGGCATTTGATGAGGAAGTGTGGATGGATAATGTGTAGGTATGTGCCTTTGTTGATCCTGATTAGGAGTTACGAAGGTAGGATTTTTATGCTGTGTATGAGGGAGAGGGGGTGGATGAATAGGATAAGATGGAGGGGGTGATTTTGGGATGTAAGGACCCAAAATAGACTATGTATATGGAGGATGTGTGGGTTTTGATGGAGGGATATAAGAACCCGTAGTAGATGAAGGATTAGCAACAATGGATGGAGGGACATAAGGACCCAAAAAGGATTGAGAGGATGAGGGAGGAAGATGGATGGTATTTTTGAGGTAATATGATGGAGGAGGAGGGATGGCGGCATATGACTTGGTAGATCGATGGAAAGTACCTCTTGTGCCTTTAGAAGAGGATCGTTTAGGATGTACGAAGGGTGTACCAACATCTTTAGAGTGTGGGTTTTGGGAGATATATCCAAGACCATGTGTGCCTAGATGTTCTTTGACTTGGATGGGCTCCAAAGTACCATGCTCATGAACGCCTAAACCTTTTCCTTGATAGTTCATTTTTTGTAGCATGTGAGTTATGGTAGGATGCTTATTCTCTTGGAAGCATGATGCGAGCACATTAGCAGGTGGAAGAGGAAAGGTGGTGCATAGACATTGTTTTTCTTCTACAAGAAGACCACCATGGGCACGTAATGTTACCAAGGTGATACAAAAGTGGCATGGGGATGGTAAGACTAGATGGCGATGAAGGATCATGCGATGGGGATGAGGGGATAGCCGCATCAGGAGGAATGAGTGATAAGGGATCATGAGAGGAATTGGGAAGTATGATGGGATCTAGATTTATGGTAGTGGATGATAAGGGCTCATGAGATGGAGTGATTGGATCTTGAATGCAAAGGGGATCATGGGATGGAGTGGAGGAAATAGTGTGATCTTGAGATGGGGTGGATGGAAGGATAGGATCATGACTTGGTTGAGGATATGGATCATGAGATGAAATGGATGGAGGACTATGTTCTTGAGATGGAGTAGATGGGGTGGAGTGATCTTGATTTGGAGGAGGGGATATGCTTGTATGCTTTGGATCCATCTCTTGGCATGACTCATCTTGTGGGGGATGTATGATGATGGAAGAGTGTTGGAGGGACTCCTCAATTGGGGGAGAGAGGAGGATGGAGGATTCATGGAGGTCATTGGATTGAAGTTTGTGAATATTAGGACTAGGAGGAGGGGATTGGATGTCTTCAATGGATTCGGTGGATCTAGTAGTACAATATGGGGATTCAATGGATTCGGTGGATCTAGTAGTAGAATATGGGGATTCAATGGATTCGATGGGTTTGATCGGCTCAATCGTTTGGATGGTGGTAGGAATGGTGATGAGAGGGATAGGTGTAGGATGGAGGAGGGCCTCATCACTAGTGATAGTACATGATAAAGTGGGAGGGCATGGTGTCTCTTCTTGCATGAGTCCTTGGGCGACTTTTGGAAGAGATGTAGGATTAGGTAGAGTGATGGGAATGGATGGGGGATTAGGATTAGGGATTGGTGGATTAGGATTAGACATGGGGATGTGATTGGATGGAGGAGTAGGATTAGATGAAGGGATGGGAATGGATAGAGGATTAGGGATTGGTGGATAAGGATTAGATGAAGGGATGGGAATGGATAGAGGATTAGGAATTGGTGGATAAGAATTAGATGAAGGGATGGGAATGGATAAAGGATTAGGGATTGGTGGATAAGGATTAGATGAAGGGATGGGATTGGATGTAGGACTAGGAGGATTAGGAGTAGATGAAGGGATGGGATTGGATGTAGGACTAGGAAGATTAGGATTAGATGAAGGGATGGGATTGGATGTAGGACTAGGAAGATATGGAGGATTATGATTAGATGAGTGGATGGGACTAGATGGAGTACTAGGAGTGGTTGGAGGAGATGTAGGATTATGATTAGATGGAGGATTAAGATATAATGCGGTGAAAGGGAGAGTGATGTAGGAAGATGTGGATGTTGGATTAGATTGGGATGGGGAGTGATAGTAGGAATATGTAGATGAAGGATTAGAATGGGGAGATGTGGAATGAATGTAAGGGTATGGGGATGGGGGATTGTGATAGGAAGGTGTGGATGTTGGATTAGAATAGGAGGATTGAGGTGGTGAACCATTGTAGGAGGACATGTATGGTGGGTTGGCATAGGAGGATATGGATGGTAGATTAGGATGAGAGGATTGAGATGGTGGATTAGGATAGGAGGAATATTGGGATGGGGGATTGTGATATGAATGTGTGACTGTTGGATTAGGATGAGAAGGTTGGGATGTGGGATTGAGGTAGAGGTATTGTGATTGATGATGATGAGGATAGGAGGAAGTGGATGTTGGATAGGATAGAGGTTGAAAGGGAGGACATGATGAATATGTCGATGGTGAGGATGTTGGATATCCCTTGTCAAGGGTAGCATAAGCACCGTTATTATATGTGGATGAAGGCATGGCGGGATAGTTTGAAGAAGTAGTGGTATTTTGGGAGGCGATTGGAGAGATCTTACTAGCAATGATAGCGTCAAGAGGATCTATATAACAATCTTCATGATCAACAAGATTTTCATTATCGTCATCAACGGAGTTAGAATTCCCTTTGACTACTATTATTGGTCGTGTGAGAGGGGGATAAAGATTCATGATGGATATAGATTAGACGGAAAAAATAGATGATGGATAGAGAACTAGAATGAATTGAAAGCTCATATGGGGATTGGATGAAAGCTCATATTAGGATGATGGGATTAACGCTCAGATTAGGACTGAATTGGGGCTTAGATTGGGATTGGATCAGAGGATATGATAGGATTGATTTGAAACCAATATCATGGGATTCAACTAGAGGACGTAAGATGTTGACAATCAGATTTTTGCCAAATTTGGCAGTTTTCAAAAATTGTCAAATTTTGCCATTTTAGGAAACTTCGTAGGCATACATTTAAGAGTCCAATTTTTTCCACAAAATACCCAATACTAAGATAGGATGAATTGCCAACTAACATCAGAAATATGAGACATGCATTCAGAGTTATTAACGAAACAGTTCGTCAAAAATTGGAAAATTGAAAAAAATAAATGCTAATTTGTGATTTTGAGGGTCAAGATGAAAGTTTGAGGCTCTGAAAACATGTCAAAGGAGGATCCAAGGGACTTAAAAGTCAATTGGGAATCCAAATGCCAGCTCCTAATGCAACCACCTGTAAAATTTCAACCAAAACCCACATCCGAGTCAAAAGTTATGGCCTCTAGAAGTTTCGGCATAAAAATAAAAAATTTCAAAAATGAAGTCTAGATGATTGGGATGGATGATTTGATGATAGATATGGACTCCAATGAGGTTCTAAGAAGCACTTATGCAATCTGGTCGATGAAACGTTGATTTTCAAAAAATGTTGACTGCTCAAAATAGGGAAACGATCGTTCGGAACGGGTAATCAGATATTCAGGTTGGATAGATAGATGGTCGGGAGGGGTGAACGGGGGCTTGGAATGGCCAAATAAAGGTTTGGATTGGTCAAATGGTCAAATGGAGGCTTCATGGATTCGAACGGAGGTTCAAAATGATCAAACAGGTGAAACTGTCTGTTAAGGGGGCGTATTCGCACTTCTGCAGAAAAAGCTGGAACAGAGGGAAAGGTTGCCCCTCTGCAGTAAAAAGGCTGAAACAGCAAAGGGTAGATTCACCCCTTTGCAGAAAATGGCCGAAACAGAGGGTAAGGTCGCCCGTCTGCAGAAAATGGCTGAAACAGAGGGCAAGGTCGCCCCTCTGCAGTGAAAATTTGAACTTGGTTTAGATAAGGGGTTTTGGCAAGGACTTAAAATGGTTTAATGACAGTTTGACTTACCAAAATTTACTGGTTCTTCACAGAAAGACACTTTGAACAAGCACAATCCTATGATTAACGTTTTAACGGGTATGGCCGGCAAAGGTCTTACTCTAGGATGAACAAGGTTTCTAGGGAGTCCTCGATATACGCTTGATACGTGAGACACAAATCGTGAACACCAATCCGTCACAAGCGTGAGTCAGGAGCCCCAATGAGATACTGAAAGGCTCGAACCAACTCTTCACGTCTATCTAGGTATCACCCTAGCTTCGACATTCTGCCAATTACGATGCAACTAGATTGGGGTACAGCTTTGGCTCTCCCCCCTTTATATACCCTGCCAGTACGCGTGGTTGGGATCATCCCTTGGGGTGATGAAATCCTCAAGCAGGTCCCGCTAAGAAGATGACACTAATTGTTTCCAACTACCTCCTTCGGATCCGCACAACGTGCAAAGGAGGAAAGTGAAAACAAACTAGTGCCCCCTTAAGGTAAAATAAGTAAAATAGACACAAAAAATAGCAAATATTACTTTCCCCTGCTTATACTAAGTACATAGATAAAGTAGCAAGGAAAGACTTTTAAAAATCAGAATAAAAGGGAAGGTCCTGCAAGGAAATGTTAGTTGTTTATCTTCTTGCCCTTCTTTGTGATGTGCAGCAAATCTGACTTCACTCACCCCCAAACAAGATTAGAGGATTAGCACATGAAATAACAAAAGCAAGAAGACAAACATGAAGTTCAAGTGCCCCTTTTTACCCTCTCGAATGTGCTGTTAAGGACAGGTTCGCCCCTCTGCAGAAAACAGTCAAAAATAGTAAAAGGGCAGGTTCGCCCCTCTACAGAAAATAGTCAGAAAATAGCCTAAAAGGGCAGATTCGCCCCTCTGCAGAAAACAGTCAGAAATAGTAAAGAGCAGGTTCGCCCCTCTGCAGAAAACAGTCAGAAAATAGCCTAAAAGGGCAGATTCGCCCCTCTGCAGAAAATAGTCAGAAATAGAGGGCAAGGTCGCCCCTCTGCAGAGAACAGTCAGAAACAGAGGGCAAGGTCGCCCCTCTACAGAAAACAGTCAGAAACAAAGGGAAAGGTCGCCCCTCTATAAAAAACAGTCAAAAACAGAGGGCAAGGTCACCCCTCTGCAGAAAACAGTCAGAAACAGAGGGCAAGGTCGCCCCTTTGCGGCGTCCGAGAGGGCAAGTTCGCCCCTCCGTGACCTGAATCTGCAAACAAGCAAACAACAAAAAGCGTGAAAGAAAGAGACCCCTTTGTGGGTCCCACCGAGCGTGCCAGAAATGTGATCCTAATAAAATGTTGCTTCCTAAATGTGATATGTTAGATAAAACTAATAGTGCAATAAAGAGAAACAACAAGATAATAGGGCACCTCAATGATTAGCCTAAGAAAATGAACAATATGAAAGCAAGATAAACAAATAAATTGTTGTTATACCTTCATGTTGTTGCTTCCTTGTTGGCCCTTGATGTTGAAGTCTTGTGTGCTCCTTGGATGGCAATGAAATGAAGTGGATGCAAGATGAATTGATGCAATATGGGTGCTAAAATGGATGAGAGCTTGAATGACAATTTTGCAAGAGTTTATTTGCAAAAGACTTGATCCCCTAAAATGAAGGAATTGAAGGGGTATTTATAGGCTAAATTGAATTCTCTAGAGAATTCAACGGTTGGGATTGATCCAACAAAGATCAAGATGAAGGGCTATGGTGAGTTGAGGACTCACAAGCCCTCACATCTTGACATGTGGAGAGTGAGATGTCCTAGGGTGGAGTGATGTGGAGATGAGGTGGATCTTGGGGGATGAGAAGATTCCTTGGAAGAATAAAAGTGAATTAAAAATTCACAATGATTAGAAGAATCTAGTGGATAAGAGAGGGTCTCCAAAAAGTTGGAGATTTGTCACATGTGGGTGATGTGACAAGTCCAAGGTTCTAGAAGCCCTTGGCACATGTGAAGTGACAAGTCAAGGCTTCTAGAATCTTGCATGGGGGATGGGGAAGACCTTGGAAAGATAAAAGTGAATTAAAAATTCACATGGGGAAGAGAGGAACCTTGGGCAAATAAATGTGAATTAAAAATTCACATGGGGAAGAGAGTCCAGGCTAAAAATGGTAAGTGGAAAGGTTGACCAGAAAAGATAAGCCAAATGTGGCTAATGATTCTGATTAAGGTTGTGCAAGCACAAGATTAGGATAATTAATGAGGGATTAGAGGCAAGTGGGAGATTATGGAAGATGTGACATTTAATCTTGATTAAGTGGTGCACATCCTAATCACAGATTAATTAATTTAATCTGGATTAGAAGAGGGTTTATGGAGAATGTGACAAGGAGAGAGAAAAAGATGAATTAAAAATTGGTTTTAATTCAAATGGGTTAAAAGACTAAATTAAATAATTTGTCATATTTATTTAATTTAGAGAAGAAAATGGGTAAGGTAAAGTATTTAATTTATTTAATTACATACTTTAGGAACCTTAGGTAGAAAATGAAATAATGATTAAATAGATTATTTAATCACTGTTAATGGAATAGATGAATGTAATAGATGATTTTGACCATGTAGAAGTGGTCAAATTTAGATGTCTACAATCTCTTATTAATCTCTTTTTTATTATAACATTTTAGTATGGTTGTATAAAATGTCATATCTAAGTATTTTCTAGACTTAGTAGATTTGAGACTTCTATGTAATACAAATTCATCAAGTGGCCTTACATTCAAAGTCATCTCTCACGCCATAATCGAAATCACCCTGCAGACTCAAAGCCATTTTCAATTTTGAGTTTAATTAAGCTCTCACATCCATAATGTTAAAATTATCATGTTTAGTGTTCTTGTGGATTTGGAAGCTTTTTATTTTTAGTTTATTCACTCACTCAATCCATTAGTTAAGAATTTTTTTCATCTTGAACTCGAGGAAGCTATTGAACTAGAGTTAACTATGCCCCTCTCATCCCTTAATCAAATTAAGTGCCTAGACAAAAAAATGCCTTTTAAAGTTTGATTTTATCATTTTCCTCACTTCTACTAGCATTGAGTTTCAAGTTTGGATCTTATATATATATAAAGAAGTTGAGTTCATTGATGTGTTGTCCTCTTCCCAATCTTGTCCTGTGCACTCAAGCTTAATAGAAATTGGTGGTCCATCTTAATGAGTAGTTAACTTTGAGACTTATTTTCAACCTTATCTAACCCAAAATAAGGATGTGGTGGATGTTTTTGAGTATGCCATGCATATTTAAACTATGGAGCATAGCCTAGATGTAAAATTCAATGGACAAACCAGTTAAAGATATTAAATTAAAGGTTATAAATGTCATGTTTATGTTACAAAATGGATTTAAGAATATGCAAGGCTCAAAATACCAATGCATCATGTTGTACAAAAAAAAACCTTAGGCCATAGTGCACATAATTTTGAATAGTTGTTGGGCAAGTATTTAATGTGTTTGAACATTGATTTGATCTATTTCATTTACATGTCTCACCTTTGTATCTCATGGCTAGATCACAACACATAACTAAACATGCACAACATTAAAAATAGTTTTTGGTCACTCTTTAGTTACTATTTAATAAAATATTGATAGGCTACATTCATTTGTTGGAGCTATAGCATATGCTAAAAATTCTTCAAGTAAAGAACCAAGCATGCCTGGATCATTTCATATTCCCACATATGTAAAATATGCTACCTATCAATATGTCACTAGAAGAGAGTAGAACCACATCCATAATGTCAAGCCCACTACCACCACAAAGATAAAATGTGGTGGGCCATCATTTGTTGCCTGATAAATGCAATTTTAATAAAGAATTATGCACCCATGATAAAGCATATGGGACCCATAGTTTACATCAATTAGATGACATGTGACACTACACAATTTTTCTAGCATACACCAACTGTATTTGAACAATAATGAATGCATTCTCAATCCAATAACTACTACATATGCTACATGAGTTAGAGTGGTTGCACTAACAAAGAGATAAGTAGTGAGAAATTTTGGAGGGTTAGTGGTGTGTATATGGATAGGATCCAATGACATGTGTATACGAGACAAAGAGAAGCTAAACGAATACTATTTGGCCATTGTGAATTTCCAATAGTAGCATAACAATGACAAAGGTAACTAATGTAAGTGTGGTGGTGAGTGATAAATGGTAGTCATGAGGCAACCAAGGGATACATCTAGAAAAGGTTAAGTAAAGGAAATAGGTACCTAGTGGTAGAGAAGACTAGAGAAGGTTGTGAGGATAGTGTTAGACACTTTAATCATGTGCGTTGAGTTACTTGTCTTCAAGCTATAGAAAGTCACTAAATGATTAAAAAATAGTGTAAAGGTATAAGTGTAGGCTATACATTATGAATGTTGGTGCCATATGAATTATAAATCTAGCTTTTAGGAAAATAGAATTAAGGCTTGGGGCTTCATGTTTAATGCATAGGCCACCATGAAAATATAATGAAGCCCAAAGTAGGAATAAGAAACATGAAAATTAGTAATTATATGAACACCTTGGATACATAAACATGTCATGAATTCCACATTTAGATAACATTATCAAACTATGTACATCCACCCTAAAGGTTATCAAGCCAATCCAAAGATTTTATTTGATTGGTTAGCATTTTAAGCATATGAGGGCGAATGACTCAACATAGACATACCTCCAAAATAATAAAAGTATAAAATGACATGAAAGAACATTAAGAATAGTGTTGATTTTATTTGGTCTTTTGACTCAAATAATCATGTTTTATTCTTAGGAGAATGTAGTGTTCATTTCACAAGTTTTCTTGAGGATTAAATGGTCTTACGTAATTAAAAAATACAAAAAAGTTATTTTGCTTTATTAAAAAATGTTCAAAGTCCCAAGCACTCAACAAAAGAGCCTCTATTGTCTCAAAATATCATGTTCATATATAGGAGGGAAAATTACTATAAAGAAGTCAAAATTCTCAAAGGGAAGTTTTAGGTTTAGCCTATTTTGGTTTTGTTGAACATATCGACTGTATTGAAGGTCTAAAAACTACCTTGTTGTCCCCACATCTTTCATGTTGTAGAAGAAACAAAAGGGAATATGGAACGTTCCATGAAGAGGGAGGAATGTCAAGAGCTAGTAAGAACTCATTTCCACATAATCAAATGTCTCTAGAAAGAAGGTTGTACATAAGATGCATTTTTCACTTCACTAGGTATGAGAGGTCTATGAATAAGTAAGATTTTTTAGTGTAAAGATCCTCATTATGAAAGGAAGTTAGTTTTATACACCAAACTTCTATCCAAAATAGTGAGAAATTTTGTCATAAATATAACTATTCATAACTTGTTTTAGGGGTTTATGGTAGTTTCATGATCCATGATGGTGATTAGGTTGTGAAAATTATATAATTAATGGTATGTTATCTTTAGATTTGGATTGATAAATGGTGTCATTTAAAAGTCCAGTTCACAAAATTCATATATATTTTAAACCTTCAATCATACCTGGATAACTAAGTTATCATTGTTTTTACTCTTGTCAAAGTATAAGGGCTATATAAGGTTTGTTACAACAAGAAGTTGGGATGAATGCAAATGATTGATATTCACTCAACCATGAAGTTTTATCAAGTATAAAACTTCCCTCCAATACATTTTTGTTATCAAAATGAAAAGCCTAAACCTCTCTCAAACCCTAGAAGGATATCAAACCCTAGGAGGTTCATGTGGAGCTATGACCTACTCTTAGAGTGTCTTTTAGTGACTTCCATCTAACATTGAATGAAAATAAAAAAATTATTGTCAAACAATGGACTGAGGTCTCTCAGATATTGTTGGCTCTATCATGAGGTACACGAGACATTCTTTCAAAACCCTATTCAAACTTGGAAACCCACCATCATCTTGAGTAGGTCCAAAACTATTTCAATAGTTTTCATAAAGCATAGAAAAATAATCTCTATCATTGATGCACAAAAATGTAGATTGTTGTTTTTGTTACTAAAGAGACATGTGGAGGTTATTTTAAAACATTTTCAAACATATATTAAATCCTAATAAGCTATGTATGAATGAGGGGTTATCTATAAAAAATTAAAGGCTTGTTGAAGAGAAGCAAAATGAAGATATAAATGAACATTATGAGAAGATGACTATGTTGTGACATTCAAATGGGAAGAAATAGATAATAACATGGTAATATAGTCTAGTGACTAAGGATATGAGGGAATTCTCCTCAAACCGTATGTAGCAACAAATGTCTCAATTTATTGAAAAATGAAGATATTGGAAAATATGTGAAAATCCTATAAAATTATGTCATGGTAGTCAACTATAAATCAATATTCATGAAGAGACCTTGGCCCAATGTCAAGGGATATATAGAAGACATGGCAGACAACTTGTAGTGCTACAAGTATTCTCCCTTAAAGTGGCTTGAAAAGTGCATCACCGAAGTCCTTTTGTCACAATAGATTGAAGTACATGTAAGATATCGAGATGTTAAATAAATTAGAACTTAATGTTTAATTATAATAAATAACAAAAAAAGTACCTAAGAATGTGGTAGGATGCAAAGGTGATGCATGTGAGGATATTTTCTCGCCTTCATGTAGCTAAGGTGAATTATGGTTGATATGATTGAATTGAAATGATGGTACTATAGGTGGACATGTCGAAGCAATATATACAATGTAATGAAGGCGCATGTTAAAGAAGGTGGGAAGTTGAAACAAGAGGTTGTGCAAAGCATACAATGATGTGACATGAGGGTGAATGAATTATATTGGAGTGTAGTTGCATGTCGAGGTGATGAAAAAGATGATAAGCATTAATTGTTATCGGTAAAATTGAATTGAATGAAAGGAATTGCTATGAAAAATGTTGAAAATAGAGTGGAAATAGGTGCTACGTGTAGCTACAAAATAGGTCCCTCTATATTTATATGCCTCAGGGGTATTGCTATAGGTCCCATTGATTTTATATTTTTCTGGTTGCATAATATTTTTTGTCGAAAGAAGATAGTGCATGTGTGGGCATGTGGTGCTATTGAATAATTATACATGTGATGCATCTGTAGGTGAGTTAATTGGCTCATTCATGATGTAGAAATTTGTGTGTTGTGCTTCTCTATCTTATGTGCAATCGGTTTTGCATTGAGCTGTTGTTGTAGATGATTGAAGAAGTCCTCCTTTTGTAAAGGTCAGCTATGAAGCTTAAGTTTGTGCCCATTTGCCGAGAGTGAGAATCTTACTGAATCAATAGTGGTTAATTGAATTGCCCCATTGGGGAAAACATGTTGAATTTCATATGGGTTGATCCATCTTGTTGCTAACTTCCCCTTATGGTATTTATACCTGGAGTCACAAAGCAAGGCCTTATCAACTATGTTGAACTCTTTTTTCTTGATAAATTGATCATGCCATTACATCATCTACTTTTGTATTATTTTAGTATGGTGAACTGCCTCCATTCGTATGTCACCCAAGGAATTAAGATTGTGTAATCTCTCTTTTTGTGTTGCAGATATATCCATTCCCAATTGTATTTTTGTACAAAGAGTCTTATATTAAAACTCAATGGGAGGACAACCTTTTGTCCATACACCAATTTGTATGATGTGAAACATGTTGTAGTCTTCTAGGTCATCTCGTAAGCCCAAAATGTTTCAAGTAGCGTTGATGCCTAATCCTTCCTATGGAGTTGTATTATTTTTGTAAGAATACTCTCCATTCCTTGTTGGTAACTTCAACTTGACCATTAGCTCAAGGGTGGTAGGGTGTGGATTTTTTGTGTCTGGTCTCATATTCTTGTACTAATTTTTTGATCAAATTAAAAATGAATTGAGGCCCTTGTTCTATTAATGACTCAAGGAAAGGTTGTGATCTTGAAATCTTTGTAGGACTTTCTCCAAATTAGCCAATGCTTCTTCATAAGTATTCCAATAGGTGGTAAAGTCATCCATGTAAATTTCCATGGAATCATGGTTAAAGTCTGAGAATATACTTAAGAGTGCCCTCTAAACTTTTGTAGGAGCATTACATAACCCAAATAGCAAGACACAATAGGCATACGCATTCCATGGGAAGGTAAAATTTATCTTTTCCTAATCCTTTGGAGCTATTTTGATCTGGTTATACCCACTAAACCCATCTAACAAAGAAAAACATTGCTTCCTTCCTAATGAATCCAACACTTGACTAATAAAAGGAAGGGGAAAATGGTCTCTTGTTGTTGTTGAATTTAATTCTCTGTAGTCAATACATACCCTCCATTTGCCTCCCTTTTTGGGCATAATCACTAATGGGGACACAAACTGACTATCAAATATTTGATAAATGAACCTTGCATCTAGTAACTTTTTTAATTCTACAATGACTATGTCATGTATAGTTGGGTTCATCCTTCTCTGAGGTTGCTTCACCGGTTTGTAACCTTCATTAATATAAATTTTGTGCATGCATAGGTGAGAATATATTCCTTTCATGTCATAATAGTTCCATGCAAATACAGTTGTGTGTGCTTACAACATGGTTAAAAGTGAAGACTCTTGTGTACTTGTCAATTGGATTTTGACATTTTTTTTATACCCAGTGTAATTTCTATTGTCAAGGCTGATCTTTTATTAGAGGAAATATCAAGGCCTTCTAAATTACGGTTGCAATTGTGGGATAGTAATGTATGAAAAAGTTGAGAAGTAGACTCGCACACATTTTAAAGTATTATGTTATGCAAAGGACAATGTAAGCATGTGAGACAATTGTATTGTTGTGGGTCCCTACCATAAGAGTGTATAATATTTGAAAGGAAATCATCTTCATCCTGGGTTTCAGACATTAGGCTAAGTTTAATGGTAATTAGGGTTTGTAATGAATATTGGTCATCCTCATCAAGGGTAGGCAATATAATTTGATCCAAATCTGTATGTGGTTGTGCAGGTGGGTAAAGGACTAGTTTTTTTGTCACATTTCCATTGGAAATAATCATATTACTAGACCTACAACTAATGAAAGCATTTGCAGTAGCCAACCAAGGCCTCCCTAGGATTAAGTAGTATTCTGCAAGGTTTTCTTTAAGTTGTAAGAACATAAATCTGCAAGGTATTCCCATGAGTCCAGTGTGATGAACAATTCTTTTATAATACCCTATGATTTAACAATTGACCTATCTTCTAGTTGTAAGACAATAGGCATAGGTTAGAGCTCCATTAACTAGAGTTTCTCCATGGTTTCCTTTGCTGTCACATTTATGGCTACTCTTAGGTCAATTAAGGTGTTTTTGATGAGAGTTCCATTGATTTGGACATCTACCACAAGGCTCCCAGGGTCTGCATATTTAGGAACAACTATATTTCCTAACATTTAATGTTAGCAAGCTATCCTAAGACATTCACAATCTAAGGGTCCTTCTATTTTTTCTCTGCTTCTTAAGGAATAAATCTCTCATAGTTTTCATGTATATTGGTACTTCCTTAATTTCTTGAATCTGGGGTATTTTTATACAAACATTTCTAAGTTGGCCCAATAGGTTAAATTCAATTTCAAAATGTTGCTTTTGTATAGTTAGTCTTTCAAGGAATGGTGGTTCCAGACTTATGATGTTTGGGTGAATCTAACTTTATTTAGGTTCCTTTATTTTTCTATCCATAATTTCTACTAGGTTCTCCTCCTCAATAAGCTCTATAATGTGAGGAGGTGAATGCACAACTAGAATTTTCCCTGAACGAAGATGGACGTCACTCGTGCCTCAACCCCATAGGTTGGGTACTGGATTGTGTCATTAGTATAAGCCTACTAAATAGGATTTTTACTAGGGTTAGATGAAGGTTGGGATGATAGGTGAGGTTCTCTTGGCTATGATGATGTAGCCATGGCTTGATTTGGAATTATAGAAAGTCATTGTAGTTGAAAAGGTTAGTGTAGATGTGGGTAGTTTGTATTTTGGTTTTTCCATTGCTAGCCTCTGTACCACTGTGATGGTCATCATTTTTGCTAGGGTGGCCACTAGGAATTATAATTTGGGACTTGACAAGGTTGTGGTGACTATATCCCTTATTGTTTTTGGGTTTAATTGTATGCTTTATTTATTGGCCACAATGGATTTTGTATATTAATCCAGTGTTGAGGGTTCCAATTTGAGAAGTTTGAATTACCACCTATAAATGGAATATTGTAAAAAAAGGGGTCTTGATGCATACCTTGTCTTGTTTTCTATGGTTTAAACTAATAAATATAAAACACTTGACCTTATTCATCCTCGAGAGTGCGAAATTTAGACTTACCCTTCTTTTCTTTAGAGATACTAGCCAACTTCTTGCATTTGTAATTGATTCTCTTTTGGCGGTAATATGGACAAAATTTAGTTAGGGCTACCTCAAATTCTTCCTGCTTCTTTTTTATATTTAAAGTATCAATTAGGTAGACAAGCAACTAATTATATCCTCATTCATATTGGACAGGAGATTACCGAGTTCTACCCTTGAAACTCTAGTGGATGTCTTGTTGAGAGAAGAGGTTTTATCATCCCTGGTCTTTATGAATGATCTGGAGTATTTTTGTACACCTTAAATATCTCATCAATAAGTAGTTGAGAGATATCTCCTACCCCTATGAGATTTAGAGCATCCATATAATCTTCATGGACTCCCCATAAAAATACCAATTTTAAGGATTGAGGAGAGAGTCTATTTTCAGGTGACTTCTTCAAATAGAATTTAACTCTCTCCATGTAATCCTCAAACCATTCATCTTCTCTTTGTGAAATCCAAAATATTTTGTCCCTCTTTCTTTCTATCCCTATGTACTAATCTTGATATTTCTCCAAAATTTGGTCTTCATTGTCTCCTAGTTGGGGACAACATTCTTCCCCAACCCCATAAACTAGCACAAAGAAGCACCCTTTAATGTGGCTGGAAATAATTTTAGCTGGTGAGAATCTATGGTATAATCATAGCTTCTACACATCACATCGAATTCAAAAATGAATATGTCTGGGGACTCTTCGATAACTAGTCCATAGAAAATGGGTAATGTTGAAGGATGTATGTTCTTAAGAGTAGCAAACCTTTCTCAGTTGGTTATAGGAAACTTGAATGTTACTTGCTCTACTGGGTTGTCCACGGCTTCTTCAGTCATGATTTTGAAATGTCTTTTGGAAGTCTCCTTTATGTTTTGGGTAGCTACTAGTGTGAGGGATAGTTCTTCTTTGTTGATTCCCTCAATATGTTCTCTATTTTCACCAATGTCTTTCAATGCTGCATGAGTTGAGGGGAGAAATCTTCCCAAAGCATCTCTCTACCTCAACATACAATATTTCTTGATCTTTGGATCAACGATCACTGCACACTATTAGTAAATAGTTTTCCTATTGATTCCTAAATATATATTCATCCTAACGTTGAAAAAAAACTTGTTATTCTATGAAATCTTGGAAATAATTTAAAACACACATAAGAATTTTGAGCTTAGCACCATCCCAAAAAATCATTCCAAAAATTTAGAGCTTCCCCTAATATCTAATTAATTGGTTTAAGTAACCATACACACTGCAACTTAATGGACCCGAAGATCCTTCATATCTAATTAGTTCATCATTAAGAAGGGGGCTTCATTTAATTATCAACCAAGGAATTATAGACTTAAGATGATGTTGGCACTGTATGTGAATCCAAGAATCCTAACTTAATCAATTGAGTATAGGTAACTAAAAGAATAACTCAAAATAATTATACTTAAAGAAATAGAGTAAGTAATCTGACTATTGCTAGTTGCTATATGTACCTAATACTTCTATGGACTGTAACTAATTAATCCTATGTTGTACCATGAATTTATCTTAACTTATTCATTTAATTGAATACATAATAAAGCATTGAATTAGAAATCTTAAAATGACAATTAATTGCAATGTAAACTAAGAATCAAAATTCAAAACTTCATTGTATAATCTAACTAACTACTCTTATGTGGAATCAAAAATACCTCAAGTGACCCTTTCTTGAGTGTTACATTCCACAATATCTTCAATTAAATCAACAAATCAGATATGAAAAGAAATCTTCTTTATTGTAATATATCAAAAATCAAAACATAATGTAGCAACTACTATAGAATCTAATCTGTACAAAGATCTAGTATATATCTTCTAGCTACTTCTTTTTGGTCTCTCAATAGGACACCTTCCTGAATAGGGTCTATTAGAGTTCGATTATTATCAAACTATAAAAAACTATCCAACAAACACCAACTCTTCTAGGAAGATAGGAAGAGTACTTGAGTTCTTTGAAACTTTACAAAAAACAACTAACTACTGGAAGCAAGAGTGAAAAAATCAAACAAGGATTCTACATGTTTAAGAAAGCTACTATAACATAGGAACGTGTTGGATATGGCATCCTTATCATAATTATCATTCCTTATCAGAACATACTTCCTCCTCTTTCAAGCTTATTCCACAAATGGAACACCACATGGATAACTACGTCCATGACTCTTAATTGTCATCTTCATCTCATTCTAGAAAAAAATGTTTATTTCGTGGTCGATTGACTCCTTTGTTGTGTTAAACCATCACCCTTTTGGTGTGGGTTAGAATTAATTCTATTACGGGTATGATAGGCCTTTGTGTTGCAAGGGTTAGTCTTATTTCTAAAGGCACATTTCACAATTAACCACTATAATTAGTCAAGAAATTCTACTAAACTTATAGACATCTAAAATCCATACATACATTCATTAATACCACATACATAGTCTTTAAATACTTTAAAATACTTAAAGGTATATAAAAGGTCTTGGTAATATCTTTAAAAGCTTGGTAGAAATAAGACAAAAAAACATGAAATTGCAGCAAGAAACTAGTCAATTCTATGGCTCATCACTAGGTTTATATTGAAAATCTCAAAAATGGAGGCCTTGTTAATTTTCACCAACTCTTCACCATTTGCATCCCTAACAACTCTAAAATGATCATCATAATTTCTAGCCATAGACCTAATGAAGTCTATATTCATAAAAACAAAATTACTAGCAATTTTCTTAAATCATATACCCAAATATTTGAGATAGAGACACAAGAAGCTCTCTTGTTATACGAGTATGTGCGGGGACTCCCACGATCCGGCCTTGAACCTGACTGACCTGACCTGATCCTGACCTGACCTGAGACCACCACCGGACTGACCGAGGATCCGATCCTGACCTGACCTGATCTGACCCAAAAACCAGCTGACCGACCGATCCTGGCCGATCCTGTCCTGACACCTGAGTGAAAGATCCGGAGGAGGAAAAAAGCGATGGATGAAGCGTGCAAAAGCGGATGGATGCGGATCTGACGCAAAGTGGAGGGAAGATGGAATGGAAGGATGGAAGGAACCCACTCTCCCACTCTCCCTCCCTCCTCTCCTCCCCCTCAACCCTAAACCCTCTCTCTCCCTCTCTCCCTCTCCCACTCTCCCTTTCTCCCTCTCACTCTCCCAATCTCCCTCTTCCTCTCTCCCTCCCACTCTCCATCTCTCCCTCTACCTCTCTCACTCTCCTTCTCTCCCTCTCTACCTCCCACTCTCCCTCTCTCCCTATCCCTCTCTCAATCTCCCACTCACCCACTCTCTACCATTAACCCTTAGGTCTATGTGGGAATAAATCGGATATCCGATTTGTAAAACTTTGATGTGCAGAGTTAAAATCTTGCCATTGCAAAACATTTTGAAATATTTTCCAAATCAGATATCCGATTATATCGGATATCGGATTTGTGGGCCATAGAAAAACCCCATGTGGGCCACTTTATGTATTCCAACAGACCCTACATTCTATTTGTAGCACTTTGCAGGCGACAAATGCGCGATTTCAAACAGGAAGAGACAAAGATAAACTTTTTGGAGCATCTTGTACTCAAATTTGTCATAAGGAGTGATTTTTTAGCATCTTTTATGAGGTATAATGGGGAGCAACAGTTGTCAAAAGAAAATACGTAAGAGAAAGATGACAAAAGAAAAAATTGAAGAATATAGACAAAGAGATAGAGAAGGTCATATGAAGAAACGACAAGGTATGTTAAATATTGGTGAACCTGAGTCATATGGTCTTTCAAGTGAAGAGGAAATTGAATATGTTCAAGGTGAAAATGTAGAACATGATATTGAAATTGGGAATGAAAATGTTCAAATTGTTATTGAAAATGTTCAAGGTGAAAATGTTGGAATTGAAGATGTTGAACATGATATTCAAATTGGGAATGAAAATATTGAAATTGATAATGAAAATGTTCAAGGTGAAAATGTTGGAATTGAAGATGTTGAACATGATATTGAAATTGGGAATGAAATTATTCAAATTGATATTGAAAATGTTCAAGGTGAAAATGTTGGAAATGAAGATGTTGAACATAATATTGAAGTAAGTGTAAATTATGTTTCACCAGTTACATGAGAAATGAAGAACCTTGTGTGGAAGAAAGACATATTCCAAATTCAAGACCTTCAAGGACCCCTAAATGGTTAGTTGAAATTGATGATAACATTATAAACAATTTTGAAGGCAAGAGGTCAACATGAACTGTTCGGTTGTGGGCTAGAAGACTTTTCAACCAATATTTTAGCAATAAGACATTGACCGAGCAATGCCAAATTTTTGTACAATTGTTAAAGATGCAAAAGATGAGACCTTTGCTAGCCAAATTGAATATTTGTGTGAACAAGAAGACTGAAAAAAACTCTATTATTGTCAAAAATCTTTTTAATGCTCTCAAGTCTATTGGAAAAAATAACAAGGAAAAAGATATGAGAGCTGCTCAGAGAGTCATTACAACCGCCCTAGTAAGCCATCAATTGAAAAAGGCTCGCTTTATGAGACAAACTTGTATTGATTTTGACATAAATCATAAAACTTTGGATAGAACACTTGCAAGAAGAGAAAGAATAGATGATCCTCTTCAAAATGATACAATGAGTACATTGCTTCAAAGAGGGGCAAAATGTAGACATGCAAAATTAACACTATTAATTAGCACCATTGATTACTCTTATTCCACCCAACAATTAAACAAATAAGGTTTATCTGAATAATCTCCTAAGGTCTCTTAATTTAATTAAATCATCAGTATTCAATTAAATGATCAATATTCATTTCCTGTCATTTGATTTAAAATAGATACCAAAATGCAAATCAAATGTCACATCACCTAATCTCCTGTTAGATTAATCAAATCCTGATTAATTTAATCCTAATCACCTAAATCCTCTAGATTCATCCACTTGCACAATAAATCATTTAAATTGATTTATTAAAACATCTATTTCCTCACAAAGGCATATTCCCAAGGAATATGCCCTCATTAACTCTCTTGTTTGAATTTTTTGGTCAAACATAATTCCCCCCAAAAACCCTCAACCATATTCATTTATTGCCATTTTCAAATTTGAAATGGGCACATTTGCCAAAACTTGCACAATCATGGGCCAATCCCATTGTGACAAGTGGTTCTCTCCTATTTGATGGGGATTAGTCCCACATTCATCAATTTGGACTCTCCTCTCTTCAAACTCAACTATAAATTGAAGGCTTCTCTCCTTCAAACACATAACACATTTCATGCAAGGTTACTCTCTTCATTTGAGAATTAATCTTGCCCATAACATCATTCAGCTTGTTCAAGGATTGGGAAAGGGCTACATCCTACATGATAGAGTAGCACCAATCCACTGTGAGATAAGATTTAATCATGTTTGCATATGCTTTTGTTTAGCTTGCATTGTTTTCATTAGTTGCATTGTTTAACATGGTTAAATATTTCATAGGAATGTCTAAGTTTTCTGATTTAAACTAACTTTTGTGCTAACAACATGAAACTATTTGAGTCGATTCACCTTGCAGATTTTGATGTCCATATCTCCTAGCCTTTTATAGGAGCAAGACACTCGGGAAATTCAATCAACACATGAGAGGTAATCTAAGGGATGAATCAAAAGACATGTGGAATATGACAACTAGTAGGAGGATTGTTGAATAAGTCAATAGATGTCAACCTTCTTTAGCACTTTAAAATATTTCAAGACTTAAGTCCTTAAAATGATTAGGACATCCACCCAGATCAAGAAAATACACCAAATGAAATGTAGGAACTTCCCATATATTTAGAATGATCAAGTGGACATTTTGTTCCTACACTCAGGTTCTACTTCTAGATTAATACACTTGGAGCGAGTCACCCTAGGGCTGAGCACACTCCTTCATTGTATGTGTAATACCAAGATTCTCAGTCTCCCGGTATCTAGTGCTTCTTTGCAATGACCTTTGTCCTCGCATGAGCTTTCAGAATGTGCTACCAAACCTAGTAGCACCATCAGATCTGTTTGCAACCCAAGTTTTCTTGACCATCCATACCCGAACATTTCATCACAATAGGTTCCTCCTGCAAATACAAATTCCATATATTAATCCCTTTTAACATATTCATAGAACTCTCATGAAAATAAAACCATCATTAATAAATCATCATTTTAAACAAATCATAAATATTACACTTTAAAATTTATTCTCACGTAATTATCCCTTAAGGCGGGTTACCAAAAATTTTGAACTCCCGAGAAAACTTAGACATTTAACTTCATACTCAACATTGTTATCTGATACCCAGTACCCGACAACTTCATCTTTTACCAGAATAAAACTCCCTCGATCCCAATCTCCACAGAAACCACCACATTTCCTAGACCTTCACCTCCCGGACCATAACACTTTACCAAACCTTGTATTAATATTTCAACACTTTTGGCCTTTCGATACTCAGTACCTAGTACATTTGAATCACAAATTACTCCAAAAGACTTCCTTTTAACTTTAACTTTCGGTGATCCTTTTTGCTAATCAGAACCTTCCATAATCCTTAATTTTTCACTTGGGTCCCCAAGTCTTATAGTCTTGGGGAGTGTTGGGGTAAACCCACAAAACTGGTTTACAATTTTGTTGAGGAAGGAAAAAGACATTTTCAAAGTTTGAGAAATTGAAGGGGGTTCATTTGAACTAATGGATTTGAGCGAACATCTTTTAGGTTTCATGCAAACCCCCTAGTTCGTGCAAACCCTTGAATGTTGATTTTTTTTAATTAAAAAATGGAGTTCGATCAAATGTGGGTTCGCTCAAACCCATGAATTAGGGCTTTTTTAATAAAACATTTCTTTGTTGTTTGCTTTTGACTATCATTTTCTTAGTGGAAAACCCACACTGAACCTCCTCCAGGCAATCTTCGACAATGACCTCACTATTTTCAGCAATGACCTCACCACATTCAATGATGAGTGTCACCCTCCACTGCATCGACTTCCAGGTTGGTGAATTGCATATTCTTGAAAGTTTCTAGTAGTAATCCAAAGTTCTCAAAAGTTCAAACATTCTTATACTAGACTTTAGGATCACTATATGGATGTTTGAACTTTTGAGAACTTTGGATGACTACTAGACTTTAGAATACCAATTTTGAGGAACCCGAGGTTGAAGAGATCTTTGAGGAAGAAGAAGAGGTGGATCAACAATTGTAGATAAAGAAACAAACAAGGACCCGAGGGACCTCACTAGTCAAATTAGAACCCCAGAAGAAATAAAAATAGAAGGAAACACCAGAACAACAACCTTTGAAACTTTCAATAGAGCCAACAAATGTGCTTGAAAAATTTAACGCTATTGTCATCCATGGGATGCTACCATAGATCCTAAAGATGTATGAGGAGTATGATGAAGAAAATCAAGACAAAATAATCTAAATTTTAACAAGATGTGTCAATTACTTGAACAAAAGTCTCGAGGAATTCATGGAGGGATTCCCCCATAGGATTGTCATAACTATAAGGGAAAAAAGGGCTAAAGCCTTAGCCTGAGAAGAAAAAATCAAAGAGCAAGCCATATCGATAATTAGCACCTTTATGGTTGAGCAACAAAAACAAGCTCTAGCACATGCACAAGCACAAGAGCTTCAAACAAAACAATGCATCGACATATTGATGCAAGATGATTCAAATGATATAGAAGCTCTCTGGAAAGAAACAGAGGAAGCCACCTAAAAAATTTTGAGACAATGACAAAGAACTCAAAGAAAGGCCTAAAACAAGGAGAAAATGTTGCTCAAGAAGAAAATATTTCTCAAGAAGTTAGAGAATAAGAAAATATTTTTCAAGAAACTAAAGGCTAGGAAAATGTTCCTCTAGAAATCAATGAAGAAGAACAGACAAAAAAATTAGAAATAATGTAGAAGAAGATGGGGCAGAAACAAAGAAGGATAAGGATGCCTCTAGGGAAGTATCCAATCCCTCAGATACCATCTCCATAATAAAAACTTCCTATCTCAATAATAGAAAATTCAACTAGTCATGTTTCCCCATCTACTCTAAGTACCACTAGTAGGATCGTAGGTGAATCTCTCTAGAATGTCACCAATCTAGAAAATATAATTGGGAGACATTTTTCATGCAACTTCTAGAGAGGAGCTCCTACAAGAACATGTACAACAAATCGAGCAACTTCAAGAAGCCATAAATACACTACAAAAGGCTATCCCCGATGTTTCTAAAGATCAATATGTCCCTTTGCCATAACATTTATAACAATTAGTCATCATAATACAAACTAATTTGATATCGAGGAAGGATAGCATCAAAAAAGAAGCTTAGTGTTACCTTATCCAGAAAAACACCTAGGAGTTCATCAAGAGATGTGCTTCCACAAAAACTCAGTTGGAGGTACAAAATCAACAGATTGAGAATAACATTAAGGATGTTAGGGTAATCTATCACTTCTTCTTACAATGGCCCAACACAACTAAGAACCTTTGGGACTGAATCACACAAGTAGAGGAGCAGATAACACAAATGAGTTACAACCCCTTGTAGGATCTGAGTGGCACAAGGGATAACATAGAGCACATGCACATCTAACTCCAACAACTCAACACAGAAAGAGAGTTGCTCAAGTAATTACTACAACAACTAAGGGAGATAGTCAACAATGAGTTGAGATTCCTCCAGTTGATTCTTAGAGAAGCAAACAAATAGCCGATAGTATTACAATTCCCAACACTCTATCATGGGATGAATAAATACTTGCCCAAGTCTAAGAAAACATTGGTACACTCCTTTAGGCATAGGCACATTGGGTGGCTACATTGGCACAACTCAAGGTGGAATACCAAAACATCCTTCCTTGAGCAACATGTATTGAGGACAAGCCATCATTTTAAAAGGGGGGTGATGTTAGTAAGTCAATGGGTGAAAATAGAGCATACTAGTAGAAGACTACGGTATTGATAGAGGCATCAACCATTAGGAAGAATTTAGATCTCTTTAGGAAAAAATATCTATATATATGTTATATGTAATAGATAGAAAGAGAGATATGTGAGAGAAGAGATGTATAATAGAATATAGCAATAGTAGACTAATGGAGCAAAGACTAGACCTACCATTTTGTACCTATTATGATATACTGTCTATATACTAGAAGACATTATAAGAAAGAAATGTGTGTTATGGATATCTAAATAATTTCTTTTGTTGAGTATACTATTGTATAAATTATGGATTCCTTATAGATTCCTACCGCATGCTTGTTTCTCTATTGTATCCTCTGGGGTATAAACTAAATACTTAGGGAATATTAGGGTATAGATCCTTTCCGAATTGTACTACCCCCATTACTCTTGCCAACACTTCCTTTCTCTCATCTACTCCCTTTTCTTTTGTTGTAATTCTTCATTTCTTTGTTTCTATGTTTCTTGTTTATTCAACAAATCAATATATGCATTTGAAGTCAAAAAATGTGATTTCCTACTTAGATGTAGCACCCCAAATTGACCTATATTTCATATTTTCTACATCCTTTGCATTGAAAGTTACAAAAAAATATAATTTGTGGTTGTTATTGTTGATCATCGACTTGTGTGCATGCCACAAAGCTAGCTTCCTAGTCACTTGTTTAACATCCACTCCTTTTGCTACATCATTTACATCCCAATTTATTGCATTAGTGAAGTAGAGGATGACATCTTCCGGATCATTATGTGGCGGTGATCGCATGGAGAGACCTTCATCCCCTTCACTAAAGTTTAACTAGGTTTAAAGTTGCATCTTTAAACCACCCCAACTGCTTTGTATGTGATGGTAGACTGAGACCTTCTTCAATTTTTGTAGCCTCATTGTAGGTTGTTTGAACAATAGGGAATTATTTTTCGGGTAGTTCAACATTATTATTCTATGTGAAATGTCCTTCTAATTCATTTGTTACATTTGAGATATTGCTTTCATTGAACGTTTGCACAAAATCGTCAATTTGATCTTAATTAAAACCAACTAGCCTCAAACAAGTCTCCACTGCAATAGACTGTGCATCATCCTCAACTATCATGGCCTCAAATTTTTCTCCCACAACGGTTTCTTCATCTTCAAATACAAAGGATTCACTTGGCCTCATATCCTTGTCAAGTGCATTATGATTTAACGACCAAATTCCTATTCTTCAAAAACCACTTATAATATTACACACACTCAAATCCTATGCAAAGGCCTTACTGGCAAGATTTGTTAACTCTTCCCTTCCAATTTCAATTTGGGGGTGTGTAGACATCCATACACTCTACTATTTGAAGTAATTTTTGAAAGGAGAAAATACGCTGACATCAAGGGGCTAAAACTTGTGGCTAGTATGTGCTGGTAGCATGAGAAAGTCAATGCATATATGCCTTACTTCTTCAATTGTCTTGAAGGCCATGTGGCTGCCATGATCATTAAAGATAATAAGTGCTCTAATTTTTAGTGAAACCCTACCTGAGACTGATGCACCAAAGTGTTTGAACCAATTGACAAACATTTATTTTGTCATCCATGAGTGCTCTTGGGCTACCATGCATGCCCCTAGCTCACAATTAGCAATGTAGATTTTCATGTATCTCTTCAACTTGAACAAGTAAAAACTAGGTATAACATGTCTTGTTTCATTAAAGCATGCTAAAACAATATTCATTCTCTACTTTTGGAGATTAAATGTGGTACACATCTAGACCCCATCCTTGCAATAACTTGCATTTCACAGTTTTTCCCAACTTGCACACCTATTTTATCATAGCACCATTAACTATGCAAATGTATTTGTTAATATAATATGTAATGAGACTGGCATCCTTTGCAAGTGGGGTTATATGTAATAATAAAAAATATTATAAATTATAAATGTTCATTTTTGTGTGCAACTTGTCTTGTATTGTAAATGCAAATGTATGTGTAGTTGACTACATACATTGGTCAACTACACATTGACTTTTGAAAATGTAATGAAGCTTTTGCAAAATTTTATTAGATTAAACTAACAATCACACC
Organism: Sequoiadendron giganteum; assembly: GCA_007115665.2. Taxonomy (NCBI): domain Eukaryota; kingdom Viridiplantae; phylum Streptophyta; class Pinopsida; order Cupressales; family Cupressaceae; genus Sequoiadendron; species Sequoiadendron giganteum. Next base: position 253,800,149 of record CM021100.1, on the reverse strand, counting down.
TTAGGGTGGAATGTGTGCATCAAAGACGTGTGGAAGGTCAATTAAGATAAATTTTGGTCTATTTTTTGCATACATTTATGCAATACATGAGTTCAATTGGTAGGAAATTTAGCAAATGATGTTGTTTGTGCAACAAATGTCTCAATGGATAAGTGATAGCTTTAAATCAGCCATGCATCCACTTACAGTGATCCAAACATGATTGAAATAAAACCTCTAAATTAGGAAGATAATCAGACCTCATTACCAACAAGCTCATGTTATGTTTGCAATACAAAGAGAAGGGGAGATAGGGGAAGAGTGTGTGAGAGAGAGTGGTAAGGAGATAGAGATAGAGAGAAAGATAGAGATAGAGATGGAGATGGAGAAGGAGAGTGATATGGAGAGAAGGAGAGAAGGAGGGGGATAGATAAAGAGAAAGAGGAGAGAGAGATAAATAGAGGTGGAAGAGATAAACATACAGAGAGGGATAAAGAGGGAGATATATGGATGGATAGAGACAGGGGGCACATCTAGAGATAAAGGGGGGAGAGGAAAATAGAGGTAGAGATGAATATATAGTGAGAGAGGAGGAGGGAGAAAAATAGATAGAAGAGAAATACAAAGAGAGATATGGAGATAAAGAGGATGAGATAGAGAGATATAGAGGAAGAGGGAGAGATAAAGAGATATAGATGGTGAGATAGAGTGTTAGAGAGATAGAGATATAAGGAGATATACAGAAAGGAGGAGAGGGAGAGAGAGAGAGACAAAGAGAGACAAATTGAGGGAATTGGAGATAGGTAAATAGAGATGGAGAGAGGGAGAGAAATAGGGGAGATAGAGAAAGGGAGAAAGAAGTAGGGGGAGATAGATCTATATATAGGAAGAGAAAGAGAGAGATATAGATATATGGGAAGAGAAAGGGAGAGAGGTAGAGATAGAGAGATAGATAGGGGGATAGGGAGGGAGCAAGCGAGGGAGAGATGGGGAGAGATAGAGAGAGGGAGGAGATAGAGAGAGAGGGAGGGAGAGAAAAGAAGAGAGATAGGTAGAGGATGAGAGATAGAGAAGAGGGGGAGAGAGGGAGAGAGATAAGTTGAAGAAGAAGAGAGAGAAGAGGGGAGAGAGGGAGAGAAAGAAGACATGAGAGAGAGGGAGAGTGATCCATAGAGAGGGAGAGAGAAGATGGGGGAGAGAGGGAGAGATAGTTCAGTATAGAGAGGGGGGAGAGGGAGAGAGAGCTCCATAGATAAAGAGAGGGAGAGGGAGTGACATAGTGGGAAATATAGAGAGATAGAGAGCGATAGGGAGAGATATCAATCACCCTCCCTATATCTCTATCTATTCATCTTTATCTCTCTATCTCTCTACCTCTCTCTATCTCTTTGTATCCCTCTCTATTTGTTTATCATTATCTCCTTCTCTCTCTATATATACATTTTCTTCCCTCTATTTATCTTTGTCTCCCTATCTCTTTATGCAACTTTATCTCTATCTATGTCTCTCTCCTCTTCTCTCTTTCTCTTTTCCTTTATATATTTTTCTCTATCTCCCTCACTACCTCCCTCTTTCCCTGGACCCCTCTTTATTCCTCTATATCTCTACATATCTCTTTATATCTCTTTGTCTCCCTCTTTATCGCTCTATTTCTATTTATCTCACTTTCTCTCTCTATCTCTATCTCTATCTAGCTATCTCCATCTTTGTTTCTCTCTCTTCTCTCCTTTTTTCTCCCATCCATGTTTTCATCTCTTTATTTCTATATTCATTCCTCTCTTTATCTATCTTCATCTCTTTCTCTTCTTTTATCTCATTTTTCTTCCTCCCTCTTTCTCTCTTTCTCTTTTCTCTCTACCTATCTATATCTTATCTTTATATCCCTCCCCCTTTTCACTTATTTTCTCTTTCTCTCTCTATATGTTTATCTCCTTAAGTGTGCAATGGGTACATTGAATAGGTCTTAAAGGTGAATTTTCATATCCGTAATCAAATGACATGCTACCTTGAGTATAGCTCCCCAAAGACACATGACATCCTTGGATCCTTGACATAAAACAACCAATCAAAAGTGAGTTTCTCTTTTCACCCTCGTTTCCTTTGTATCTCTTATATTTCTCTCACATGCTCTATCTCTCTTTGTCTATTCCTCTCTTTCAATCTATGTCTCTATCTCTCTCTCTCTCTCTCTCTCTCTCTCTATATATATATATATATATCTATCTAAATTTGTCTCTTTCATCTTTTGAGTTTCTCTCTTTTTATTAGCCGATAGGCTACATATAGTGTGAGATTTGAGCCTAAAACAAGTCTCACGCCTCCAAACCACTATTGAGTCATTGGAAAAAAAAGTTTCAGCTGATATTTAATGGTAAACCAACTACCATTTAATTGTAAAAGCCTACAAAATCTCACTTCTCACATAAAAGCTAGATAACTATTGATTGGACAACTAGATGAGAACATTGTATTTCCATTTGCAGTATTTTTTTGTTAATTTGATGGCAACTTCTTTTTTCATTTGCATTGATTTATGTTTTAAATCTATATGCAAATATTTCATAATAAAAAAATAGTTGATTTCTTTAAACAAAAAATTTAGATTTGTCTAAATTTATTTCATTATATTATTTAATTTATTATTAATTGTTTAATCTAGCCACATGTAACTAGAATTTGCAACGTATCCATGCACACACACATACTCTCTAACATATTAACATATATATAGTTTTCTATCAATGTAATCCTTGAACCTCCTTTAGGTACAAGTGCTAGTATATATACCTCTCTCTATATAGAATTGTCTCACCTTCTATCTCTATTTTTTTTCCTAATCTCTCCAAAGATCAATTTAACTATTAGACTTTATATATTAATTTAATTTGTTCTATATAAAAATATATTAATTAGTAATTATAATAATTTTTATTATAGAATATAATATATAATAATAATAATAATAATAATATAACCTATATATATTATTATATACAATAATAAATATAATTATATTATATATCATATAATCTATTATATAAAATATGTATAATATATTAATTATATAAAAATATAGTATTTCTTAATTATTAATTATAATAATTATATATATATTTAATAGTTTTGTTAAAGAATATAATATATAATAATAAGAAGTAGTATAATTATATTATTTATAGTTTATTTTTTAAAGGATGTCATAATGTTAAAACCTAAATGTGCTCATTATTAGGATCTTGGCCGTAATTTTCATTTTAATAAACATACTCTAAAACCGTCTTTATTTTCAGGGTGCAGCTCACCAAATTGAAGAAGTGAGGAAGAGTTTGGAGTAGTGGAAACCAATAGGGGCAGGAAAGTAGCTAAAAACAATGAAAAACAGCTGAAAAAATGGCAAAAAATGATGAACGACTGAGATTCGTTTAATCATCTTGCATTGATACCGACACAAGGTGGTCGTCGATGAATTTAGAGCCCTTGCTTGGAAATTGTTTGGAAATTTGCTAAAGCGCGTATGATGTAACATATTTTCTAGACGCGACTTTGAATTTTTTTCCCGCTCATTCACACGACGTCCTCTACACGACTTTAGATTCCACGCATTTGGCATAAATTTATTTGTGGAGTTACCACTTTATGCACGGCTCAACTCAAGTCCTCCTCATCTCCTTGTTTTCTCGGCATAAATTTATTTGTGGAGTTACCTCTGTTTGGAAAATAGAGGTAGAGATGAAGATACAGTGAGAGAGGCAGAGGGAGACAAATAGATAGAAGATAAATACAGAGAGAGATATGGAGATAGAGAGATATAGAGGAAGAGGGAGAGATAAAGAGATATATATGGTGAGATAGAGTGTTAGAGTAATAGAGATATAAGGATATTTACAGAAAGAAGGAAAGGGAGAGAGAGAGAGACAAAGAGAGACAAATAGAGGGAATTGGAGATAGGTAAATAGAGATGGAGAGAGGGAGAGAAATAGGGGAGATAGAGAAAGGGAGAAAAAAGTAGGGGGAGATAGAGATATATAGGAAGAGAAAGAGAGAGATAGAGATATATGGGAAGAGAAAGGGAGAGAGGTAGAGATAGAGAGATAGGGGGATAGGGAGGGAGCAAGGGAGGGAGAGATGGGGAGAGATAGAGAGAGGGAGGAGATAGAGAGAGAGGGAGTGAGAGAAAGGAAGAGAGATAGGTAGAGGATGCGAGATAGAGAAGAGGGAGAGAGAGAGCGAGATAAGTTGAAGAGGAAGAGAGAGAAGAAGGGAGAGAGGGAGAGAAAGAAGAGGGGAGAGAGAGGGAGAGTGATCCATAGTGAGGGAGAGAGAAGATGGGGGAGAGAGGGAGAGATAGTTCAATATAGAGAGGGGGAGAGGGAGAGAGAGCTCCATAGATAGAGAGGGGGAGAGGGAGTGACATAGATAGTGGGAAATATAGAGCGATAGAGAGCGATAGGGAGAGATATATATATCACCCTCCCTATATCTCTATCTATTCATCTTTATCTTTGGGTGATCCCACAATAGTGGTTTACAATTTTTGGCCAAACTGGACACTTAAATTATTATTTTTAACTAAATCTTCACATTCAGGCATCTACAGCGGCTAAACCGTGAGGAATTTGAAGATGATCCAAACTAGAGTCTCATCAAATTTTGTCTGTAGATTCTAAATTTTTTTTTTCAAAAAATTTAGAATCAGATTGCACTTCTTTTTCCATCTCCCACGAAAACTGATTTTTTTCAGAAAACAACATTTTTAAAAAGTGACGCTCACCATATACAACATAAATTTTTTTGTATGAAGGATAAAATTCTAATTTTTTCAAATTTCGATTTGTAACTACGATATCTAGCACTTTCATTTGGTCTCATAGTTTTTTATTGAATATTTTTTCCTTAATCAAGTTTTGAAGTCAAACCAATTGCAATTCAAACATAGGCAGACTGTATACAACATAACTTTTTTTGTATGTATCAAAATTCAAATTTTTTTTACTGGATCAAGGACATCAATACCCATCACGAATACATTTTTAACACTTTTATTTTGATAATTTGCTATTTTCCACATGTAAAAAACAAAGAGCTTAATTTTTGGTGAAAAACCTATGTTTATTAAAACTAAAAAAACACATACATAATAAACCCAAAACATATTAAAATTATATTCGTTCGATAGGTCATTCCAAGGACTACCATATTCTAGTTGGGTCTATGAATTCTCCTCCATTTTCATCCTCAACCTGCGCTTCGAAGGGAAAAAATCTGGAAGTTTTTTATGAAAGAGGGTGGGAAGGTGGGAAAAGGGGGGTTCGAGCGAACCTAAAGGGTTCAATCGAACCCCCTATGGCTCGCTCAAACCCCGGTTCGCTCGAACTAGGGTTCGAGTGAACCCCCTTCCACAATGGGAAACTCATGTTTCCACATTCAAAGGGGTTCGATCGAACCCTGGTTCGAACGAACCCCTTTTGGGATCACTCGGACCTTGATTTCGTTCGAACCCCTCAAAATAATTTTTTTTTGAGTGGGGGCATTTTTTGAAGTTTTTCTTCTTCATTCGAATTGTAAACCACTTTTGTGGGTTCACCCCTCTCTATCTCTTTGTATCCCTCTCTATTTGTTTCTCATTATCTCTCTCTATATATATATCTTTTCTTCCCTCTATTTATCTTTATCTCCCTATCTCTTTATGCAAATTTATCTCTAACTATGTCTCTCTGCTCTTCTCTCTTTCTTTTTTCCTTTATATAGTTTTCTCTATCTCCCTCACTACCTCCCTCTTTATTCCTCTATATCTCTACATATCTCTTTATAGCTCTGTGTCTCCCTCTTTATCTCTCTATTTCTATTCATCTCACTTTCTCTCTCTCTCTCTCTCTCTCTCTCTCTCTCTCTATCTCCATCTTTGTTTCTCTCTCTTCTCTCCTTTTTTCTCCCATCCCTCTTTTCATCACTTTATTTCTATATTCATTCCTCTCTTTATCTATCTTCATCTCTTTCTTTTCCTTTTTCTCAATTTTCTCCCTCCCTCTTGCTCTCTTTCTCTTTTCTCTCTACCTATCTATATCTTATCTTTATATCCCTCCCCCTTTTCACTTCTTTTCTCTTTCTCTCTTTCTCTCTCTACATGTTTATCTCCTTAAATGTGCAATGGGTACATTAAATAGATCTTAAAGGTGAATCATCATATCCGTAATCAAATGACATGCTACCTTGAGCATAACTCCCTAAAGACACATGAAATCCTTGGATCCTTGACATAAAGCAACCAATCAAAAGTGAGTTTTTCTTTTCACTCTCATTTCCTTTGTATCTCTTACATTTCTCTCTCTCATGTTCTATCTCTCTTTGTCTATAACTCTCTTTCAATCTATGTCTCCATCCCCCCCCCCCCACCCCCCTCTCTCTCTCTCTTGATATCTATCTATCTAAATTTGTCTCTTTCATCTTTTGAGTTTCTCTCTTTTTATTAGCCGATAGGCTATATATAGTGTGAGATTTGAGCCTAAAATAAGTCTCATGCCTCCAAACCACTATTGAGTCATTGGAAAACAAGCTTCAACTGACATTTAATGGTAAACCAACTACCGTTTAATGGTAAAATCTTGTAAAATATTAGGTAAAAGCCTCCAAAATCTCACTTATCACATAAAAGCTAGATAACTATTGATTGGACAACTAGATGAGAATATTTTATTTTCATTTGCAGTATTTTTTTGTCAGTTTGACGACAACTTCTTTTTCCATTTACATTGATTTATGTTTTAAATCTGTATGCAAATATTTCATAATCAGATAATACTTAATTTCTTTAAAGAAAAAAATGTAGCTATGTCTAAATTTATTTCATTCTATTATTTAGCAATTATTATTAATTGTTTAATCTAGCCACATGTAACTAGAATTTGTAGCACATCCATGCACACACACATACTCTCTAACATATTAACATATATATAGTTTTCTATCGACATAATCTTTGAACCTCTTTTAGGTGCAAGTGCTAGTATATATACCTCTCTCTATATAGAATTGCCTCTCCCTCTATCTCTCTTTCTTTTTCCTAATCTCTCAAAGGATCAATTAAACTATTAGATTTTTTTATATATTAATTTAATTTCTTCTATATAGAAATACATTAATTATTAATTATAATAATTTCATATTTATATTTAATAATTTTTATTATAGAATGTAATATATAATAATATAATCTATATATACTATTATATACAATTATAAATATATTTATATTATATATCATGTAATTTATTATATAAAATATATAAAATATATTAACTATATAATATATAAAAATATAATACTTCTTAATTATTAATTATAATAATTATATATATGTATTTAATAATTTTCTTAAACAATATAATATATAATAAATAGTATAATTATATTATTTATAATTTATTTTTTAAAGGATGCCGTAATGTTAAAACCTAAATGTGCTCATTATTAGGATCTTGGATGTAATTTTTATTTTAATACACATACTCTAAAACCGTCGTCGAAACGTTATTTTCAGGCTGGAGAAGTGCCAGGGAGGAAGAGTTTGGAGGAGTGGAAACCAATAGTGGCGGGAAAAGAAGCTAAAAACGATGAAAAACAGCCGAAAAATGATGAACGCCTGAGATTCGTTTAATCGTCTTGTATTGATACTGACGCAAGGTAGCCGTCGATGAATTTAGAGCCCTTGCTTGGAAATTGTTTGGAAATTCACTAAAGCGCGTATGACGTAACATATTTTCTAGACGCGGCTTTGAAATTTTTGTCCCGCTCATTCACGCGGCGTCCTCTACACGACTTTAGATTCCTTTCGTGAGCTTTACGCAACCTTTCCACGCGTTCGGCATAAATTTATTTGTGGAGTTCCCACTTTCTGCACGGCTAAACTCAAGTCCTCCTCACCTCGTTTTCTTACCTGTTAAACCCTGAAATCAAGTTCTCCCCAATTCAATCGGATGGCGAGTGGAAATGTTTTTGATCAAATCGCACCTGCATCTGCATCTGCATCTTCATCTTCTTCATCGCTTCAATGCGACGTTTTTATTAACCATCGTGGAGTCGATGTGAAACACAAGCTTGCCAGCACAATTTATCATACTCTTCATCTCTTGGGATTGCAAGCGTTTCTCGATGAAGAAGTGCTTGAGCCCGGCGATGTCTTTCCAGTGGAGTTAAAAGCAGCAATGGATCATGCTTCCCTTCATATTGCTATTTTTTCTCCTAACTATGCCCAATCCGCCTGGTGTTTGGCCGAGCTATCCTTCATTATCAAAACTGGCACAAAAATCATTCCCATTTTTTATTATGTTGATCCCTCCGACCTCAGATGGGTTGCTCAAAAGAAAGGAATTTATGCTGATGCATTCTCTCAACATCAACAGAAGGCTAGATACAGCCCAGAGAAGCTTCAAGAGTGGATGCAAGCGCTCCACCACGTTTCATATATCGAGGGTCATAAAATTAATGTTGATAGCGGGTAAGTATTAAATACTATCTTTCCTCTCTAATCAAATCTTACATTGCAAGACATACCTCTATTCCTTCAATCATTATTGCAGTTGAGTGAGCAATGCTTATTTCGTTTGGGTATTTATTTTTCTTTTGCAAATGCTTAGGGATGAGGGAAGGGTTTTGAAGAATGTCGTGAATTGTGTGGTAAAAGCCATGAAAAGGGTTCCATTCGAGGTAGCCAAACATCCTGTTGCAATGGATGAGATTGCAAGCGACTTTGAGAGAAATGCACACTCCAATCTGTTCAGAAGTACCAGAATGTAAAAATTGAGGGGATCGTGGGCATGGGAGGCAGTGGCAAAACCACGTTGGCGAAAGAGTTGTTCAATAGGAAATGCCCGTCGTTTGAAAGGAGTAGTTTTATTATTGACGTGCGAGCAGCAGCCGGCCAAAATGATTTGCACAAGAAGCAGAAAAAACTTCTCCAGGACTTCGGTATCTCTGATTTGTCATTTGACAATGTAGAAGATGGAAAAACAATTTTGTCAAATCGTTTGAGAAATTTTCGTGCTCTCATTGTTCTAGATGATGTAGATCACACAGATCAGCTAGATGCTCTACTGCCCAATATCGACAACCTTGGATCTGATAGTCTTGTGATTGTCACAACTAGGGAGTTGGGAGTCCTTACATCGTGGGATATCTATTCCACATATAAAATGCCTGGATTGAATGGCTTGCAAGCAATGCAGCTTTTCTGTTGGCACGCATTCTTGCAACCCTTTCCACTCTCTGGATTTGAAATTTTAGTTGAAGGTTTCTTGAAAGCTTGCCATGGATTACCCCTGTCTCTGAAGGTGATAGGTGGACAGTTACATGGAAGAAAATCTAAAGTTTACTGGCAGTCTCAACTACATAAAATATCAAGAATATTGCCTTCCGACATCATAAAAAGGCTACAAGTAAGCTTCGATGCGCTGGATAAGGAAGAGCAAGAGATGTTTTTGGATGTAGCTTGTTTTCTCATTAGAGAAGATACAGCTGTGGCCATTGCATTGTGGGATGGATCCGGTTGGAGTGGTCTGCATGGTTTGGAAACACTTGTGAATAAGTGTCTTGTGGAACTCATCTACGAATACAAGCACAGAGAGACAATACGGATGCACGATCATCTTCGTGATATGGGGAGAGAGATTGCAACTACACACTCGCCATATCGTTATTGGTCTCCACAGCAGATTTTCAACATTGACAAACATTCACGGGTAAAAGGGATTGATAGATGCAAATGATTAATTAGTTTGATAGAGAACAGCTTTATCACTTTGGCTGCAGTATTTAATATCAATGGATGTAGGACACTAGTATGCCTGTCTATAATCTTTTTATAAATGAGTCAAATTTATTTTTAACATTTTATATTGTTGGCTTTCCATTCAGGAAAGAGCGCCGATTAGGGGGATAAGTTCTAAAACTTTGAACTCGCAATTGTTTTTGAAGAGGTCGGTGGGTACTTCGAGGAGAGGGTTTAAACGGCCTAGATTTTCCCTTATCTCAGAGATTCTTCTTGTTAGTGGAAATGAACTTACAGAAGAAATTGACGCTCTATCAGAAGACCTTGTGTGGCTTCGTTGGGATAGGTTTCCCCACAGGAATCTTCCTTCATGGGTTCCATTGACAAGTTTAACTGTATTACAGATTTCTCAGACAGACATAGAATATTTGTGGGCAGACAATGTGTACGTAAGTATCTTGCTTTGTGTTTGTTTTAAGAGAACACCTCTAAATTTAATGTTCAAGGATTTATAATTAAAATAAAAAAATGTTGCCTGCAGCCTCCGTTGAAGTTGATAGAGCTGAATATTAATTCAGGTAGCAAATTTCTAAGTTTTCCCGCTTCAATAGGGCGTCTTAAGCATTTGAAAAGAATAATATTCCACATTGCGGAGGATAGTATTCTCTCTTGCCTGCCAGAAGAGTTTTGTGATCTCCAATCTCTGGAGCGCTTGGAGTTAGCACAATTTGACATGCTATCTTCACTACCGGATCGTTTTGGAGAGTTAACAAATCTGCGTCAGATAAATTTTTCGGGTTGCAACAAGTTGAAAACACTGCCAGTTTCTTTTAAGCATCTGATAAATTTGGAATTTCTGGATTTATCATCTTGCACGAAGCTCAAGCTTAGGTCAGACATGCTGGAAAACATAACAAAGCTGGAATGTTTAAATCTCGAATATTGCAGGGCAGTAGACGAGTTGCCTTCTCAAATTACAAATCAGGTGTCTTTGAAAAGTCTCTCTGCGACTGAAACCAGCTTAAAGTATTTGCCAAATGACATTGGACTACTCCGCAAGTTGAATCACCTATCGATTGCTAGCGAACTGTTGACCAGCTTGCCAACTTCTCTTGGAAACTTGTCCTGTTTGACCTATCTTTTAATTGATTGCCCGCTGTTGACAAACTTACCAGCTTCTCTTGGAAACTTGTCCTGTTTAACATCTTTCCACATTTATAATTCCATGAAATTGGAATATATACCTCACAGCGTCAGGGCCCTTAAACTCTTAGGGGAAGTAACAATAAATTGTCCAGGCGTCAGAGAGTTGCCTTTTGGAGCAGGGGATTATGCATTTCACAAACTGGAAGTTATAAAATTAATTGACACAGGTTTGTCCGAAATATCCATATCTGAAGATTGTTGTCCCAATCTTAAGGATCTGAATATTTCTGAGAATGCCCAATTGATGGAGATCAGAACCTTGCCGATATCAATCAACAATCTATCATTGCGGTACTGTGAAATGCTGAAGAACATTAGATGTATTGGAGGTGCGGTAAACCTTCGTCAACTGTATATATTTGCCTGTGAGGAGTTAGAGGAGCTCCCAACTTTTGCAGGTCTGAGACTCCTGAAAAAATTTGAAATAGACAAATGCCCCAAAATTTCCAGAATAGAAGGTTTGCAACATTGCACATCATTGGAGAGCTTAAAAGTTCAAACCAGTTGGGAGTTGCTAGGAATAGAGAGTTTGGAGAAGGTGGAAAGCTTGAAAGAATTGAATGTCAAATGTCACATGTCAGCCATAAAGCCTTGTGTTCAGTCTCTGAAGGTAAGTGCATTTGATTACGCTTTCAAAATTATTATTATAATGAAGTTTTCATGTTTATTAACAGATTGTTCTGCAACAAACACTATTTGCAGGAATGCCCCTGCAAAATGGAGATAAAAGTAAGGGTGTCTGCTTTTGTACTGCCAATTTTAAACTCTTTGGAGTTTCCTGATCTTATGGTAACGGAAAGGGAGTTGGAGAATAAGGGATTTTGTAATTTCTTGTATCTTGGGGTGTTGGGAGAGGAGGAAAATTATTCTGAGAGGGCATACGTAAATTTAGGGGCGTTCAGACATGATATGTACTCCCGAGGGAGATTTGAATATCAGTATGAGTCTGATGTAAAAGCAAAGTTTCTGGCAGGCGAAGAAGCACAAGTTGTTGATGTCTTCTACAAAATTCTTGCACTCCTGGAATAGCTAGCTGGTATTTATTGGGATCTACAAACACTTAAAACATTGTTTAAAAAAGCCCTTGAAAAATCAGAGTCTATGGAGACCAATTTTTATATTCAATAAAGATAATCTTTTACAAATTATCAAGTTTAATATAAAATTGAAATGTCACTTTGTTTCCGCTTTATTATATAAAAAATTCTCTAAGAGATGAAACTTTTATATAACACAAGCAACAATTTAAAAGATTCGTTCAAATTTTATAATGGTCCCTTATATTTTAAAATTTTATTATGTCTTTTAATTAAATCTTAAAATAATTTAATCATAATTAAATTATAAATTTTTTTTTTTTTACTAATTATTTCTTATTATGACATTTTAGTATGGTTGTATAAAATAACTCATATTTAAGTACCTTTTACACTTGGTTTATTATACATTTTAGTTTATTTTTTACTTTGCATCCAAGATTAAATTGTTTACATTTAGAAGAATTCATGTATGTGAGTAGACTTGAGACTTCTATGTAACACAATTCACCAAGTGGCCTTACATTGAAAGTCAATTCTCACGTCATGTTCGAGATCACCCTTTAGACTCAAAGCCATTTTCAATTTTGAGTTTAATCAAGCTCACATCCATGATGTTAAAATTGTCATGTTTAGTGTTCTTGTGGATTTGGAAGCTTTTTATTTTTAGTTTATTCACTCACTCAATCCATTAGTTAAGAAATGTTTCCATCTTGAACTTGAGGAAGCTATTAAACTAGAGTTAGCTAGGGCCCTCACATCCCTTAATCAAATTAAGTGCCTAGACAAAAAAATGCCATTTAAAGTTTGATTTAATCATTTTCCTCACTTCTACTAGCCTTGTGTTTCGAGTTTGGATCTTATATATATATATATAAAGAAGCTGAGTTCATTGATGTGTTGTCCTCTTTCCAATCTTGTCCTATGCACTCAAGCTTAATAGAAATTGGTGGCCTATCTTAATGAAAATTTAACTTTGAGTCCTATTTTCTACCTTATCTAACCCAAAATAAGGATGTGGTGGATATTTTTGAGTATGCCATGCATATTTAAACTATGGAGCATAGCCTAGAGGTAAAATTCAATGGACAAAGTAGTCAAAGATATTAAATTAAAGGTTATAAGTGTCATGTTTATGTTACAAAATGGATTTAAGAATATGCAAGGCTCAAAATACCAATGCATCATGTTGTACGAAAAAAAAAACCTTAGGCCACAGTGCACATAGTTTTGAATAGTTGTTGGGCAAGTATTTAATGTGTTTGAACATTGATTTGATCTATTTCATTTGCATGTCTCACCTTTGTATCTCATGGCTAGATCACAACACATAATTAAACATGCACAACATTAAAAATAGTTTTTGGTCACACTTTAGTTACTATTTAATAAAATATTGATAGGCCACATTCATTGGTTGGAGCTAAAGCATATGCTAAAAAGTCTTCAAGTAAAGAACCAAGCAAGGTTGGATCATTTCATATTGCCACAAATGTAAAATATGCTACTTATCAATATGCCACTAGAAGAGAGTACAACCGCATCCATAATGTAAAGCTCACTACCACCACAAAGATAAAATTTGGTGCACCATCATTTGTTGCCTGATAAATGCAATTTTAATGAAGAATTATGTACCCATGATAAAGCACGTGGAACCCATAGTTGACATCAATTAGATGACATGTGACACTACACAATTTTTCTAGCATACACCAAATGCATTTGAACAATCACGAATGCATTCTCAATCCAATAACTACTAAATATGCTACATGAGTTAGAGTGGTTGCACTAACAAAGAGATAAGTAGTGAGAAATTTTGGAGGAGGGTTAGTGGTGTGTATATGGATAGGATCCAATGACATGTGTATACGAGACAAAGAGAAGTTAAACAAATATTTTTTGGCCATTGTGAATTTCCAATAGTAACATAACAATGACAAAGGTAACTAATGTAAGTGTGGTGGTGAGTGATAAATGGTAGTCATGAGGCAACCAATGGATACATCTAGAAAAGGTTAAGTAAAGGAAATAGGTACCTAGTGGTAGAGAAGACTAGAGAAGGTTGTGAGGATAGTGTTCGACACTTTAATCATGTGTGTTGAGTTACTTGTCTTCAAGCTATAGAAAGTCACTCAATGATTAAAAAATAGTGAAAAGGTATAAGCGTAGGCTATACATTATGAATGTTGGTGCCATATGAATTATAAATTTAGCTTTTAGGAAAATAGAATTAAGGCTCGGGGCTTCATGTTTAATGCATAGGCCACCATGAAAATATAATGAAGACCAAAGTAGGAATAATAAACATGAAAATTAGTAATTATATGAACACCTTGGATACATAAACATGTCATGAAGTCCACATTTAGATAACATTATCAAACTATGTACATCCACCCTGAAGGTTATCAAGCCAATCCAAAGATTTTATTTGATTGGTTAGCATTTTAAGCATATGAGGGCGAATGACTCAACATAGACATACCTCCAAAATAATAAAAGTATAAAATGACATGAAAGAACATTAAGACTAGTGTTGATTTTATTTGGTCTTTTGACTCAAATAATCATGTTTTATTCTTAGGAGAATGTAGTGTTCATATCACAAGTTTTCTCGAGGATTAAATGGTCTTACATAATAAAAATAAATAAAAAAATATTTTGCTTTATTAAAAAATGTTCAAAGTCCTAAGCACTCAACACAAGAGCCTTTATTGTCTCAAAATATCATGTTCATATATAGGAGGGAAAATTACTGTAAAGAAGTCAAAAGTCTCAAAGGGAAGTTTTAGGTTTAGCCTATTTTGGTTTTGTTGAACATATCGACTGTATTGAAGGTCTAAATACTACCTTGTTGCCCCTACATCTTTCATGTTGTAGAAGAAACAAAAGGGAATATGGCACGTTCCATGAAGAGGGAGGAATGTCAAGAGCTAGTAAGAACTCATTTCCACATAATCAAATGTCTCTAGAAAGAAGGTCATACATAGGATGCATTTTGCACTTCACTAGGTATGAGAGGTCTATGAATAAATAAGATTTTTTAGTGTAAAGATCCCCATTATGAAAGGAAGATAGTTTTATACACCAAACTTCTATCCAAAATAGTGAGAAATGTTGTCATAAATATAACTATTCATAACTTGTTTTAGGGGTTTATGGTAGTTTCATGATCCATGATGGTGATTAGGTTGTGAAAATTATATAATTAATGGTATGTTATATTTAGATTTGGATTGATAAATGATTTCATTTAAAAGTCCAGTTCACAAAATTCATATATATTTTAAACCATCAATCATACTTGGATAACTAAGTTATCATTGTTTTTACTCTTGTCAAAGATAAGGGCTATATAAGGTTTGTTACAACAAGAAGTTGGGATGAATGCAAATGATTGATATTCACTCAACCATGAAGGTTTATCAAGTATAAAATTTCCCTCCAATACATTTATGTTATCAAAATGAAAAGCCTAATCCTCTCTCAAACCCTAGGAGGTTCATGTGGAGCTATGACCTACTCTTAGAGTGTCTTTTAGTGACTTCCATCTAACATTGAATGAAAATAAAAAAATGATTGTCAAACAATGGATTGAGGCCTCTCAGATATTGTTGGCTCTATCATGAGGTACACGAGAAATTATTTTAAAACCCTATTCAAACTTGGAAACCCACCATCATCTTGAGTGGGTCCAAAACTATTTCAATAGTTTTCATAAAGCATAGAAAAATAATCTCTATCATTGATGCACAAAAATGTAGAGTTTTGTTGTTGTTACTAAAGAGACATGTGAAAGTTATTTTAAAACATTGCCAAACATATATTAAATCCTAATAAGTTGTGTATGAATGAGGGGTTATCTAAAAAAATTTAAAGGCTTGTTGAAAAGAAGCAAAATGAAGATATAAATGAACATTATGAGAAGATGACTATGTTGGGACATTCAAATGGGAAGAAATAGCTAATAACATGGGAATATAGTCTAGTGACTAAGGATATGAGGGAATTCTCCTCAAACCGTATGTAGCAACAAATGTCTCAATGTATTTAAAAATGAAGATATTGGAAAATATGTGAAAAATCTATAAAATTATGTCATGGTAGTCAAATATAAATCAATATTCATGAAGAGACCTTGGCCCAATGTCAAGGGATATATAGAAGACATGGCAAACAACTTGTAGTGCTACAAGTATTCTCCCTTAAAGTGGCTTGAAAAGTGCATCACTGAAGTCCTTTTGTCACAATAAATTGAAGCACATGTAAGCTATCAAGATGTTAAATAAATTAGTAGAACTTAATGTTTAATTATAATAAATAACAAGAAAAGTACCTAAGAATGTGGTAGGATGTAAAGGTGATGCATGTGAAGAGATTTTCTCGCCTTCATGTAGCTAAGGTGAATTATGGTTGATATGATTGAATTGAAATGATGGTACTATAGGTGGACATGTCGAAGCAATATATACAATGTAATGAAGGCGCATGTTAAAGAAGGTGGCAAGTTGAAATGGGAGGTTGTGTAAAGCATACAATGATGTGACATGAGGGTGAATGAATTGTATTGGAGTGCAGTTGCATGTCGGGGTGATGAAAAAGATGATAAGCATTAATTTTTATGGGCAAAATTGAATTGAATGAAAATAATTGCTATGAGACATGTTGAAAATATAGTGGAAATAGGTGCTACATGTAGCTACAAAATAGGTCCCTTTATATTTATATGCCTCAAGGGTATTGCTATAGGTCCCATTGATTTTATCTTTTTCTTGTTACATAATATTTTTTGTCGAAATAAGATGGTGCATGTGTGGGAATGTGGTGCTATTGCATAATTATACATGTGATGCATTAATAGGTGAGTTAATTGGCTCATTCACTGATGTAGAAATTTGTGTGTTGTGCTTCTCTATCTTATGTGGACTCTGTTTTGCATTGAACTATTGTTGTTGATGATTGAAGAAGTCCTCCTTTTGTAATGGTCAGTTATGAAGCTTAATTTTGTGCCCATTTTTAGAGAGTGAGAATCTTACTGAATCAATAGTGGTTAATTGAATTGCCCCATTTGGGAAAACATGTTGAATTTCATATGGGGTGATCCATCTTGTTGCTAACTTCCCCTTATGGTATTTATACGTGGAGTCATAAAGCAAGGCCTTATCACCTATGTTGAATTCTTTTTTCTTGATAAATTGATCATGCCACTACATCCTCTACTTTTGTATTATTTTAGTATGGTGAACTGCCTCCATTCATATCTCACACAAGGAATTAAGATTGTGTAATCTCTCTTTTTGTGTTGCAGATATATCCATTCCCAATTGTATTATTGTACAAAGAGTCTTATATTAAAACTCAATGGGAGGACAACCTTTTGTCCATACACCAATTTGTATGATATGAAACATGTTGTAGTCTTCCAGGTCATCTCGTAAGCCCAAACTGCTTCAAGTAGCCTTGATGCCTAATCCTTCCTATGGAGTTGTATTATTTTTGTAAGAATACTCTCTATTCCTTGTTGGTAACTTCAACTTGACCATTCGCTCGAGGGTGGTAGGGTGTGGATTTTGTGTGTCTGGTTTTATATTCTTGTACTAATTTTTTGATCAAATTAAAAATGAATTGAGGCCCCTGGTCTATTAATGACTCAAGGAAAGGTTGTGATCTTGAAATATTTTTAGGAATTTCTCCAAATTATCCAATGATTCCTCATAAGTATTCTAATAGGTAATAAAGTCATCCATGTAAATTTCCATGGAATCATGGTTAAAGTCTGAGAATATACTTAAGAGTGCCCTCTAAAATTTTGTAGGAGAATTACATAACCCAAATAACAAGACACAATAGGCATGCGCATTCAATGGGTAGGTAAAATTTATCTTTTCCTAATCCTTTGGAGCTATTTTGATCTGGTTATACCCACTAAACCCATCTAACAAAGAAAAATATTGCTTCCTTGCTAATGAATCCAACACTTGATCAATAAAAGGAAGGGGAAAATGGTCTCTTCTTGTTGTTGCATTTAATTATTTGTAATCAATACATACCCTCCATTTTCCTCCCTTTTTGGGCATAATCACTAATGGGGACACAAATTGGCTATCAAATATTTGATAAATGAACCTTGCATCTAGTAACTTTTGTAATTTTACAATGACTATGTCATGTATAGTTGGGTTCATCCTTCTTTGAGGTTGCCTCACCAATTTGTAGCCTTCATTAATATAAATTTTTTGCATGCATAGGTGAGAATGTATTCCTTTCATGTCATGATAGTCCTATGCAAATACAGTTGTGTGTGCTTACACATGGTTAAAAGTGAAGATTGTTGTGTACTTGTCAATTGGATTTTGACATTTTTTTTATACCCAGTGTAATTTCTATTGTCGAGGTTGATCTTTTAATAGAGGAAATATCAAGGCCTTCTAAATTGGGGTTGCAATTGTGGGATAGTAATGTATGAAAAAGTTGAGAAGTAGACTCGCACATATTTTCAAGTATTATGTTATGCAAAGGAAAATGTAAGCATGTGAGACAATTGTAATGTTGTGGGTTCCTACAATAAGATTTTTGTATAATATTTGCAAGGAATTCATCTTCATCTTGGGTTTCCAACATTAGGCTAAATTTAATGGTAATTAGGGTTTGTAATGAATATTGGTCATCCTCATCAAGGGTAGGCAATATAATTTGATCCAAATCTGTATGTGGTTGTGCAGATGAGTAAAGGACTAGTTTTTTTGTCAAATTTCCATTGGAAATAATCATATTACTAGACCTACAACTGATGAATGAATTTGCAGTAGCCAGCCAAGGACTCCCTAGGATTAAGTAGTATTCTGCAAGGTTTTCTTTAAGTTGTAAGACCATAAATCTGCAAGGTATTCCCATGAGTCTAGTGTGATGAACAAGTCTTTTATAATACCCTATGATTTAACAATTGACCTATCTTTTAGTTGTAAGACAATAGGCATAGATTAGAGCTCCATTAACTAGAGTTTCTCCATGGTTTCGTTTGTCATCACATTTATGGCTACTCTTAGGTCAATTAAGGTGTTTTTGATGAGAGTTCCATTGATTTGGACATCTACCACAAGGCTCCCAAGGTCTACATATTTAGGAGCAATTATATTTCCTAACATTCAATGTTAGCAAGCTATCCTAAGACATTCACAATCTAAGGGTCCTTCTATTTTTTCTTGGCTTCTTAAGGAATAAATCTCTCATAGTTTTCGTGTATATTGGTACTTCCTTAATTTCTTGAATCAGGGTATTTTTATACAAAAATTTCTAAGTTGGCCCAATAGGTTAAATTCAATTTCAAAATGTTGCTTTTGTATAGTTAGTCTTTCAAGGAATGGTGGTTCCAGAATTATGATGTTTGGGTGAATCTAACTTTATTTAGGTTCCTTTAGTTTTCTATCCATAATTTTTACTAAGGTCTCCTCATCAATAAGCTCTATAATGTGAGGAGATGAAGGCACAACTAGCATTTTCCCTACATGAAGATGGATGTCACTCGTGCCTCAACCCCATAGGTTGGGTAATGGATTGTGTCATTAGTGTAAGCCTACTAAATAGGATTTTTACTAGGGTTAGATGAAGGTTGGGATGACAGGTGAGTTTCTCTTGGCTATGATGGTGTATCCGTGGCTTGATTTGGAATTATAGAAAGTCATTGTAGTTGAAAAGGTTAGTGTGGATGTGGGTAGTTTGTATTTTCTTTTTTCCATTGCTAGCCTCTGTGCCAATGTGATGGTCATCGGTTTTCTTGGGGTGGCCACTGGGAATTGTAATTTGGGACTTGATAAGGTTGTGGTGACTATATCCCTTGTTGTTGTTGGGTCCAATTGTATGCTTTATTTATTGGCCATAATGGATTTTGTATATTATTCCAGTGTTGAGGGTTTCAATTTGAGAAGTTCGAATTACCACCTAGAAATGGCATATTGTTAAAAAAGGGGTCTTGAGGCATACCTTGTCTTTTTTCTATGGTCTACACTCATAAATATAAAAAAATTGACTTTATTCATTCTCAAGAGTGTGAAATTTAGACTAACCCTTCTTTTCTTCAGAGATGCTAGCCAACTTCTTGCGTTTGTAGTTTATTCTCTTTTGGCGATAATATGGAAAAAATTTATTTAGGGCTACCTCAAATTATTCCTACTTCTTTTTCATATTTAAAGTATCAATTAGGTAGACAAGAAACTAATTATATCCTCATTCATATTGGGCAGGAGTTTAACATGTTCTACCCTTGAAACTCTAGTGGATGTCTTGTTGAGAGAAGAGGTTTTATCATCCCTGGTCTTTATGAATGATCTAGAGTATTTTTGCACACCTTACAAATCTCATCAATAAGTAGTTGAGAGATATCTCCTAGCCCTACGAGATTTAGAGCATCCATACAATCTTCATAGACTCCCCACAAAAATACCAGTTTTAAGGATTGAGGAGAGAGTCTATTTTGAGGCGACTTCTTCAAATATAATTTAAATCTCTCCATGTAATCCTCAAACAATTCATCTTCTCTTTGTGACATCCAAAATATTTTGTCACTCTTTCTTTCTATCCCTATGTACTAATCTTGATATTTCTCCAAAATTTGGTCTTCATTGTCTCCTAGTTGGGGATGACATTCTTCCCCAACCCCATAAACTAGCACAAAGAAGCACCCTTTAATGTGGCTGGAAATAATTTAGTTAGTGATAATCTATGGTATAATCATAGCTTCTACACATCACATCAAATTCAAAAATGAATATGTCTATGGACTCTTTGATAACTAGTCTATAGAAAATGGGTAATGTTGAAGGATGTATGTTCTTAAGAGTAGCAACCCTTTCTCATTTGGTTATAGGAAACTCAAATGTCACATGCTCTACTGGGTTGTCCATGGCTTCTTCAGTCATGATGTTGAAATGTCTTTTGGAAGTCTTCTCTATGTTTGGGGTAGCTAATAGTGTGAGGGATAGTTCTTCTTTGTTAATTCCCTCAATATGTTCTCTATTTTCACCAATGCCTTTCAATGCTTCATGAGTTGAGGGGAAAAATATTCCCAAAGCGTCTCTCTACCTCAACATGCAATAGTTCTTGATCTTTGAATCGATGATCACTGCACACTATTAGTAAATAGTTTTCCTATTGATTCCTAAATATATATTCATCCTAATATTGAAACAAAAAAAATTATTCTATGAAATCTTAGAAATAATTTAAAACACACATAAGAATTCTAAGCTTAGCACCATCCCAAAAAATTATTCCAAAAATTTAGAGCTTCCCCTAATATCTAATTAATTGGTGTAAGTAACCATACACACTATAACTTAATGGACTCGAAGATCCTTCATATCTAAGTAGTTCATCATTAAGAAGGGGGATTCATTTAATTTTCAACCAAGCAATTATAGACTTAAGATGATATTGGCACTGTATGTGAATCCAAGAATCCTAACTTAGTCAATTGAGTATAGGTAACTAAAAGAATAACTCAAAATAATTCTACTTAAAGAAATAGAGTAAGTAATCCGACTATTTCTATTTGCTATAGGTCCCGATTACTTCTATGGACTGTAACTAATTAATCCTATGTTGTACCATGAATTTATCTTAACTTATTCATTTAATTGAATACATAATAAAGCATTGAATTAGAAATCTTAAAATGACAATGAATTGCAATGTAAACTAAGAATCAAAATTCAAAACTTCAATCTATAATCTAACTAACTACTCTTATATGGAATCAACAATACCTCAAGTGACCCTTGCTTCAGTGCTACATTCCACAATATCTTCAATTAACTCAGCAAATCACATATGAAGAGAAATCTTCTTTATTGTAATATATCAAAAATCAAAACATAATGTAGCAACTACTATAGAATATAATTTGTACAAAGATCTAGTATATATCTTCTAGCTACTTCTTTTTAGTCTCTCAATAGGACACCTTCCTAAATAGGGTCTATTGGAGTTCGATTATTATCAAACTATAAAAAACTATCCAATAAACACCAACTCTTCCAGGAAGATAGGAAGAGTACTTGAGTTCTTTAAAGCTTTACAAAAAAAACTAACTACTAGAAGCAAGAATGAAAAAATTAAACAAGGATTCTACATGTTTAAGAAAGCTACTATAACATAGGAACGTGTTGGATATGGCATCCTTATCATAACTATCATTCCTTATCAGAACATACTTCCTCCTCTTTCAAGCCTATTCAACAAATGAAACACCACATGGATAACTACGTCCATGACTCTTAATTGTCATCTTCATCTCATTCTAGAAAACATGTTGATTTCGTGGTCAATTGACTCCTTTGTTGTGTTAAACCATCACCCCTTTGATGTGGGTTAGAATTATTTTTTTTACAGGTATGATAGGCCTTTGTGCTGCAAGGGTTAGTCTTATTTCTAAAGGCACATTTCACAATTAACCACTATAATTAGTCAATAAATTCTACTAAACTTATAGACATCTAAAATCCATACATACATTCATTAATACCACATACATAGTATTTAAATAATTTAAAATACTTAAAGGTATATAAAAGGTCTTGGTAATGTCTTTAAAAGCTTAGTAGAAATAAGATAAAAAAACATGAAATTGTAGCATGAAACTAGTCAATTCTATGGCTCATCACTAGGTTTATATTGAAAATTTAAAAAATGGAGGCCTTGTTAATTTACACCAACTCTTCACCATTTGCATCCCTAAGAACTCTAATATTATCATCGTAATTTCTAGCCATAGACCTAATGAAGTCTATATTCATAAAAAAAATTGTACTAGAAATTTTCTTAAATCATATACCCAAACATTTGAGATAGAGACACAAGAAGCTCTCTTGTTATACTATTGGATAAATAATCTCCATTCTATATCAAGGATCTTAGCATCACTACATTCCCTACCCTTATCCACCATACTATTTGATGAAGAGCCTACCCCTTGAGCACGTGTTTCCTTTCTTGATGATCCTAATAATTAAACTATCAAATCTTTGTTGATAGTTCTTTGATGATGAGGATTGGACCTTAGATTAACTCATTTAAAAAAAAAAACTAGGGCTTATCAATATAATTAAGGTTTGGTGCTTGTTTATCCTTCAAATAATTTATTTTCTTGCATTTATAATTACACAAATCCTATATGTTGGAGAGTCAAATTTTATGAATGAGAGCTCAAGAAAACTAACTTACTGGTAAATTACATGAGAAACTCTATTTTGTTATTGAAGCTGCAAAATGACTAGAATTCACTCTCTGATCTTTATATAATGTAGAATAACTCATTTCAATGATAAAATGGTAATATTTATTGAGAAAATTCTTCAAGAGATCGGGTAGGATTGAAATGAGTGAAAGAACCTTGTATTTATACCCAATTATGCAAGAATTCCCGAATTTACAACACTATAAGCCGATATTGGAACTTGGAGAATAAAATCCTCCCAAAGATTTAAATTAAATTTGATTTTTGAGTTAAGGGGGACTCATTTGCCACCTTGTGTGAATGGGTCCCACCTAAGGGGACTCATTCGCCCAGAATGGTGAATGAGTCCCACCTTAGGAATTTGAGGTGGGTTTTTGGGGATTTGATGTTTTAAATGTCATTTATCGAGATTATCCTAAAAAATACACCAAAATAAGGCTCGTGGATGCAAAAAGTGGCCAATTAAAGCAGAAGAGAGCCCAATTATTAATGACAAGCCTAGAGGAATGTGAAAGTGTTTTGTAACAACACTTTACAATAGACCATATAAGGCAAGGTTAAGAGAAATTATGATGGAAATAAAGTTGATTATGCTCAAAAATTGTAGAAAAGTGTGAAAGTGTGTTGCAAAACTTTACAACACCTTTACAAGGTATCATTAAAGTACATTAGTTCACAAGGTCCCAAGACCTAATGTGAACATGTTATCCACATTACAACACTAAATGAAGACCAAATTGAGCTAAAATCCATAAGAAGGAGCTAAACAAGCGTGAAAAATTCTAAGAACCCTTTTTTTGATGTTACAATAGTCCCATGAAAATATGGTTGTGTGTGCTTACAACATGGTTAATAGTGAAGAATGTTGTGTAGTTTTCAATTGGCTTTTGACATTTTTCTTTATACCTAGTGTAATTTCTATGGTCAAGGTTGATGTCTTAACAAAGGAAATATCAAGGCCTTCTAAATTGAGGCTATAATTGTGGGATAGTAAAGTATGAAAAAAAAGAGAAGTAGACTCACACACATTTTCAAGTATTATGTTATGCAAAGGACAATGTAAGCATGTGAGACAATTGTATTGTTGTGGGTCCCTACAATAAGAGTTTTGTATAATATTTGCAAGGAATTCATCTTAATCCTGGGTTTCCAACATTAGGCTATGTTTAATGGTCATTAGTGTTTGTAATGAATATTTTTCATCCTCATCAAGGATGGGCCATATAGATTGATCCAAATCTATATGTGGTTGTGCAAGTGGGTAATTGACTAGTTTTTTTATCACAATTTCATTGGAAATAATCATATTACTAGACCTACAACTGATGAATGCATCTGTAGTATCCATCCAAGGCCTCCCTAGGATTAAGTGGTATCCTGCAAGGTTTGCTTTAAGTTGTAAGACCATACAATCTACAAGGTATTCCCATGAGTCCATTGTGATGACCAAGTCTTTTATAATACCCTCCGATTTAACAATTGACATATCTTCTAGTTGAAAGCTATAGGCATAGGTCAGAGCTCCATTAACAAGAGTTGCTTTGTGGTTTCCTTTATCATCACATTTATGGTTACTCATAGGTCAATTAAGGTGTTTTTGATGAGAGTTCCATTGATTTTGACATCTACCACAAGGCTCCCAAGGTTTGCATATTTAGGAACAACTATACTTCCCAACATAATGTTATCAAGCTATCCTAGGACATGCACAGTCTAAGGGTCATTCCATTTTTTCTTGGCTTCTTAAGGAATAAATCTCTCATAGTTTTTGTGTAGATTGGTACTTCCTTAATTTCTTGAATCAGGGGTATTTTTATGCAAACATTTCTAAGTTGGCCCAATAGGTTAAATTTAATTTTAGAATGTTTCTTTTGTATAGTTAGTCTTTCAAGGAACATGGAGGTTCTAGACTTATGATGTTTGGGTGAAGCTAGCTTTATTTTGGTTCCTTTAGTTGTCTATATCCATAATTTCTACTAGGTTCTCATCAGTAAGCTCTATAATGTGAGGAGATGAAGGCACAACTAGCATTTTCCCTAAACGAAGATGGACATTACTCACCTCAACCCCATAGGTTGGGTATTGGATTGTGTCATTAGTATAAGCTTACTAAATAGGATTTTTATTAGGGTTACGTGAAGGTTGGGATGACAGGTGAGGTTCGCTTGGTTATGATGGTGTAGCCATGGCTAGATTTGGAATTATAGTAAGTTTTCATGGTTAAAAAGGTTAGTGTGGATGTGGGTAGTTTATATTTTAGTTTTTCCATTGCTAACCTCTATTCCATTGTGATGGTCACCGGTTTTGCTAGGGTGGCCACTGGGAATTGTAATTTGGGACTTGATAAGGTTGTGGTGACTATGTCCCTTTCTTTTGTTGGGTCCAATTGTATGCTTTTTTTATTGGCCATAGTGGATTTTGTATATTAATCTAGCATTGAGGGTTCCAATTTAAGAAATTTAAATTACTACCTAGAAATGGCATATTGTAAGACAAGGGGTCTTGAGGCATACCTTGTCTTTTTTTCTATGGTTTACACTTAGAAATATAAAAAAATTCACCTTATTCATCCTCAAGAGTGTGAAATTTAGACTTACCCTTCTTTTGTTCAGAGATGTTATCCAACTTCTTGCATTTGTAGTTGGTTCTCTTCTGGCGGCAATATGGAAAAAATTCTGTTAGGGCTACCTTAGCTTCTTCCTACTTCTTTTTGATATATAAAGTATCCAATTAGGTATCCAAGTCACTAATTATATCCTCATTCATATTAGATAGGAGATTACCGAGTTCTACCCTTGAAACTCTAGTAGATGTCTTGTTGAGAGAAGAGGTTCTATCATCCCTAGTCTATATGAATGATCTAGAGTATAATTTGCACACCTTGTAGATATCATCAATAGGTAGTTGAGAGATATCTCTTGCCCCTATGAGATTTAGAGCATCCATATAATCTGCATAGACTCCCCACAAAAATACTAGTTTTAAGTATTCAGGAGAGAGTCTATTTTGAGGCGATTTCTTTAAATAGAATTGAAATCTCTCCATGTAATCCTCATACTATTCATCTTCTCTTTGTGACATCCAAAAGATTTCATCCCTCTTTCTTTCTATCCCTATGTACTAATCCTAATATTTCTCAAAAATTTGGTCTTCATTGTCTCCTAGTTCGAGATGACATTCTTCCCCAACCCCATAAACTAGCACAAAGAAGCACCCTTTAATGTGGATAGAAATAATTTCAGTTGGTGATATTTATGGTATAATCATAGAGCTTCAACATATCAAATCAAATTAAAAAATGAATATGTCTGGAGACTCTTCGATAACTAGTCCATAGAAAATGGGTAATGCTAAAGGATGCATGTTCTTAAGAGTAGCAATCCTTTCTTGGTTGGTTATAGGAAACTCAAATGTCACATATTCTATTCGGTTGTTCATAGCTTGTTTAGTCATGATGTTGAAATGTCTTTTGGAAGTCTCATCTATGTTTGGGTTAGCTACTAGTGTGAGGGATAGTTCTTCTTCTTTAATTCCCTCAATATGTTCTCTATTTTCACCAATATCTTTAAATGCTTCATGAGTTGAGGGGAGAAATCTTCCCAAAGTTTCTCTCTACCTTAGCATACAATAGTTCTTGAACTTTGGATTGACGATCCCTACACATTGTTAGTAAATAGTTTTCCTATTGATTCCTAAATATCTATTTGTCCTAATGTTGAAAAAAAACTTTCTATTCTATGAAATCTTGGAAAGCATTTAAAACACAAATAAGAATTTTAAACTTAGCACCATCCCCAAAAATGATGCCAAAAATGTAGAGCTTCCCCTAATATCTAATTAATCGGTGTAAATAACCATACACACAACTTAATTGACCTGAAGATCCTTTATATTTAAGCAGTACATCATTAAGAAGGGGGATTCATTTAGTTGTCAACCAGGGAATCATATACTTAAGATGATGTTGGCACTATATGTGAATCCAAGAATCCTAACTTAATCAATTGAGTATAGGTAACTAAAAGAATAACTCAAAATAATTCTACTTAAAGAAATAGAGTAAGTAATCTGGCTACTACTAGTTGCTATAGGTGCCTATTACTTCTATGGACTACAACTAATTAATCCTAAGTTGTAGCATGCATTTATCTTAACTTATTCGTTGAATTGAATACATAATAGAGCATTGAATTAGAAATCTTAAAATAACAATGAACTGCAATGTAAGCTAAGAATTAGAATTCAAAACTTTAATGTATAATCTAACTAACTACTCTTATGTGGAATCAACAATACCCCAAGTGGCCCTTGCTTGAGTGCTATGTTTCACAATATCTTCAATTAACTCAACAAATCAGATATGAAGATAAATATTCTTTATTGTAATATATTAGAAATCAAAACATAATGTAGCAACTACTATAGAATCTAATTTATACAAAGATCTAGAATATATCTTTTAGCTACTTCTTTTTGGTCTCTCAACTAGATACCTTCCTAAATAGGGTCTATTGGAGTTTGATTATTATCAAACTATAACAAACTATCCAACAAATGCCAACTCCTCTAGGAAGATAGGAGGGGTACTTGATCTTTAAAGCTTTACAAAAACAACTAACTACTGGAAGCAAGAGTGCAGAAATCAAACAAGCATTCTACATGTTTAAGAAAGCTACTATAACATAGGAACGTGTTGTATATGGTATCCTTATCATAACTATCATTCCTTATCAGAACATACTTCCTCCTCTTTCAAGCTTATTCAACGAATGGAAGACCACATGGATAACTATTTCCATGACTCCCAATTGTCATCCTCATCTCATTTTAGAAAACATGTTTATTTCGTGGTCGATTGACTCCTTCGTTGTGTTAAACCATCACCCCTTTGATGCGGTTTAGAATTCATTCTATTATGGGTATGATAGGCCTTTGCGTTGCAAGGGTTAGTCTTAATTCTAAAGGCACATTTCACAGTTAACCACTATAATTAATCAAGAAATTCTACTAAACTTATAGACATCTAAAATCCATACATACATTCATTAATACCACATACATAGTCTTTAAATACTTTGAAAAGCTTAAAGGTATATAAAAGGTCTTGGTAATATCTTTAAAAGATTAGCAGAAATAAGATAAAAGAACATGAAATTGCAGCAAGAAACTTGTCAATTCACTAGGTTTATACTGAAATCCTTAAAAATGGAGGCCTTGGTAATCTACACCAACTTTTCACCATTTGTAACGCAAAAAAAAACTAATATGATCATCATAATTTTTGGCCACAGACCTAATGAAGTCTATATTCATTAAAAAAAATTGTACTAACAATTTTGTTAAATCATATACCCAAACATTTGATATAGAGACACAATAAGCTCTCTCGTTATACCAATGGCTAAATAAGCTCCATTCTATATCAAGGATCTTAGCATCACTACATTCCCTACCCTTATCCACCATACTATTTGATGAATAGCCTACCCCTTGAGAATGTGTTGCCTTTCTTGATGATCCTAGTAATTGAACCATCAAATCTTCATCGATAGTTCTTTGATGATGAGGATTGACCCTTAAATTAACTCATTTAAAAATTTAAAAAACTAAAGCTTATCAATATAACTATGGTTTAAAAAAAATTAATCTTCAAACAATTTCTTTGCTTGCAATTATAATTACACAAATCTTATATGTTGGATAGTCCAATTTTATGAACGAGAGCTCAAGAAAACTAACTTACTTGTAAATTACATGAGAAACTCTATTTTGTTACTGAAGTTGCAAAATGACGAGAATTCACTCTCCAATCTTTATGTAATGTAGAATAACTCATTTCAATGATAAAATGGTCACTATTTATTGAGAAAATTCTTCAAGAGATCGGGTCACAAATAGTCACTTCAACCATTACTACTTGTTCGCTCAAACCAGGATTATTCCACTAACCATTCCTTAAGTTTGAAAATAGACTGTTGATCTTCAGAACCATGTGAAGAATCGATGATCACCAATTGCATAGAGACCAGTTTGAAAATTCTTGATTGGAAGTTGACATGATTTTAAAATTGAAAGCAATGGGAGAACTCCATGTCATCTTACTTTTACATGTCATCTGTATGGGGAAATTTTGAAAAGGCGAGATACATCAACCATCGTGGCACTAACAAGCCATGTACCATACTTCTGCAAGTCTGCAACCTGAACTGAGGCTTGCCTTTTCAGACCTGCAAACATGCGGAATAAAATAAAACAACACCACACATCACTGTTCCGCAAGTTTGTAGCTCCACCTTCCTTCTATAACTAAGAGCATGTTGAAGTGTGAAATCTAGTAGAAACTAGACACTTGTTTAAAATTGGGCCCAGGTAATTTAATATGAGTGGATTGATTAAGTTAACCAATTTTGCACATGCAAAAATGCTTACAAGAAATGCTAGGAGAAGAAGGGGTCAGTAACCTAATGAATATAAAGGGTTTAAAGCACAACTTAAGAGACCAGGAACTTGGCTGACCAGTCAACATGAAATTATAACAAAGGTAATAGAGCCGACAAAGGAAAGGGTTTTTAGACATAAGACATGTAAAATATACCTTAATAATTGTTAAAATAATTCTAGAATTTGAAAGGTACTATCAGTAGCTCTAGTTTGGTATGACTATTTGCAAGAGCAATGTGAGGATCCAAAACAAGGGGCATACCAAACAAAACAAAACAAAATAAAGAAAAAAATCTGATTTGACAATATAAATATTTACAATATAATAGATTGTGCATTGAATAAAACCCACCTTAAGAAAAGCGTGGCTTCAAAAATTATCCATGCATTGAGAATTCCAAAATTTCACCATTTAGATTTTGTAGAAAGTATGAAAATTCACCATGAGTTTTTGCAATGAGATATGGGTTTGTCCAAAGGGAATCAAATTTACCATGCTTGCAATTATCTTGTGATTTGGCATTCCATACTAGGACCATATCATCTGTTTTAAATTTTGTAGTTGATGGCTTCTTATAAAAAGATATTTGATTTATTTTTGTTTATTGAGATTGGTTTATTGTGCAATCCTTCTAGATTCATCCAATTTTGTGATATGATTTATCTTGTTTTTCATGGAATCACAAATTTCTTCATTATATTCTTGGATAAACTTGTAAATTGGTAAAAAATTGTTAACAAACATTCTTACATATAATCCATAGACCAATTCATATGGAGATTTCCCAATAGCCTTGTTTATAGTCACTATGTCAGCCCAAAGTGTAATTTTGAGTTTAGCTTCCCAAGATTTATTTTTTCCCCTATCATC
Source organism: Sequoiadendron giganteum (assembly GCA_007115665.2). Taxonomy (NCBI): domain Eukaryota; kingdom Viridiplantae; phylum Streptophyta; class Pinopsida; order Cupressales; family Cupressaceae; genus Sequoiadendron; species Sequoiadendron giganteum. The sequence continues at coordinate 253,769,616 of CM021100.1, read as the reverse complement.
CTATTAATAATCTTCATCAAGATTTTATTGCTTACTTATGCTTGTCCATTCCCTTGTGGATGATAAGGAGATGAGTAGGAAAGGTCAATTCCATATTGGCGTGTAAATTCCTCAAACCTGAAGCACATATCATTTATCTGTGATTAACTTGACTAGGACCCCAAATCTGATCATGATTATTTCTAGGATGAAATCCATTACAATCTTACTGGTAGCTTTTCTGGTATGTATGGCTTCAATTGATTTAGTAAAATAATCACTTTCTATTAGGATCCATCTATGTCTACCACTTGATTTTTCAAATATTTCACCAATAAAATCAACACCCCACTATTGAAAAGGGGCTTCTACAAACATAGGTCTCAAAGGAAATACTCTAGAATATTTTAGCTTTCCTAAGAAATTTTAGCATGTCTCACACTTTCTTAACATTTTCTACATATCAGTAAATAAAGAAGGCCACCAATAATCAGATCTCAAAATCTTATGTGCAATTGTTCTGGCCATATAATGTCCTCCATAAACTCCACCATGCATCTCATCAAAAAAAAATAGTAGCTTTCTCTGTATTCACACATCACAGAAACATGCCATCTTTGTTCCTCCAATATAAAACATCCTATAATATAATATACTTGATAGAATGCAGTTTGAGAGATTTTTTGTATTATCACTCATGTGTTCAGGATAAGACATATTCATCAAGTAATCTAGAAAATATATTTGCACCAAGAATATGATTGTAACTTATATTCCATTGAAGTTATGTCTACTTCTAACTAATTCACTTGATTTTCTTCAATTTTTGATTCAACCATAAGAGCTTAGCCAACCCTTGTCCTCTAACAAGATTGGTTATTTGGATTTCTATATTAAATTCTTGGATCTTATTGATCCACCTACATTTTTTCCCTGTCACTTCTTATTAGGTGAAAATATCTTTTAGTACAACATTAGGGACATAAGAAACAACTTTTGTACCTACCAAATAAGTGTTCAAGAATGAATGCATTAGTTGTGATGGTTGTGCAATTGGTAAACAACATAGAAGTGAATTTATAATAAAATCAAATCAAAGACAAAGAAACATTCTTGAATTAGTACATAAAAATGTGTGTGGTCCCATGCAAACAAATCCACTTGGAGGAGCTTCTTATTTTCTTATATTTATTGATGATAGCACTAGATACACTTAGTTTTACCTCTTAAGAAATAAGAGTGAATTTTTTGAAAGTTTCAAAGAATTTAAAATTATGGTGGAAAAACAAACATCTCACAATATTAAGTTCTTAGATCAGATCAAGGGGGGGATACACTTCATATAATTTTATGAAATATTATAAAGATAATTATATTATCAAGCAATATATAGTTCCTCATAGTCCAAAATAAAATGGTGTGGTTGAAAGGAAAAATAGAACAATAGTTGAGTGTGTTAGGAGTATGTTGAAAGGAATGAATACCGTTAATAATTTTTGGGTTGAAGCTTAGTTAGTGCATCTATTTATATTTTGAACTGAGGACAAACCAAGTATATAGAAAATAAAACTTCTTATGAGGCTTCCATAAGCACTAAACCTATTGTTAGTCATTTGAGAATTTTTGGAAGTAAGGAATTTTTTCATATTCCAAAAGAAAATAGGAGGAAACTTGATGCTAAGTCAATCAAACGTATATTGATTGGTTATTGTGAAAATCATAAGGCCTAAAAAATATATAGTCCTACTACTCATAAAGTGTTTGCTAATAGAGATGTAATATTTCATGAATTTGCATATGATGTTCAAGAGGAAGAAAAGGAAGAAAACAATACTTCATGGAAACTACTTGAAGAAGACAATGGAAGTTCATATGTTAAAGATCAAAAAACTCATAATCAAGGTGAACACGAAACAAGGCCAATTGAAGCTACTCCATCCAATAAAGAAGCATTGAGAAGATCAATGAGGCAAACCAAGGCACCAACAAGGTGTAATGAGTATGATCTTATGGATCAAGTTATGAGTATAGATGAACCTTGTAATTATGAAGAAGTTCAGAATCATAAAGAATGAATGAATACAATGCAAGAATAATATGATTCAATTAATGAATAATGGAACTTGGGAATTAATTGAATTATTTACAAATAAAATTCTTATAGGCTCTAGATGGTTATTCAAACTAAGTTTAAAGTTGATGGTACTATTAAGCTAGATTTGTTGTAACAGGATATTTAAAAAATAAGGAATAGATAATAAGGATACATTTGCACCTATTACTAAAATGAATACTATTAGGCTCATGATTGCACTTGTTACTAAGTTTAATTGGCAGTTACATCAAATGGATGTTAAGTCAACATTTTTGAATGGTGATTTAAAAGAATAAATATATCTTGTTCAAATTGAAGAATTTGTAAAGAATAAAAAATAACAAGTGGTATGCAAGCTAAAGAAAACATTGTATGGTATCAAACAAGCACCAAGGTCGTGGTATGAAAAAATTGATTAATTATTCTTTCAACAAGAGTATGTCAAGAGTAAAAATGATCCAAATTTATACATAAATAAAGACAAATATCAAAATGTTGTTTTGATTTCATTGTATGTGGATGAATTAATCATAACAAGAAGTTTTATAAAGTTGATTGATGAAATAAAAATAAAATTATTAAAGGCACTTAAAATTAAGAACCTTGGTAAAATGTATTATTGTTTAGGAATTGAAGTATGGTGATAAGAAGGTAGGGCTTTGATTACTGAAAGAAAGTATGCAAAGAAATTGATTCAAAGGTTTAATATACAAGATTGTAAATTAGTGTCTACTTCATTAGAAAAAAATGTTAAGTTTTCTAGTGATAGTGATGCTACAAAAGTCAATGGTAATTTGTATAGATAGATGATGGGAATTTTGAACTACTTGACCACTAGAAGGCTTGATATTGCATGTTCAATTAGCATGATTGTCCAATTCATGGCTAAGCCTCTTGAGCCTCATTAGAAAGCAACAAAGAGATTCATTTGATATCTACAAGGTATTTAAATTTTGGTATTGAATATACTAACCATTTAAATGTTGAGTTGATAATTTATTCAAATTTTTATTGGGTAGGTGATCTAGAAGATCGTAAATCAATAACCAATTATGCATTCAACATAGGATCTAATGTTGTTTCTTAGATTGGTAAGAGGAGACCAACTATTTCTTTGTCATCTACAGAAGTTGAGTATAAATTAGTGTGCAATGGTACCTATGAAGCTATTTGGTTAAGTCAGATTTTTGAAGATATGGGACAAAAGAAAGAAGGACCAACTCCAGTCAAGTGTGATAATCAAATTTTGATAAAGTTGGAAAATAATCTAGTTTATCATGCAAGATCAAAGCACATTGAAACTCAACATCATTTTGTTAAAGAGAAGATTCAATCACAAGAGATAAAGTTGTAATATTATAACACAAATGACAACATGACTAATGTATTCACTAAGCCAATTTGGAAAGATAAAGTTTGTATAAAATAGAAATATGTTAGGAGTGCATCAAAATCCAGTTATTCTTTAAGGGGGTGTTAGAATAATTCATAATTGAACTATGCATGTAATAATAGATTGAATAGGAGTCTACAATGAACTATTTGATCTATCCCTCATCACCAGTTTGTTGGCATTCATATCATAGTTAGTTGTCAATCTATTATAGTCAGCTTTCATACCGGTTAGCTTTATTATAGGAAGAATTTTAAATTATTCTATCTATATATGTGTATCTATGATGAATAAAGTATTAAGTGAGTTCTACTCTATTCTCTATTTTCCTCTGCTATGCTAAATCTCTATTTTTAAGGTCTAAAATGATTCACTACCTTGGCTAAAGCATAATCTTTCTTTCACATCATATCATATTTCAACTCTAAAGATTGAAGGGACTTACTAAAAAGGGCAATAGGTTGTTCATACCCTTCACCATTATTTTGTAACAAAACAAACTCTATGGTATGGAAATAAGTTAAGGAAAATATCTTAAATGGTTTTGAAAAATTAGGAGACTTTAACACTCGAGCCTACTTTCTCTTACCAATTTCCTTCCCTACTCTAGGGTGACGTTCTTAACATCAAATTCAATTTCCTTCAACAAATTATGAGTGGTAATCTCATACTATGAAGGATGAACCTCTCCCTTAGTCTTATCGAGTTTATCTTAAAATTCCTCTCTCCTCATTCTTAACAAAAAGTCCTTAAAGTCATGATACTTGACAAAATCATCATAAATGAATTTCTTATAATGCAAGGCTCTAATATCATCAAATTCATCCCTGCCCCCTCCTACATTTATGCCCATTATTATTTGTGGCATGCCAACAATTTTTACTCTTGGAGGTGAGGATATTGCTTGGTCCATGTCTTCCTCGGTTACAACATTCTCCCCAATCACCTTTGTCTCCTCTGCTTCATCAATACTCATATAATAATCAACCAAATATGGTTGACCAATTTTTCTCTTCATTTGAGGTTGTTCTTTGGAGATAGTAGTTGTAGGTGGATGCTTTAGATTAGTCAACACTGCTAATGTGATTTCTTTCCATTTTATTACATAAGCATACATTGATGGATCAATAGGTGGTCGGTAAGTTGTCCCTTTTTCAACTATAGAGGACTTTCTAGCTAATACATCAATAATATCTAATATTTTGCCTATTCTTACAATGGGTTCCTTTATCTCTACAAATTCCCAAGGATAATTAACATTCTTCCTTGCTCTTTGTTCTCCCCCCTTCCTAATAGAAACCCATTTTATTCTCCTCTCATTCACCTCATTTTTTAATAAATAATTTCTTATTGCATCTTCTTCAAAAATCACTTAGATCTCCTAATGCTCAATATTACCTAAATTATAAATCCTTCAGGATCAAAATTTCTTACAACTTCATGGCCCATCCTATAAGATTGGAGAATAGGGTACATCAATTCTAGGCCTTCCTTAGTTATGGTAAAATCAAAGAAATTTATAATGAAATTAAAGAAATATCCCTTATTGTGTACCTTTAAATGGCTCTTATCCATTTCATTCAGCTACCACGTAATCTCTAAATATGCCAATCTTTTAGGGACATATTTTGGTAGGATATGTGTGCCTACAAGGCACCGATATATTTTGATTGAAATTGTGATTGAATGGAGATACCAATCTCCCCAATTATGTTGTACACCTAATTCATGGAATCTTTCCTTTAGCCTCGAAAAATCTAAAACTTCCTTACGCGATCTAATGTTTACCATTTTATCACTAGCCTTCATCTCCACTAGCTTCTTGTGGATTCCATTTACAATATATATGTCAAAGTCAAATTCATTATTCACTAAAGGATTCTAGATATCTACTACCATGTACATTAATGGTACAAGAATCTTGGTTTTAGAATCACCCCCAAGACTTGACACAAAGAATAATATATCTCTATGAAGTAGTCCTCAAATTGATGAATATTGAAGGGATCAAGTTTATTCTAAGGGATTATAACTAAATTTCTATTAAATCTCTTTAATTTGTGCCTAGGTAGCCAAAGAACCCTTTAACTGTGCTTATCTTGTTGATTCTTCTACTTGAACAAATCAAAATCCATAGTTTTGCTTGCAACTATGTTTAGACTGAAAATCTACAAAATGGAAGGCTTGTTAATCTACACCAACACTCCACCATTTGCAGGCCTAACAACTCTAACATGCTCAACATAATTTTTGGCCATAGACCTAATGAATTTTATATTCACAAAAATGTTTGGTATTGGTAAATTTTGTAAATCATATACCCAAAAAATTGAGATAGGAAGACAAGAAGCTCTCTTATTATACCAATAATTAAACAAGCTCCATCCTATAATAGGGATCTCAACATACCTACACTCTCTACCATTATCCACCATACTATTTGATGAAATACTTGCCCCTAGGCATGCATTTCCTTTCTTGATAATCTTGGTAGCTAAACCATCAAATATTTATTGAGAGGGCTCTTTTATGATGAGGATTGGCCTTCAGATTGACACATTTAAAAAAAAAAAAAACTAGGGCTTATCAATTTAACTAGGGTTTGGTACTTGTTTATCCTTCAAACAATTTATTTGCTTGCAATTTTAATTATGTAAATCCTATATGTTGGAGAGTCAAATTTTATGAACCAAAGCTCAAGAAATTGAACTTACTTGTAGACTGCACAAGAAACCCTAATTCATTGCGAAAGCTATAAAATGGCCAAAATTAACTCTATAATCTTTGTGTGATATAGAATAACTCATCTCAACAATCAAATAACAATATTTATTGATAAATTCCTTCAAGAGATTGGGTTGCAAACAATCACTTCTTCCATTACTACTCATTCATGCAAACCTGGAGCATTCCACTAATTGTTCCTCAAGTTTGAAAATAAACCATTGATCTTCAAAACTACAAGAATAATTAACAATCACCAATTACATTGACCAAGTTTCAAAATTCTTGATTGGAAGTTGACATGCTTTGAAAATTCAAACCAATGGGGGCACTCGATGTCACCTTACTTTTACATGTCATCCACATAGACCCACAAAGTGGAGAACTTTTGAAAAGGCAAGATATGTTAGTCATCATAGCACTGACAAGGTCACATGTCACACTTCTAAGAGTCCACAACTTAAAATAGGGCTTGCATTATTAGAATCACGAATGCAAAAAATCAAATAAAGTAACACCACACATCACACTTCCATGAGTCTACAACTCCAACTTCCTTCTGTGACTAAGAGCCCACAAAAGTGTGAAAACTAGTAGAAACCTGACACCTGTTAACAATTAGGCACAACTAAATGTAATACAATAAAATCACTTAAGTTAATTAACTTTACACATGCAGAAATGCTTACAAGCAGACACTAAGAAAAGAAGGGGCTAGTAACCTACAAAATATAAAGGGGCTTGAGCACAACTTAAGAGACCAAGAACTTGGCTGACTTGTCAACATGAAATTATAACAAAAGCAATAGAGCCAACAAAGGAAAGGGTTTATAGACTTAAGGCATGGAAAATAAACCCAAATAACCATGCAAATGACCCTAGAATTTCAAAAGTACTACTATATAGTTTTTTTAATCCTCTCTTGAGTGCATTCAATCTTGAAATTCTCTAAGTACTAATAGAATTTCTACTTGAACTGGCCTTTAAGGTGGCCCCATCTCATTAGGAGTCTCTTGTTTAGTCATTGTAAGAGGTTATGTTCACATGTCGTCCTAATATGATTAATTTAATGTTATGACCTTCCTTGAGCCATTTTTTATATTCCTATGACTACAAAAGGAGAAAGATATAACTCAAACATGAAACTAGTCCCATAAACCTTCTCAATTCATAATATTCATTAGTGTCCCATTACACTTGTAGTGTTTAACCAAGCTATGATGTCACCATGTAGTGGACCACTACTAAATTGAATCCATCCAATATCAAGTGGCCCTAAGAGTTTCAACCTTGGGAAACAATCAATGTTTAATTTGGTAGCTAGGAAAACATTGTAGCATTAAAATCTGGAGTGAGCAAGGTTTGAACCCTATGGGATATTTATTATGATAGAAAACTAAGATCCACTTTGATTTACTCGTCAAACTTAAGTTTTAAGTCAAGTCTAAAAACCTAGGCCAACAGGATGTTAGACCCAACCTTACATCGTAAATCTAGCCTACATTTTATTTAATTTGATCCAAGGGTTAACATTTAGATTACCTTTAACCTTAATTATAAACTTGGTAATGTGGTCTCATCATATGTCAAAAGTTCTTCCATGGATCTTTTGGACCCACAACACATTTAACAAGGTTAGATTCCACCATCAAATCTATTTCTGCATTAGAGTGCTTGAAAATAAATTGACAAAAACATGGTGATCTAAAATTAGATGCGATAATTTAACCAATAGTCAATTCTTTTTGTATTAAAAAAAGCTGGAAATAATACAAAGAAATAAAAAAAATAGGAGTTCAACAAAAAAAATGCCCAGAAAATTGAGAAAGAATTACATAATTCAGCCCAAGGAAAAATAAACAGTCTTCCAAACTGATTTTTTTTTTGGGTAAGTTGCCATCCTTGATTACCATTAATAAATTGTCTTCCAAAAATCAATTTTTTTAACCTCCCAAAATTTTGTCTCATTTAATCGTCCAAAAAAGTTATTCTATAAATTTAATATTTTAATCATCTAAACCATAAACCATATTTAGTGTTTAGATATATTGGTGTTGACAAAATTGATGAGGGCCCCTGAATCCTTTCACCTCGATTCTCTAAATGTGAATATTACTTCAATAGGCACCTTATTAAAACGACCACAATAAAGGTAAATAACTTGTGTGCTTTCTCTGATTAATTCTACCTGCCACTTCATGGTAATTTCATTTATCTCATCAATCTGATAATGGGATAAACCTTTGTTCTGCCTTACAAAAGAATTTGGGTCGAGTATAACATTGCAAACAGTGATTGTTGGTGCATTATAGGCCAGTGGTGAAACTTTTGAATCTAGTTATTGTGTGGTTTTAAGGCAGCTATGAAGAGTCCAATAAAGCTGAGCACAAATGTCGTTATAATAATCATAGAGGGAAATTTACCTCTATTGATTTTGATGATTGGGTATTTCTCTGCTATTACCGTAGAAGATACTGCAGAAGTTTGGTTGAAGGAAAGGCTACAAACTACAAAGACTTTGGAAAAGGAATTCCTAGAACAGTCATAACCTTTCGAAGATCGAGGAAGGTTGGTGTTCTTACATGGGCCGAAGCAGTTTGAGGTAGAGGACCTTCTTCAAGCCTCTACGGAGGTATTGGGCAAAAGTAGCTGTGAGAGTGACTAAAAAGGGTGCTCTTGCAAGTAGCAGAAAATATTTTGAGTAGCATATGCAACTGCTAGGAAGCTTGATGAATACCAATCTGAGGAGCTAGATGGCTTATTATCAGGCCAAAGATGAGAAGCCGCTTGTTTATGACAAGATGGGAAGCTGCTTATTTATTACTATCTTCCCAATAGTAGCCTTTACTCTCTTCTACATGTTATGCTTAGTACATTAGTACTTTGAAACTACATGGTCCCCTGTTCGTTTAATACCGTGACCGCAAGTATTCAGAGGGTTTAAAATGAAATCTTTTGTGGTACTGTAGAATAGGTTCTGTAAAGGATTTTCCTTTAAGTTCTACTATTTATAAACTAACAAAGTACATATAAACTCAATATAATACTGTAGAGCTTTTCCCCTACAATTGGGACAACTTGCCCTGCATCCCTGTTTATAAATACTTTTTCAACGATTCATTGTGAAACTCTCTACTTCTTCCATTATGCTTTCGTGTTTTCAGCATTTATCGTTATGTAACTAACTCAGTGGGATGAAAATGGTCTTCAGAAAAATAAATTATAGTAAAAATTGTAGAACGATCAACTTTTAAAAATAGATTCTGACCATTGTTCTCTGTATTTTAATAGGTAACAGGGGTTCAAGTAGAACAACCCTGGAATGGAGTAAATGATTAAGAATATAATTGGATGTGGCTATCTCTTTCTATTCTTCGAGCAATTGCAAAATTTGGAACAACCGTTGTGACATATTCTCTCCTGGTTGTGAAGGTATGCAAATCCCTGTGTGTGTACGTTAAGTTCATGGATCACTGGAAGATGTTGCAAGTGAAAAATTCTCTGAATATAGATGTGTTTGCCCCTGAACTTGCTCTCTGACTTTAGTTCCTGCAATGAGAAACCAAAATAATACTGCCCAGCTTGGTTATAAAAGTCAGCTATCATAATGTTATTAGCCGATAGCTATATTTTGTAGCAGTTTTCACCCGGAAAGTTGTCTCATGCCAAGAAAAACAACTTTCAGGCAGTTTAAAACATTCCTCGCCTCATGCCTGAAAACAAATTTTACTCGCAAGCAATATTTTTGTTTATAAGGCTGCAAAAATCTGGTCTCAATCTCAAGAGTCTAGTAGCTCTAAAACCATGATATTTTTAGATCTACTTTTTGTTTAATGTGAATAGATTGAAGCAGCAACTGTAAGGAGATTGGTTTTGGTTTGTCTCATTTTTATTTTTTTTTGCTTTGGTAGGTGTTGAGGGGCGTTTTGACACACTATCAACATGCAGGTAGAACGCCAAACACACCTCCTCTCCTGAAAGGAAACCAACTTCAAGAGATTGATAACCCCAAGGAACCTTCGTGTCAGATCTTGACAATGTTGGATAAATGTAGCTATACCTGGATAAGGGGCCGCTGGTAATCAAGTAAACATGTAGTTAATTGCACTAGGAGGTCAAGAAATAAGATAACAATGCATAAACAGCTGCAACAAAAAGTTAGTCTCACTTTCATCAACATATGCATATACTTCAACATTTAACTTACCTTTACTTTTACTTTTTGGACTGATGCAAGTCTGCTATGATTGATCACCAGAGGGCATTTGACTGATATGAACACTTGCTCCACCATTTTTTCTTCGTTTCTAACTCATCTACTTTATTCACACAATAAGATCTATCAGTTGTTCCAAATTTTGATTGGTATCCCAGTTTGTTTAATTCATCCCCATGGCTGTTACAAGTTTGATATAATTGATTTTCCTTAGCCACTAGATTATCCTAGCCATGAATAAGGTCATTAACTTTCCCAGTCTTAGTTTTTGTGTCAATTTTCAAACTCACATCAAAATATCTATTTCCCATCAAAAGGGTGACCCACTCTCTCATTCAAAAACATGTCATTCTCTTTTTCATCATGATTAGCATTCAAACCAGCAATGACATCATCACTCACAAATCCATTAGAGGAGACCTCTTCATTAGTACTTGTCATGAAAGCATCTATGAACTCACTTTCTTCATCTAGTGGATCCAAATAAGATTGAAACTCTTTGCTAAGCAACTATGTTACTAGTCCGCCCCTTGGGGCCCTCGGGTCCCGGTCTGGTCCGACCTAGGTCCGGTCCCCTATGGGTTCAGATAGGTTCCGGCCCGTAGACTATGGGTCTAGCCCTACCGAACTTGGGCGAACCCGTAGCGTATTTTAAAAAAAATCAATTTATTTTAATGTTTTTTTCATTTTTGACTTTTTTTGACATAAAAATATTAAATAAAGCTCCCACACCCTAAAATGATGTCCGCCATGAAGGTTTGAGTGACTTTGAAGGTCTTAATTTGGACCTTATCATGAATGCAAAATGATGTACACCATGAAGGTTTGTGTAGTTTTGGAGATCTTAATTTGGGTTTGGTGGCGGGGGCTTTGCCCCTCGACCTCACCCTACATTGACCCTACAAGGGACGCTGCCCCTCGACCCCACTTGGAGCGTTGCCCCCAGATCCCTGCGAGGAGCATTGTCCCTCGACCCTGTTTGGGGCATTGCCCCCAAACTCCCATTAAATTCATTTGATTTGCCATGTACTCCCCATATCCAAGTTTTCAAGTTTGCCTACAAGTCTTCATCTATAATATCATCATCCAATTGGACAATCTTTCTTGATGCTTACTTGCAAGGAGAAATGTAGTAAATTTTAATATATAATATATATCATGACATTTGAGTTTGACTAATTGATATTCTAATGTTTTTTACTTTTATGGTGGTTTTGTTTGTTATACAATATATAATGCTATATGTGGTATTTTGAACTATATTACTATTGTAAATATGTACATTTTTTTTATTTTTATATGTTTTTGTATGGACAAACCCAAAACAAACCCAACCCCCAAATTTGTTTTGATCGAATCCAAACCCGAACCAGTAACTTAGCTAAGCAATGAATCCAATTCAATTTTGGGTGTAAGACTATCATGAAATGATGATGGGTTAGATGTTACCTCATGAATGTTCTCGTCATTTGGAATAGTCTCAACATCATTCTCTTGTATGTTGGTTACTTCAGCTTCTTCTTTAGGCTGAGTCTCATGGAATTGATCATGTTCATCTTCTTCTTTGCTTGATTGAATATCTCATATATCTTCTATAAGAATGAATACCTCTTCAATAGTCATTTTTTCTTTCAAACAAAAGTCCATATTTCCAAGAAAAACATAGCAATCTATCTCACAATGTCGATTTGTAAGATGTTTTCTACATCCATCTGGCATCAAGAAATCTGATGACACCAGAACCCTTAATTCTTGCAATTTCTGATTTGATTTACTTTGCATAAGTGGCATATCTACCCAAAATAAATCATGAATGGACGTATCTTGATTATGTGAACTTTTCTCATGCCTGGAAAAATCATCAAAAGTACCTTGTGAAGATGAGGAAGACTCCTTGCTTGCTGATCCCTCATGACAATAGTTCTGGGGCAGCATTGTATATGCCTCATTTTCTCTAGGTTGGTCATCATTCCTTGGTGCTTCATGATTGATTTGTGTAGCTAAATCACTTGGCAACTTTATTTCTTGATTGTGATCATCCTTCAGGCCCATTTCATCTTCATTTTCAAACAAACTATCGAGCTGATATGACTGATCAACAATCTCCCTACTTGGAATCTCATCATGATTTGATGCATTAGGTGCTGGAGTATAATTGGAAAATGATATTAAAATCATGGGAACATCATTAGAAGGTAAAACATTTACATCCTTGGCTGTAGCTTATGCATTTTGACCCCAAATTTGACTTTGAAAGTGACTGATCTGGTTTGTTGCATTAGCTGCTTGCATACTTTGGAGATTTGGTAAGCTATAGTTGACTGATTGGAATGATTGTTGGTGACTAGATACATTGAATGAGTTGACATAAGCCTGTGGTTTTGGCAATTTGCATGTACTTGCATATTATAACTCCAATCTTGACTATTTGTACCATTTGTAGTGTCATATCCACATCATGCCAACAAGAGAGCCTTGTTAAATGCGTCATTCAAGGTAGTAATCTCACCAAACAATCCAAGCTTCCCTGCAAATGAGATATCCAAACACCATAGATAATAATCTTTCAATATTAAATCACTTACTATCTGATTTGAAGCTTGAACTTTTTGATACATAAGAAGAAACCTATGATTAAATTGTGAAATAGACTCTTGAGGTGTCCTCCTCATGGCTCCAAAGTGAAATAACGAATCTTGTACACCCACGTTAGGATTGAATTGGATAAAAAATATAATCTCTAATTCATCCCATGAGCAAATAGAGTTAGGTAAAAGATTCACATACCACCGGACTGTTGCACCTTGAAATGTCCTGACAAATAAATTGCAAACATCTTCATGTTCAATGTTAAGAAAATTCATTAGATCCTTGCAAATCCTCACATTTGTAGCATTTTTTCCACTGTTGGGGAAGAATAAAGGAAGCCTATTGTGTGCATGAAAAGGAAGCTCATGGAGACCCCTTGATATACACAAAGGGCTACCCATTGAAGCTAGATCTCCCCAAGATCTAACTCATCCAAAATGTGCAAGTGACCATGAATACTCTTTGTTCAAGCCCTTCTTCTAGTGCCATTCCTGTTGAGGGGTGTTTTGACACAATCATCAAAATTCAGGTAGAACACCATTTGCACCACCTCTCTTGAACAAAAACCAACCTCAAGAGATTGATAACTCCAAAGTCCCTTTGTGTCAGATCTTGACAATGTCGGATAATCCAGTGGCTTATGTAGCTGTAACTATATAAGGGGCTGCTGGTAATCAAGTAAACATGTTGTTAATTGCACTAGGAGGTCAGCAAATAAGATAAGAAATACATAAACAACTACTCCAATCACCTATTGCACAAACATGAACACTTTCAGCACTATAACAACAATAGGACAACTTGCAATAAGATAAAAGGTTTAGAGAGTAAATAAATTAAAGATAAATACGATCAGCTTTGCATCTGATTTACTATTCCTTATCTTGTTAGTTTCAATGAAATTGATTAACCTACAATGCCATGACTGGTATTTCACACAATCATAAACATCTTAAGTACAAGATCCTAAGGAAGTTTATGAAAATGACAAATAAATTGCATAAGACTACCATATTACATGCACAAGTATTACACAATATTGGACAAATCCACCATAAAAAGAAAGAAAGATGTAAACATTCAGCACTTTATTGAATTCCACCAAATAATCCAGGTTTGAAAACAACAAATACAAATGCATTACCATTCCAAGTGGAGAACTAGCTTGCCATTGGCATGTGACAATTTCCAGCAGGATTATCACACTGTAGTTGCCTTTTCTTCTCTCAAAATTTCTCTCTTAGAACCAACCATCCTGTCTTTTCGCCACCCCCCACTAAAAACAAAATGACAATCCTCCTTTTATAGAGGTGATCTTACATTTCATTCCTTGATTAAGTCGGCCTAATCTCAAATTTAGATCCACCTTTATAGGGTAGAAACTAATTCAAATTTTCAAGTTACAATGAGATAAAATAGGTCCTATTAGGCCTCCCTAAAAGTGTTTTACATCTTAAAATCCAAGTCATTTCATTATTGTCTTCCTTATGTAGCTGCAGCTCTCCATCCATCAAACTTAAATGACCTTGTGCAGTTGTAGAAGGTCTATTCATCCAAGTATAGTATGCTTTCCTCACATCTCAGAATGTCTCCATAGTGTTTTTAGCATCCTAGACCTGCAAACAAGCAAAGAGAGCATCAAATTCATCATCATCAAATCAAATCAATTAAGAAACATCAAGGTCTATCATCACAATTGCTGAGTCTATCAATTCTGAATTCTGAGAAAATTTGTTGCCATTGGCAACTTCAGAAATTTGTTATCATTCAAGGCCTTCATCCCTGGACCTGCATCTTCACCTCATATTCTATTTGATCCTATTCTTCATCCTCATCAAGTTTCCATACCCATGGAACTAGAACTCAAAAGATAACCATGGCTTCCCTAGAGCTGCTAGGCCCGTCAACATGTATCTTTGGGACAGTTGTATGAAGCTTTCAAGGCTAATAAGAACCACCCCCTATACCCAAGCCTATAGAGAATAGCATTTTTTAACCATATAACCAACCTAAAATGAATTACAATACAATACTTGGTTCACAAAATATGCCCAAATATCAAAATGCCATCAATACTGTTTATGACAGTCATAACTGTCCTTCTTTTGGCTGCACATTTGCTTCTTTAAGATGAAAATCAGGTATTCCATTGGTATTATACCTTACAATAATCGAAACAACTTACCTCCATCCCATTCATAAGGTTGATCTCATAAAATTTGAGTAAAATTAGAGAACTTTATGACAGTCTTGTAAGTGCTCTAGCTGGTCATGGGCTGCAACAGTCCTAAAGTTCACGAAAAACTCTCTTTACCTGCAAGCCTGTGCCCTATAACTCCTTGGATGATGTCTTGACTCCATGTAGACTATTCCTAATATCCACTTGAGCAAAGCTTCATAGTTTATAGGCATGAAAACTTCACCATACTGCTGTTCTAAAAAGGTTACTGGCGGTTTATGACTGAGACAGCCTTATGTCACATGGGAGCTTACTTTCTTGTCAAACACATGCACCATGGCTCCTTGTATGGTGTCTTGATACCTTGTAGACCACTTTCATTCTCCACTTGGGCAAGGTTTCATGGCTCATGGGCTTGGAAACTTCACCATACTGTTCCAAAGAGAGAAAAGGTTGATCATGACTAAAACAGCCATGCAACTGATGTAAAATCACTTTTCACAGCTGCCTGCTTCACCTTATGACTCCCAGATTTCCTCTAAAGGTCCCAAGATGATCTCCACTCCATCATTGTCATGGGAGCCAAAGATTCATGTTTGCAAACACCCTGCCAAAGTAACCCAAAATGATAGTCACACCTGGGTTTTCTAAAATCCTTGAAAAGACTTAAAATATTTGGAGCTCATGAGACTTTGGAGCCTTTCATTTAACATTAGATTCTATATGGTATCAAATAAGACTCATCATCACCCTTTCTTCTCCAACTTAGCGTTTTGTAAATAGTAAAAGAGAGAGGAGCCCTCTATCTGCTGTTGACAGTCTTAGTGGCAGCCACAGTCATGGACTCCTTGAAACCCTTATGCAAGCTTCTCTTTATTCATGCCTTAGGATTGGAATACAATAGATAGATCAATGTCTTAACAATCCTAGACATATTATCACCATATGTTTTCCTTTGAAGTTCACCCTTATGATGATGATAGAGCTATGACAGTTTTATGACCTCCTTTGCTTCTCTTTCTTTGGAATGTTGACCTGCAAACCAACATGGCAAGCATTAAATCTGAATTTTGGATCTAACAAGTCAAGTATGCATTATCATAACAAGTCAAGTATGCATTAATCAAATAAATAACACAAAAGAAATCTTCCTCAAATCATATTTACCCTACAGTTTGGTGAGTTGCCATTGGCAACCAAACCCTAGGCTTATATTTAAGATCATTTTAGTTTGATTTTGGGAAGGATTTGATATGAAAACCCTTTGGGCCTTGAACACCATTAATCCTCTTATCTTTAAACCTAGTATATGACTTGTAACAATTCTAGGACGATGAGGTTTTGATGGATTTTGAGCTTTCACCATGACTGTGATTGAAAACAGTGTCTTTCTCTTCCTTTCTCACCAAAATCATGCATAATAGATCCCCAAATTTTGGAAAATGTATCATTCACACCTTTACACAGCTCCAACACGTGTGAAGGCTGAATCATGAGAAAAGGGGCATGGAAATAGGGCTCTCTAACAGCTATCAAGGGAGAGAAGCAAGTCATGAAATGGAAAAATAAAAATAAAAATCTAACACTTACCTCTTCAAAATTTCCTTCATCTGTACATATTAATGTGTGGGCCCCTAATAAATAATGATAACTCAATAAATTAATCTTTTCATACTTATAAGCTTTCCTCAAAACTTTAGATCATTCATATAAAGAGTGTGACGATCTAACTAGGGTTTTTGCTTTAAGTTCCAATCATCAAATTTAAGATGAAAGGTGATACAAAATTAGAAATTTAAACTTCTTTTCCCTCCTTATTAATTTTAAATTTTGGCACCCACATTGATTTACAACTTCTAAAGGTTTTCAAAAGGAAACTTAGAAATTCTAAGGGTTGTATGGTGTCATGAGGGCTAGTGTACTTTTATAATCACCTTTTTCCCTTAAAAGAGCTCAGTGTTGCATGATGTGACCAATCAAACACAAGAAGATTCATTTCCAAGAGATCCTAAGACCAATCAAGGAGTTATAATATGAAATGGAAACTTTCAAAGCATGCTCCAACTAGACCAAAGTCCTCAAAACCAAGCACGCCAACAAATTAATTTTCCAAGAACACTAGCATAATGTCAAAGACAAGGTTATCGGGAAAATTCTCCATGAAAACCAAGAAATCAAATGAAGAAATGTTGTATCTATTATTTTTTTACCTTTTAGGTCAAAATCTGTAAATTGGCAAAATTGTAAATTGCACATTTAATGTGCTCAAAATGCCAAAAATTGGGAAATTGGAAAACCCAACGCGCAAGTTGGGAAATGTAAATTTTGTAATATTTGAAAATGTCCTGGAAGGGAATCTTGAAGTCTATGCACAACCTGGAGCCAATCAATGCACCATGCTTATGACGGGAGGTGATAGGTGGAGGTTTTGGCATCAATTTCAGGAGTTACAAAAAATGATTGCAATTTTTCAGTTTTTCATGCATGAGGAATCCCACGCCTCATTTTGGAGGCATTTGATATGTTTATTTGCTGCACATACAGGCTGAAAACCCACGCCCAGCATTTGAAGGAGAGTGAATAGCAAAGAAAAATGGAAAAACTCTCAAGGGTTTTCAAAGAAAAATTACTAGTGAAGCCAGTTGGACGCCCATGAGTGATGTATCATGACTTGAGGATGCATTTTCTGTTATGCAGCAGGTTGGATGGCTCTTGTAGCAGATTTCCAGATGGTTGAAGCAGTGAAGCAGCAAGAAGAAGTTGTGGAGAACAATCCCAACAGCAAGTTGAAGTCTTGCAATAATTTTGAGGTGATTATGTGCAGGTGTTGAGGCTGATCTGATATAGCTTTGTTCTGATTTGTATTGCTCAATAAAGATTTTGAATGAAGTTTTCAATTCATGGAATTTTGATTTGCACATTGGTGTTGATGTTGAAAAATTGTTAAAACAAAATCAGAATTGTTCCTTGAGTTTTCAATAGCATGCACTTACCAATTATTGTATGAGGATGTATTTGGTGTTACGGCTGCTTGGATGGGTTGTTTGACAAAAGCCCCCATCCTTGTACTACATCAAATTTTTTCATGCCAAATATGTAGAGAGCTGAGTTTTGAGCTCCCTAATCATCACCTTGTTGTTACCCATAAACAACATATCATCTACATAAAAAACAATAATTATTATATGATCATCAATAATCTTAAGATAAATACGATGATCTTTTTTTCTTCTAACAAAACTCAATTTTAACATAAAAAATTCAAATTTTTGGTACCACATCTTGGATGACTGTTTTAGATCATACGATGACCTTCTCAACTTGCAAAGAAACTATTCCTTTCCTTTCACAACAAAACCATTAAACTGTCACATATAAGTCTCCTCCTCAAAATCACCATACAAGAAATCAATTTTAATATTCATTTGCTCAATTTCAAAATCACAAGCTATAGCAATGGATAAAAAGAATTTAATAAAATATAACTTAGCAACAGGAAGGAAAATTTCACCAAAATCAATGCACTCTTTTCAAGAGTAGCCCTTGGCCACCAGTCTAGCCTTGTATTGCTCAAATGGACCATTTAAACCGAATTTCTCTTTTGTACATCCACTTGATGGGATTTATTAGATCAGACAAACTAACAAGATCCTAGGTATTGTAGTTGTCCAAGGCCATCATCTCCTCTTGCATGTCTTGCATCCAAGACACACAATCTCTTGAAGATAGAGCCACCTTGAAAGATCTAGGTTCATCATTAGTACTCAACAAAACAAATACACAACGAAAATCTAGCGGTCTATAGATGTCAACTAGATTTTGTTGTCTTGTGGACCTTTTCAAAGTAGGAGTAATGGGCTCTACCTTTTTTTGTGTGCTCATCCTACACATCATTTGAACTCTCATATGAACCCTCTTCTTATTCTCCATCCTTTGATCCATCTAACTATTTTTCCATATGTGCATCTTTTTGTCTATTTTGGTTTTGAAGTGCATTGTCTTAATTCTTTCTTTTCTCATTAGTTGTTCTTCACTTAAATAAGTTCTAAACTCCTTGAAAATCATATCTCTTGAAAAAATCATTTTTTGGGTTTAGACAATTCCAAAGTTTATAACTTTTAACATTTCCAATGTAACAGATTAAGATGCATTTTTAAGCTTTTGGATCCAATTTATATTGCTTTTCTTGAAGCCCATAAACATAAGCCTCACAATCATATATTCTTAAATGTGAAATTGAAGGATTTTTACTTGTCCACACTTCACAAGAAGTTTTATCAACAAG
This sequence comes from Sequoiadendron giganteum, assembly GCA_007115665.2. Classification (NCBI taxonomy): domain Eukaryota; kingdom Viridiplantae; phylum Streptophyta; class Pinopsida; order Cupressales; family Cupressaceae; genus Sequoiadendron; species Sequoiadendron giganteum. The sequence goes on along the minus strand of CM021100.1, from coordinate 253,750,156 downwards.
AGTTAAACAAGGAGATCAATTAATCAAGTAACAAACAATACTTAAAACCTTTTTCCCAAAAGCACCAATCTAGTTGCATACCACTTAGCATACTTCTAGTTCTTTCCATTAAGGTTTAGTTCATCCTTTCTTCTAACCTATTTTGTTGGGAAGTATAAGGTCTAGTCTTCTACTAAATAATACCTGCATGCTAATATAATTTATCAAATTTCTTGGAACAATATTAACGAGGGCCCTTGAATCCTTTCACCTAGATTTTATAAATGCCAATTTCACTTCTATAGTCAGATTATTAAAACAGCCACAATAAAGGTAAATAACTTTTGAGCTTCTCTATTAACTCCACTTGTTACTTTTTTTGTAATTTCAAAATAACTAATCAATCTGATAGTTAGCTAAACCTATGCTCTGCCTTACAAAAGAATTTGGGGTGGGTATAATAATGTAGACAGTGGTTGTTCCTGCATTAGAGGTGAGTGGTGAAACTTTCAAATCCAATTATTGTGTGGTTTTAAAGCAGCTATGAAGAGGCCAATGAAACTAACCAGAAAGGTTGATAATACAATTATAGTGGGAAATTTCACTCTATTGATTTTGGTGACTGGTATTTCTCTACTATTACTGTTGGAGATACTATAGAAGTGTTGCCAAGGAAGCTCTACATTTGATCAACTTGTGAACTAGTTCCTGCGACAGCTCCAAGCCAACATCGGGCTGAAGATGACCTTCTCTGACCTTGTTCGATATAAACAAGGGGATAATGAGAATATTACTGACTTTATAGCGCAATACCAGGCGCTCTTCTCGTAAATATCATATTTGTTACCTGACAATGAAATACCCTTCTTTTGTGCATCTATGTGCAAATTTACGGGAGTACCAACAGATGATAGTTTAGTTCGGGGGTTCTTCCTCGCACTCCCATCCCAAAGGGAAGTCTATCATATCAATCTATGGAAAAGGTAAAGTCGTTGCGAATGTAGTAGCCGTTGTGGATAACAATGACCTTAGACGTGACCGAAAGCTTACAAAGTTATCAGAATCCTATTCTTCCATATTGTAGAAGTTGTTGAAGGATAAGATCATTAACTTGCCTACCCCTAAGCCGATTAGGGAACCATACCCTAAGTGGTATGAAGCAAACACTTATTGTCAGTACCATCGAGTTAACGGACATGATACCGAACGTTGTATGCACCTACGTCATGAGATACAGGATCGCATCGAGGACGGTACTATTCGTCTTGATGGGAACACACAAAACATGAACAAATCAGTGGCAAAAGCTAATAGTGAACTACAGATATACATGGACTCGTTTCCGTCGCATTCTGCTAACATGATTACCGACCCCATTGAATTTGTTTCTTACCCCGAGGCATATGTTAACATGGTTACTGTTACTCCCTCTACTCGTCTTGCAACTGGTTCACCAAACATAACATTCACCTCGCAAGATGTACCAACAAATAACAAATCCTCTCTGCTTTACATTCACGCTCGCCTCAATGGCAACATTGTGATAGGAGTCTTAGTTGACCCCATGAGTAGAGTGAATGTCATCACGGAGGAGACATTACTCTTAAACTCCTTGCAAAGGGAGGAATAAAAAAAAACAAAATCCATCATCTGTACACATGATGGAATTTCTCTTAAACCTTATGGATCGATAATGTTGTTTGTCCTAGTTGGACCCAAGAACGTGGACACATTCTTTGATGTTATTCTTGAGTTAGACCTATTCAAAGTGAAGCTAGGTATACCTTGGCTAGCTTCCATGAACGAGATCGCCTCTGTAATTCATAAATGCCTTAAATTTTCCCATGAAGGTGTCATGCACATAGTGCATGACACGGGATATCAACCTATGGTATCTCATGGGGGATACTCATTGGATCACTTTTGGCCCACTTCAGTCAGTCTACTCCCACAAAGAACGAACCTACTTTACAAGAACTATGTGAAGTATAAAATTGGAGGCAAGGGACAACCGAAGTTGACCCTTCTTGTAGCAGCAGCCAACTGCTTCCTCCTCTCGGAAGGGAAAGGAGAAGCTCGCTCCTTCTCAGGCCGCCTCATCCACTCCCCTTTCTTGGGAGGAGTATTCGATGAGTAAGCCTGGTTTCTACCTGTTGAGTCCGAAGATGCCTCCTTGGCGAAAACCCAAGATCAAGGTATCAAACCTCCTTATTGGGTCTCCTGGACCCTGGTACTGTCTATATGGTAGAAAGAAAGGCTCATGAAGAGAATTTTCCGCACGACCTCTTCTCGTTCCCCCAAGCGGAAAGAGGCCCACCACTAAGGTGTTGGAGTCGATTCCTCTTGTCGTTTCTAAACCTGCTCCTTCTTCTCCCATGTAGGAGTCTATCCTTCCACTGGAAACAACTATGGAGGACACTCCCATGGTTGAGCAAGATTCTTTTATACCTTTGCAAGCTCCGACTTCTAGTTTGAAGAGTTGTAGAAACCGCCTTGTGCAAGAACGTAAGTGCTGGCGAAAGGCTCTCCTATCTGAGCAAGACTCCTTACAGAAGGAGGAGGAGATGACTACACTTCCTGTTGTTTCCTTCTCTTTCCCCCCTTCTGCTAGTTCTAAATCTCTTCCAGCTTCCGCTACGAATGCGCATGCACTTGGAAAGGTGTAGGTGTTTATCACTTCTTTTGTGGAGCTGCTTCTATTGACTTCCATCTTGGACGTCTCACCCTTTCCAAAGCCCATGGATATGGTTAATACTTTAGTTGTATCCACTACGATTCAATCCTCCTCTATCCACCCTTCTTCATTTGTGGGGGGTTAGCCTCCTCCATTGAGGAAGAAGGTAGAGCATGGTCCCTCCAACAATGGAAGACGTCAGAAGAGGCCACCTTCTACAAAAGGTGTCCCATGCGTTGACTTATTTTGTCCTAGTGATGGAACCAGTCCCAACCTCCCTTGAGTTTGTCACTGCTCCCAAGTCTCTCGGTGAGCCCAATGGTGAACCTCAGGTACAAACTCCTCTGTCTGTCAAGGTGAAACATGGCACTCCCATTAAGTGTTTATTTAACTTGGTGGATGAAGTTTTGACCTTGCCAAAAATCTTTGCGAAGTCGTTGACCTTAGACCCACAAGAGTTGAGTGACAAAGACCTCATAGGTCCCTTTCCCTTGGCCCTAGTTGTGGGAGGATCGGAAGCTCCTCCTCTTAACATTACACCATTGTAGGCTCGTCATCCTTCCCCCTATGATGATCTAGAGAGGGAAGTTGACGACCTCTTTGTTGACTAGTCTTAGGGGGAAACCCTCCTCTTGACCTTTAGATGAGACGTGTGTGTGTGTCGTGATGTGTTCCCCTGTGATCGTACTATATGTGCTTGGATGACCCTCGTCACCCTTATTGGTGCTTGGGTACAGGCATGGTGTTTGTGTTGTAAACCTTCCTCTATATGTATCATCATTCTTCCATGTTTGTGATTGGCTTTCGGTAAATTGGGGACAATGCAAAACATCGAGAGCATTTAGGCTTCCTTCCATATTGACCCAATTTTTTATTTTTACTTTATCTTCTGTGCATTCTTCCTGATTTGTTTGGGGATTGATGATCTTTTTCCTCTTACCACAGTTACCTACTATTTATAAATAAAGGTGGATATGACCTGCAAAACTAGATCCCCCTGTGCCCTTTGTGTGTGCTATTTTTTCCTTTCTCTCTTCTTTGCTTGAGTTGTCCCTCTTATGTGTGGCAATGCCACTTCTACACAACTCAGTTTTTACAAAATGCATTCATTGTCAAATGAATCTTCTCTCAAGACCTTTCGCACAGTTCTTTGTTAGAATTGCATTCTCGACTTGAAACCCTAATAGAACATGTTTTCATTCGTCACTGGTTCGTAAAGAAAGGACTTGAACACCTTCCTCTGAAGCAGGAACAATCTTGATCTTCCCCTCACATGGGGCATGTCCTTTGTTTCGAAGTGAACATATTTCAAAAGGATTCCTTGATGATGAATCGATTCAAGAAAGAAGGTGTTAGATTTTGAACAGTGTGTCCCTTAAGTGGACCCCTCCTTTTCACGTCGGGTTCCCAAGGGACCCCTTCAAATTTTTTCAACAGGTTCTATGGTGTCTAGCCCAGAGGCAGCTTGAGTAGACTAGTTTCACATCTTTGAGTCTAGTCTGGGGGTAGCCTGACTAGACCTACTTCACATCCTAACATCTAGCTTGGGGGCAACCTAACTAGACTTTACTTTTCAAACAACATGTCCCTTGAGTGGACCCTCCTTCCTTTTGAATGGTTCTCGAGGGACCCCTTTGAAAGTCTTCCAACTTAGCGATGGTCTACGTGACTATCCATTCACAGGCCTACATGATCGCCTCTTGACTTGTTCTATCTGTGGGTAAACATGTAGCCCTCTCTGACTTTGTGGAGTCCCCTTTGCTCGATCTCCTTCATGTGAGAGTTCTTGAAGGATACCTCTCTTACAAGACTGTGAGCCTGTGAGGCACTTTCATTCTTCAACTTTATAGTTTCGTGGAACTATGAAGTCCTCTCTTGCACTTTTGATTTTTCCAGACTATGCTCTGCTTCCTCGTCAGTTTAGGTGTACATCTCTTACCTTATTACTTCTTACTACTCTACTTTACCAAAGCACTCATCAGTACTCATGCTCGCTAAAATAGGGGAAAAATGTATAGGCATGAATTTGAGCCCCTAACATAAATTCCCCTTTCACCCCCTTACACTTAGAAAACCTAAGGCGGAGGATTAATTCCACTTAAGCCCATTGTTCACATCACACTTAGCGCCCTGTTTGTGTGTCGGTTGAGGTTTTTTTGTCGAGGACGCCCACGTAGCATGCGGATGTCCACGTGATGCGCTTACATCCCTGGCAGATTCCTGTGGCTAGAGTCTGCAGAAACATTACACTTTCTATTGGAAGTCGAAGTGTAATGCCTCTCTTTGGTTGGCTGACCTAAATATGGTCGTTTTTTTCCATTCTTCCTTCATATTCTCATTTCATCCATCCATCTTCAAGTTTTGCAAGATCTTTTGGTCATCTCTACAAAATATCTCCACACTTTTGAGCATTCACTTCAAGTTTTGTAGCAACACTCCATACTTCATAACAACAATCTATCATCCATCACTCTGATAGTGCAAGCGCAGGTCAAACACCATTGCAGTAGAGGCTTGAGTTCCTCTCATCTTCTCCTCCACTAGCCTTGAGTGCTTTGGACAGAGGTGGTAAGCTCCTCTTATCTTCTCTATCATTTCGGTTGAGTAAGAACGTATTGTTTTGTAGTGTCTTTTGTTTACAGAGCTTGTATTTCTCTTCTTTATCATTATTTATGTTGTTGCAAACTTAGCTGTCTGTGGAGGTGGAAGCACCAAAATAGGGGTCTGACTAAGGCAGACCCCTAAACAACCCCCAACATTTTCCCTCTTTTTTGTGTGCTGGTGGAGAGATCTTGGAGCAAGCTAGCGAGAAGGTTGTTGTGCGAAATCATCTTCGTCACCCTTGCAGTAATCTATTTCCTTTATCACATTTGTTTTTATGTTCCACTCTTCTTAATATTATTATGTCATTCTAGGAACTTCTAAATTAGGCCAATAGTCCTTTCTTAGGGCTTAAAACTCATCTCTCTGGTTTTCTGACTGTAAAGATGCCAACACACCTGTGAGACGTCAACACGTCATGATGTCATCCTAGAATCGCGCTTTTGTCCTCTGATAGAGAGCTACCTGAGATGTAGAGTTGACCTTGAAAAACTGACTCGCCTAGTCTCCTTTCAACTCTCAGGTTTGTAGGGTGATTGAAGGACCTCATAATCCTCATCATCCTCATCCCATTCATCCCAACAACCCTTTAAACTAAGGTAAGTTAGGGCAGCCATACTGCTCTTGGCCTTTCATGACCTAGGGCCTTGTAGTGGTTGGTCCCCCTCTCTTATAGTATGTACCTTGTATACAAGTTATATCCCCATTGCTAAATTATTCTAGCTTAAAAAATAAGTTACGAGGTGGTATTCTTCCTGTCCATTTTAGGGATTTCCTATATTAGCTTAAGTGAAGACACAAGATTGATAGAGGAAAATTTCATAGCATTATTGCTATTGGTATTAATATTTCTTTCATTTAAGGTTTTTATTCTTCGAGCCATTGCAAAACTTGGAGCAACTATTATGGCATACTCTCTCCTAGTTGTGAAGGTATGCAAATCCCTATGTGTGTATGGTAAACAAGCACATGGATCACTAGAGGATGTTGCACGTGAAAGATTCTCTTAATATGGAAGTGTTCGCTCCTGAATTTTTCTCAAGAAACTGACTTTAGCTATTGCAATGAAAAACAAATAATTATGTCTAGCTTGGTTATAAAATTTAATTCTCATAATGTTATTTATTCTACAAGGAGTAACAAGGACATCATTTTTCATTCAAAGATGGGTAGGTTCACATAGGAATCACCCTACTAGCCCTCGAGAAAGTATAAATGAAAACTATTTTGACATAACATGATTCAATTTTACAAGAGCATTGAAAAGAGTGCTCAAATATACCTTCCTTTGGCATTTAGGAGTTTAAAGAATGTTTTCTATATGAGATCACCATTCTCTGGAATAATTACTTGTAAGTCCCTAATAACAAGCCTTGTCTAATGGGAAGGCTCACAGAAGAATTGCCTGACAAGCCCTTAAGAAACTGTAAACAACTGCTACTTTCATATAAAGTGTACTAATTCTGCTAGAGTACTAAAAGATGGTTGAAGCATACTTTTAAAATGGCAGAAGTTTACCTCTCTAGGAAATCCATCACCTTACTTTTGCACTTAGAAGTGTAAAGAATGCACTCTATGTGAGTTCACCATCTTCTAGTGATTAATTGAAGGTTCCAATAAGATTTGATCGAGACCTAAAAAAACCAAAATTTAGAGTGGTATTACTCCACAATAAATGGTGATGCATGTGGAGGAATGCTGATATCAAATTTTTTGTATCCATTAATGTGCAAATGGGGCTAGTAAATTGTCTGTAAGTGTCTTCGGTTAGCCTTGTTATAGTTGTACATGTCAACATCTTATTGTTGGCAACACCTTTTAGGATGTTCTAAGGTATTAGTTTGATCTCTTGGTCGTTCCTTGGGTTTTTCTCACAATAAAGTAGTTCTTTTTCACACACTTCATGTTGTAATGTGCATTTTCTCTTTTTTGGAGTTGTAATTAATAGTAACATTTGAATTGTAATGTTGAAATGTGACAATTTTGATAACTTGTCTAACTCAAAACCATAAACCTTGAATGCAGAGTTTGGACTGAAGTATTTTTGTTGATGAGTTTAGACTGAAGTATTTTTTTGATGAGTTTGCATGTGTATTTGTTTTAATTAAATTCAACATTTAATCTAAAATGTATATGACATAACAGATGGTATCTTTGAAATATTAATCTCATCATAAAACAAATTTAAATTGTTATGTAGAGGAATAGAGATAATATAGATGAAATGTCTAGGGGCAATGTAGTTATTCTTGTAATTGTTTTGTAGATGATATAAAAGTATGAATTATATGGAAAAGTTGCCTACTCTAAACATCATAAGCAATTAACGGCCCAAACAATTATAAACTTGTTACAAAAAACAAGATTTGTATTTCTTGTAATATCCCTAATTTAATTTTAAGTATTATGGTTGATGAAGTATATATGGCTTACTATTAAGTCAAGAACCTTATTAGTTTCAAGGGGTTGTTGATTAATCCAGCTCTTGTGGAACCCTTTGGTCTCATTCTCATTGACGTATGAAGATTCACCACGCAAGCTTCTTGATAGCTAAATACTAAGCATATATCAATTTATATGTGAACAAAATATCATTTTGTCAATTATGTGGCCGATTTTCTCTCTAGAATTGTTTTTCCCTTGATGATAGGTTGTAGTTTTACTTAATCAATGAGGAGAGAAACATATGCAAAATATGATCTAGCAATTTCAAAAGAAAATATACACCCAAAAACAAGACCATAATGATAGTGTTTATCATAGGATTTTTTTTTCACAAAATACTCATTCTTTGGAATCTCAAACCAATGTATCCATAGAACCAATTTGGTTATAGTGCATCAAGCTCAAGCCTTTATAGGGGAACAACCAACACATGTTTGAAGAAATTTTGACAATATAACCCCATACAAAAATTAAATCATATTACATGTTCATTCTATATACAAATATATAGAAGATAAAAAATAGGAAACCAAAAAGAACAAACCATAAATCATTAGAGAATGCAACCCCCAAAAATGACATCCAAATCCCCATGTGAAATTTGAACACCCACCTTCAAATAAATTGTAAATAATAAAATTAATAAATTGTATATTAGTTTTTAAAACTTATCAATGAAAATTTTAATATGCATGGAAGTTTCCAAGGTTTTGCGAAGTGCTATAGGGACTTTTATTGTGGATGCTTTCAAGAAGATTATTTTCCACTGATTTTTGTTTTGATTGTGGTTATTGAATAATCAGTAAAAAGGATGATCACAAAATTCCAAATCCATAGGTCAAATTCAAACTCTGGTAATGAAACGTCGATAATGAATTTAGAGTCCTTGCTTGGAATTTTTTTGGAAATTCACAAAAGCACATATGATGTAACATATTTGCCAAATGCGGTTTTGAAACTTTCTTCCAGCTCATTCACGTGGCTTCCTCTACACAACTTTAGATTCCTTTCGTGACCTCATCTCGCAGTTCTCACATCTTTACACAACCTTTCCACGCGTTTGGTAGAAATTTATTTGTGGATTCCCCACTTTCTGCATTTCCACTTTCAAGTCCTCCTTATCTCCTTGTTTGGTCACCTGCTAAACCCTCAAATCAAGTCCTGTGCAATTTAATCAGATGGAGAGTGGAAATGATTTTGATCAAATTGCACTTTCACCTGCATCTTCATCTTCATCTTCATCTTCTTCATCGCTTCAATGTGACATTTTTATTAACCATTGTGGAGTCGATGTGAAACACAAACCTGCCAACACAATCTATCATACTCTTCATCTCTCGGGATTTTGGGCGTTTCTCGATCAAGAAGTTCTTGAGGCTGGCGATGCCATACCAGAGGAGATACAAAGAACTTATAATCCCCAAGATTTGTTGGATTTTTTCCTTGTTTGTCCTCATTCTTATTGCCATAGTTTTTTATCTTGTCCATAAGTAAGATAGCTAGTGTATTCTAAGCTATAAGTGACCTATTGCAAATGGATCCAGAGATGAAACCTACCTAGTAGATCGTGAGTAGTTGTGGACTCATAGTAAGACCATAAATCCCGTGTTGAAGCCAAAGGACAAGCATGGAAGGGTGAGCTGTAAGATGGAAAACGTAGCAGCAGAAGGATCACAATACATAAGTAAGCTCTAATCTCTTTTCAATGGCTAGTCAAAGGTCAATGAATGCCAGTAGCTCTCTCTCTTCTATCATACATAACTATTTTGAGGATAAAGAGGAATATGTAGATGAAAAAGGGAATTTTAAGTTTTCAGACGTAAAAATGTCAGATCTATATCTTGAAAAAGTCATAATAGCTAAATCAATGCATACTGTTTGACAATTTGAATTAAATCGTAAGGTGTCTAGAAATGGGATTTGTCTAGTCTATCTTCCATTCTTACTTCCTGTTGATATTAAGAGATGGAGAGAAAAAGGATATTTTCAAGTTCTCTTTTCTTATGTTGATATCATAGTCCATCCTCATTTCAATTATGATATAGGAGCATAATATTTTGGTAGTCTCATAGATACAAGATGTCGTATATGGAATCAGGCCATTGTAGCCCAATTTAGAGGAATCCTTACCAAAGCCTCAGATGAACAAAAGGGTGGTGATGGTCATAGTTTTGTCAGAGAAAATTTTACTACTAGCCTAGAAGATAAGTATCTACAGTTTGCTTTCTGTCTACTTTTCCAAGTTAAAGGTGTTGAGCTTCAGCCTGACTCTATCTATGCTACAACTGGTGGTCATTGTATATATAGGTTATTGAACACTGTGTTTCCACCATAAAATTTCCCAATCGAGGTACGTTACCCAGAAGGAAACTCAAACATCCTTAATTTTGGCTGACACATTAATCATGAAGGATTTGATATTGGTTTCCCCATCATTGAAAAATTTATTAACCAATCACAACCAAGATTTCAAAAACTTCCTACACCATCTCATAGGTTGTGGTCCAGTAAGCCCCGTGTGTAGAGTCGAAGAGTTTCCAACATCAATCTTAGATCTCTACTTGAGGAAACTCTCTTTGAGCAACCTGAAGCCTCCACAAGTGGCAGACCTAGTTTATCTAAAAGATCTTATTCTTTGTCAAGAAATTTCCCTACTACTTCCAACAAGCCATACATGGATTATAATCCTGAAGAAGATCTAGGATCATCCAGCCATTTCCCTCTGTATAGGAAACCTTCCGTTAATCTTTATCCCTTTAGAAATTCCTTGGCAACACTCTCTGATCTAAGCAGTAATCCCGACTTAATGGATAAACTTGCTATACAAGTTAGCAAGAAACTAGCATTGACACCCAAGGAAGAGGAACAACAAGATAAAAAAGGGAAAGGAATCAAACTCACAAAGATGGGTGAAAAAAATTGCATGATGAAGGAAAAAATTCCTAGAGTAGGAGATGAAAATAAAAGTATCTATAAAATGGAAATGAAGGGAAAGGAGCAAGAAGTCATAGGCTTAGGACCTGATAGGTGGCCAACCCCAACCCCTGAAACATTTACAGTTGTTAATCCAGATAAACAAAATTGGGGTAGATACGAAGCCAGACTTCATGTGGATCTAGGAGAGAAACATAAAAACTTTGAAGTACAAAGAAATTGGTTAGCCCAGTCAATGATCTCAACACAAAACAATATTGATTATATGGTTGTGGACATTAGAAGAGTCGGAAATAATTGTTTAAAGACTCAAGTAGGATTAAAAAATGTCTCTACTTCTGTTACAAAAATTGAGCAACATTCTTCCTCACTGACCAATGACCTATCCAGTGTCAGATATCAAGTTTGGCAAACACATCATGATGTGAAGACAATACTCTCAAATTAGACACATCAAGATAAATACCTCCCATCCATCTATGAGAACTAGAAAAATCATGAATCTTCTAGAAAACAAGATGTAGAGGATCAAAAAATACTCATAGATGGAGTGGCCAAGAAATTAGAAAAAATCAAGATAGTGGCCAAGAAAATTAGAAAAACACAAATTGGCTAAGATAGTTCCGAGGAAGAATACAGAGAAAGAAAAGGAAAAACTCAAGAGAAATCAGTCCCAAAACAAAAAAGAATAATAGTGTAGAGAAGAACTAGGAAAGATGAAAAAGAAGAAATCATTGAAACATCTGCTAAAAGGACTCAACCATCTGCACAAATGTCCATGCCCAAAGTCAAAGAACATAGCCTAGACAATAAAGAAGAAAATGAAAAAATACGTGATTGGTTGTAGGAACTAGAAGTAGAAGAAGAATAGGAAGAACCCGTATATATGGGTGAGCCTGGTTTTGTCAATAAAGAATCCGAAGAAGAAGAAGAATCTGATGTAAATAATTTTGAAGTGTCTATTAGTGAACTTGAGTCTAGTTTTTCTGTAAATATTGTAGATAATGAGTTTGATGAATTAGAATTAGATTTTTCCGATTATAAGAATTTGCAAGAAGTTCAACCTTGGGGATCCACGAAGAAAATTGCTGATATGAATATTGAGATGAAGGATGCGGTAACAGAAAACACTAAGCCTGAGCAACATATTCCATTTGTTGTAAGTGGATACATTCTCAATATTGATAGAATTGTGGATCCCTTTTATACTATCTGCACTTGGGCAGATACACTGGAAAATGTGTTTGACAGGAGTGGTCCCTAGAATGAGCTTTCAAAATTCTTGTATGTAGTTAGGTTATTGTCTGGAAAAATCAAAAAATGGTGGAACAACTTACCATATCATGGTAAAGGAACTCCCATAGATGAAAATACTGATTCTGTCAAGCAAAAGGACATGGGAAAGTATGATATTTTCTTTGCTGGGTTTGAAGAGTTTTGATCTTAATTGATAGATCTTTTATGTGGTGAAACCTCAAATCAAGTAATAGAAGCCACCAAGATACTACAAACTCTAAAGTTAAATAATTTGGCTAAGTTTCACTCATATAATTTAGTCTTTGAAGCCTTCATGATAGTAGCAAATAAACTGCATGACCTAACCACAAAACAATACTATTTGAACTCTTTACCCTGTGGATGAGGAACTTGGGTAGAAGACTACATTATCAGAAAAGAATACAAGACAATAGAAGAATGCACTTTTGCATAACTGAAAGGATTTATTGGCTATAAACTGAAGAAACAATGTCTATTAGGAGCTTTGCAAGCTAATAGAAAGGAATATCATTACACATGTAATTTAAGAGAATTCTATGATTTACCACTTGTTAACCAGATTACAGATTTCTAGCAGCTCAAAAAATTTAGAAGAAAGAGTTGTGGTAAAAGATGTAAATGCAGAAAATGCTCCCAAAATAAGTATGAAGGAGAGCATACATTCAAAAAGAGTAAATTTGGGAAGTATGTTAAACGAAGGTATAAGGTGGTTCCATACAAAAGAAGAAAATTCTCTAAACAACCACCACCATACTTGCTAAAGAAAATAAATAGGAAGGTCCCCAAAGGAATCAAATGTTTTATTTGTAAAGAACCTCACTATGCCACAAATTGTCCTAAAAATTTAAACCCTGGTACAAAAATCTATGCAATGTTTGAATATGAGAACCAGGATTGGGAAATAGTAAATAGAAAAAATGTTTCCGCTGAAATGGGAAATCTATATGAATTAATTGAAATTGTTCTTGGTAGCAGTTATATGATGAGATTCAAGGATCTAAAACAAAGAACACACCATAATGAAAGGTGAATTTCCTCCTCTGAATCTAAATCCTCTTCTAAAGATGAAGATTATTTAGTTTCTCTTATCAAGCATACTTTAGAAGATGTTAAGCTGAAGATTCAAATTGAAAAATCAAAGGATCTGTACAATACTAAATGAACAAAAGAAGAAAGGAAAAATGTAAAATATCATTTGGCAGCACTCAAAAAGTTGGAGTTAGAGAAAGAAGAACTCCATAAGCAATTGAAACTATAGAAGAAACCTCAGAAAGGATCGGCTAATCTCAAACGTGGCATTAAAACCCAACATAAAGAAGTAAGAAATATTTCTACCACAGTGGGAGAAATCAAAGAAATTTTGTTTAAAGCATATCAACAATCAGAACAACAAAATTCTAAAAAATTAGAACCTAAGCAAGAGGAAACAGAGGGAGAAAGCAATAGTAGCAATAGTTGAAGTCAGAAAACTAGGGAAAAATCTGCATGTCTATTATTGGACAACAATGGTAATTATATCAGAATTAACTTCTGTTTTTGAAGATTTAAGAAGATTCTTGTGGATGCTTTTGTGGATACAAGATCTTCAAGGTCTCTGGGAAATACAAATGCCATACCTCCAAAATTTTGGAAGCCAAGGCAGGACTTGCCTCATAGTTATGCCATTAATGGATAAAGGATTCATATGGGCAGGTATGCACAAGAGGTACATGTTGAAATAATGGGTAAAATGTTTGTAACAGATTTCATTGAATACAATGATCTTCAGGATGATGTTCTATTAGGTTTCCTATTTCTCACTAAATATGAACTGCTTCACTTTTGGAAGCATAAAATCTCCTTGAGACATGAGGACAACTAGGTAGAAATACCTACACTCAAAATAGTCAATCACAAGTTTGAAAATAGTGGGAAAAAGGAGTCAATCAAAGAGCTAATAGAATCATCTGCAAAAATGTTTGTTGAAATCAAGAACATATTTGAAGAAGATTGTTACAATATTGAAGAGCTCGGGACAATAACAAATGTGACAAGAGATATGTTGATTAGAAAACTTGCTGCCTTTGAGTTGAGTGAATTTGGTGAGTCTACTCCTAAAACAAAATCTGCATTTAAAGCTATTGTATCTAGAAAAATCCAATAGAGATATGATTCGAGAGAAAGTTCCAGAAAGACATTCAAATATGAAGATGAGATGAAATAGATTGAAGATGAAGAAAGAGAGATAGAAGAGCTGGAAGCATTGATTGTGAAAAGAGAAGCCAAAGGACATGGTAAGTATAAAGGAAATTTTCTTATTAAATGTTTCTCTTGTAGTAAGATAGGTCATTTTGTATCAAGGTGTCCTGAAAGAGTTTCTAAGTACAAACCCGACAAGTCTAGATTTAAAAAAAAATGTTATTATGTTGAAAAAGGTAAAACCGATGATGAATCTGATAAAGAAAATGGAAATGAAGATGGATGGGTATTCATTTCTATCAAGTAAAATAGTTTGGTGTCCACTGAATCTGCTAATAATCAGAACATTGAGAAAGCTCTTGCAGCCAGAATTGGTGAAAAGGATGAGTGGGTGATTGGCAGCAGATGCTCACATCATATGACTGGTGACAAAAGTAAGTTTATAAGCTTGGAAAAATATGATGATGGTGTTGTAAGATTTGGAGATAACAATGCTGGTGTGATTTGTGGTAGAGGCACTATTTCTCTTGGTGGTAAATATAATACTGATGATGTCCTATATGTTGAAGGATTGAAGCATAATTTGTTCAATGTTGGACATATGGTCGACAAGGGATACAATCTTCAATTCAAAGATGGAAAATCCAAGATATTGGGAAGCTCTGGAAATGTAATTGCTTCAGGTACAAAGATAAGAGGTAATATTTTCACCCGAGTGTTGCTAGTGAAAGTTTTTTAATTGTTCAAGTTGATGTAAGTTGGTTATCGCATAAGAGGCTATGTCATGTGAATTTTGATAACATTGTAAAAGTAAGCTCCACACAAGCAGTCAGAGATCTACCTAAGTTAGTGAAGCCTATTAACACCATATGGAAGGAATGTCAGATGGGAAAGCATACTAGAATTTCTTTTCAGAGCAAACAACATCATTCTAATGGAGTACTAGAGTTGGTACATACTGATCTATGTGGTCCATCCAGAATCAGAAGTCTACAAGGAGAAATGTACTTTATGTTGCTTATTGATGAGTACTCTAGGATGATATGGGTCGCTTTCTTGAGAGAAAAACATGAACCACTAGAAAATTTCAAATGTTTCAAAGCTATGACAGAGAATGAGACAGGTCTAAAGGTTAAATTCTTGAGATCAAACAGATGTGGTGAGTTCACTTCCCAGAAGTTCAATTCATTTTGTGAAGAGCATGGAATCAAAAGATAGTTATCTGCTCCCCGAACACCTCAACGGAATAGAGTTGTTGAGAGAAAGAATAGAACAATTTTAGATGCTGCTAGAACTATGATGTTGGAAGGTAATGTCCCTCATATCTATTGGAGAGAAGCTATAAGCACTGCTATATATACTATCAACCAGGTAAATGCCAAAGGTAATTATAGTAAGACTCCTTTTGAGTTGTGGTTTGGTCATAAGCCTACTATTAAATATTTCAAGATATTTGAAAGTAGATGTTATATCAAGAGAGATGAAGATATTGGCAAGTTTGATGCTAGAAGTGATGAAGGAATCTTTATGGGTTACTCTACTAAGAGAAAATCTTGTCGGTGCTTCAATAGAAGATTGAAGAAAATGATTGAAAGTGCAAATGTTAGAGTTGATGAGGATATTGACAGATCATCCAGATATTGTGGATATGATTTAGATTACCAATAGGATAGTACTGAGAAAGGAAAGACTACTTAGACACAAAATCAAGTTCAAATTGTTCTAGTGAATCAAGAGAATCATGAAGGAGAAGCTAGTGGAAGTGCAAAAGAGATAACACTAGAAGTTAGAGAGAATCCCAAAGTCCCAAGGTATGTAAAGCTAAATCATTTAGAAGAGTATTGTCTGATTTCCAAGACTGAGCCTAGCAATGTCAATGAAGCATGTAAAAATGAATATTGGATGGAAGAAATGAAGGAAGAACTGATGCAAATAGAGAAAAATGATACATGGATTCTTGTTCCCAAACCTTAGGATAAAAATGTGACTAGAACCAAATGGGTCTTTCGGAATAAGCTGAATGAACAAGGTGAAGTGGTCAGAAATAAAGCAAGATAGTATGCAAAGGTTACTCACAGATGGAAGGTATTTATTTTGAAGAAACCTTTGCCCCTTTTTCTAGAGTTGAAGCTGTAAGGTTGTTTCTTGCTTATGTTGCTTTTTATAATTACAAAGTCTATCAAATGGATGTGAAGTCAATATTTCTGAATGGTGAGTTAGAAGAAGAAGTTTATGTTGAGCAACCAGATGGATTTCAACTGACTAATGAAAAAGACATGGTGTGTCAGTTGAAGAAAGCACTGTATGGACTTAAGCAAGCCCCTAGAGCCTGGTATGCTAGATTGGATAAATACTTGTTGAATCTTGGATTCAATAAAGGTATTGCTGACAACAATATATATTTCAAGGTGGATCAGGATAAAGAACTGATTATTGAAGTCTTTGTTGATGACATTATTTTTGAAAGTGATGATGACTTATGTATGAAGTTTGCTGATGAAATGAAAAGTGAGTTTGAGATGTCAATGATTAGTGGATTTCTCTATTTGACTTAGACCAGACCAGACATCATGAATGTTGTATGCATGGTTGCTAGATATCAAGCTAATCCAAAGGAATCACATGTGATTGCAATAAAGATAATTTTTAGATACTTGAAAGGAACAATTGATTTTGAACTATGGTATCCTAAGGATGATGATCTAACATTGAATGCCTTCACAAATACAGATTGGGTAGGAGATGTGGATGACTAGAAAAGTACAAGGGGTGGTGAATTCTTCTTGGGGAAGAAGTTGGTGTCTTGGCTAAGTAAAAAGTAGAATTCCATTTCCTTATAAAATGTTGAGGCAGAATATATTGCTGCTACAAACAATTGTATTCAAGTAATATGGATGAAACAGATGTTGAGAGATATCAGAATTGAGTATGATGAGCCTATTGCTATATTTTGTGATAAATCAAGTGCCATAAACATTTCCAAGAATCCAGTGCTACATTCAAAGACAAAACATATATCTATCAAGTATCACTTTTTGAGAGATAAAGTGAGTGATAAAGAAGTCATATTGGAATATGTGCCCACTAAGGAACAAATTGCAGATATATTCACTAAATTTTTGCCTAAGGATACTTTTGAGTAGCTCAGAGGAAAGTTAGGGGTGATTTCCCCTCATAATCTGAACTAAGATGCAAGTCTTTGCATCAATCCGTGCACTTATAGTCAGATCTTGTTTTGGATTGATGTTATGGTGGTTGCTACTATTAGAGTAAAGGTTTTAACTTAATTGTGTTAATTAAGTTACCTTTATTCCTCTCTTAAGATTTCACTTTAGTTTGCATTAAGTGACATTTAATAATTGTATTAATTATTAAATGTTTTCCTATTAGGGTTTCTTTTAGGGTTTGCATGATCTCCTTCTTAAGGATTGATCCATTGTATATTCATGATTCTTTTTTGTTCTGATAAGATAATCTCTCCATTTTTTAGAGCTTCAAACCTTTGTTTGTTTTTTCCATCCATTCTCTTCCTTGTGACAGGTATCCATTTGCATGCTGGTGTTCTTGGAGTCTGAAGTTGGTTGACAACTTCTACATGGTATTAGGGCTCTTCAGTTTCGAGCTGTTTTCAGTCTCGAGCTCATAAATTTTGACTAGTTTCTCCGTTTTTCGCGATCTCAGCGGCGTTGGAACCGTATTTCAGAGCTCTTTAGTTCCATTCATGCAATTTTTCTAGATTTCCCTCTAGGTATATTTTATTCATTTTTTTGTGTTTTCACACTCTGGTGAATTACCTGGATATTTTTGCTCTTGGGAACTTCTCGTTTGTGTCCAGGTTGCTTCAATTTTTGGTTGTTTTTCATGTATTTCCAGTCTTTTGTCCTTTGTGGGAATTTTGAGCATCATTTGTAAGCAATCTTCTATGTAAACGCATTGAGATAAAGCGCCACACTATTGTACATGTATTTTGGGGATTTTGCACATAAGGTTGTGCCACATTTTTGTACTTGCACTGTATTATAAAGTGCCATGGGGGGGTTGTGTAGTGCCTTTATTTTTTCCATCACACCTTTGTCCGGTGAGTGTCCCTCCATGACGACAGTGGATCCATATGATTCCACCCTCATGCATGTGTGTTTTGTTTTGAACACCACTTTTTCAGTTGCAAGTGCTTTCTTGTGCACTTTTAGATGTTGTTTCTTCTCCTTCATGCACTACAGGGTGTTACACAACATTTCAGTGGATCTGTCAGGCTCTCCCAGCTCAGCATTATGGGGGGGTGTTATACTGTTTGTGCTAATGCTTCTTTGGCTTCACCTTGGAAGGAATCTTCCATTCTCAGTTGATCAGTGTTTTACAGACTATTGGTACTTGTGCCATTTGTATCTTCGTTCCAAGTATTTTCCTTTATTTGCCATCTGATTCGAGTAGTGTCATTTGGGGCACTCATGCAGATTGTTATCTTCTTGATCCTGATCATCCTATCTTTAGAGGAAGTTCTTCAACACCATATCAGTCATCTTTTGATAGTTGTTTGCAGCTTCTTCTGCTTCAGTGATGTTCTTCATGGCTTTCAACATCTCTTTTTGGAGTAGAGTTTTTCCCATGAGGTTTTCTCTATTTCTCCACTTTACAGAGATTTGGTTGTATTTGGGTACTTGATCTGGCCTAGTTATCGAGACCCATGTTTACTTTCATGCATTGTAGTTACCTTTGCTTTCTTGCACATGTTTGTAGCTGCACTCTTGCTCATCTTAAGGGGCGGTGTTAGAGTAAAGGTTTTAACTTAATTGTGTTAATTAAGTTACCTTTATTCCTCTGTTAAGATTTCACTTTAGTTTGCATTAAGTGACATTTAATAATTATATTAATTATTAAATATTTTCCTATTAGGGTTTCTTTTAGGGTTTGCATGATCTCCTTCTTAAGGATTGATCCATTGTATATTCAAGATTCTTTTTTGTTCTGATAAGATAATCTCTCCATTTTTCAAAGCTTCAAACCCTTGTTTGTTTTCTCCATCCATTCTCTTCCTTGTGACAGGTATCCATTTGCATGTAGGTGTTCTTGGAGTCTGAAGTTGGTTTTGACAACTTCTACAGCTACTCAGGGGGAGTAGTCAGATGATTCAAATATGTGGTTCAAAGCTTGTATACATTTGCCATTGATGTCAAAGGGGGAGAAGAAAAATGTGAAAAAACCTTAAGGAATAAAGGGGGAGAAGAGTCATGAAAGAAGATTAATGTAAGAGGGAGAAGAACAGTATGAGAAGAAGAAGAATTGTTGGAGAAGAGCTAGTTGTGTTGATGGTATTTTTCACATAATGTGTTTCCATCAATGCCAAAGGAGGAGATTGTTGGATGTTGTGGTTATGTTGCTAATATGTGGTTGTCATTGATGTCAAAACTATTAGCATTGGTGCCTAGAAGATTGTTTTTATCGAGGATATTGAGAAAATTACAATAAATATGTTGCAGGAAGTCTATAAAGTTGTGAAGATCAGAGTAGTGGAAAGTTATGTACATTGATATTAAGAAGTTGTGCATTAAAGGGTTTGTTGTTGAGCCTATATAGTATGTTCTTTGGAAGTTTCAAAGGTGTGCATCAAGATTGGAGAAAGTTATGAGTTTTTGAGTTCCTACAGTTATTCTGTTACTGTAGCAAGTGTTTCTAGAAGAAGAGAATGTAATTCTAGTAAATTGATTTTTTGTGTATGCTCCTATGACATTTAGTGATGTTTCTAGATCATGCTCTATCATTGTGGTACATCCACATTGATCAGTGTGTTCGTGATCGAAGATTTTTCCTTTGTGTGTTTGAGTTTTCATGTTCTTGGCTGACATGATGGTGGTAGCGTGTTGCGGATCCTTGTGGATTAATTTTTGAATGCTTGGAACGTTCGAGGATGTTGATTTAGGTCTTCATTATGTTGTCACCAACTTAGGTTCATATGCATTGATATTTGTTCATGAATTAGGTCGAAAGTTTGTATTCATATATTATTTATTTGTGGCCGACAAAGTTGTTGATGTAATTTCCTGTAGTGGATATATAAGAGTGATTGTTTCCTCATTTTTGAGTATGCTCAGTGAATGTATGTGAAGTGTATGCAAGATATGTGTGAATAAATATCAGATCATTCGAGTGCATAGTAGAGTGTTAAGAAGGTTGAGAGAAGTGTGAAGAAGTATTTTTGTGCCTAATCGGAACTGTCATCAGGCTTTTGAAGAAGCTAATTTCTCAGTTCAACCTCATCTGATGGATTTAATCTGATTGTTTTATGTAAGGCAGTGAGCCTTCCCTTCTAAGCGATGAGCTCTAGGCAGTGTGCCTAAATGCATGTGCATTCCATATTCATTTCACTTATACTTTTAACAGGTTATAATTATGGATCAACCTCCACCATGGTTTTTCCCCTAATAGGGTTTCTACGCAAAAATCTTGGTGTTGTGTGTTTCTGATGTGTTGTTGATTCTTGATTTTACTGTTAATTACCATATATGATATTAAAGGTTGATAAAGTAAGATAAGTTTTAAATTTTGTAACAACTGATTCACCCCCCTCTCAGTTGTCTATCCTTGTTTTTCCAACACATATCTCTATTTTAGAGCTCCTACTTTGGCACATAAATGAAGGATGTGGTGAAGTTTGTGGAGTTCAAAGCTACACCTATTGATTGAATTTCCTTGAAAGTTTGAAAATCCTTTTCAACAGATAGATCATGTGTATATCTTTCCATTATAGCATGATGTGAGGCCACATTTTGTTGAGGATTTATATGCATAGCCTGTAATTCTAGCATTCAAAGTGATCAACACAAAAGCCTATGCCCTTTTCTTTCATCATTTCCCCATATCTTCTTAGTCATGCCATCCATTATTCATAAAGTCCTTTGTTTCAGCAAGCATATCATCACAAGAGTGTCATCCATTATTTATAGTCCAAGTATACAAACAGGTGACTTGAAGGCCTCGTGTCATCAGCCATGTGAGAGTGCCATTGAAAGAAGTAGGCAAAGAAACTTCTGTGTACAGGTTGTCTCTAGTGTGATGATGTCGGTGTGGATAAACATTCAAGCAAATGTAATTGGCAGGAGTGAAGTCAGATTCCACAACCTCTACCATGGTTTATTTTATACATGCCTGTGCCAAAATGAAGCATTGGAATAGGGTACGCCCATCTACCAAAGCATAATAAAAATGGGTTTTTATCAGACATTATAGTTGCAACTATGTTGTAAATATGCATGCAAAATATGGAAACATAGACAAGGCAAATAAATTTTATCTAATGGAAGCATATGGCTGTAGGACATGCACCAAATGGTTTTGACGAGTCATAGAAGGATTTTGGTCTGATATTTGATTGTGGAAATTATGTTCATGCATTATATGGAAGCATAAATAGAATGCAAACTATTTGATACTCTCCCTTTGTTTTCATCCATCTCAACGTATGGATTTAGGGAGATTTAGAAATCTCATGCAAATGCAAATATCAAGTAAAGAGCTCTATCAGATGTTGAACTAACAATCACCATTGGATAATACACATGGAAAGTTAGAAGCACCAAGTTTATTAAGCAAATTTTAATCATTTTTCAGCATATGAAGATGTAGATGATAGATTGCTTTTAACATTTTTCCTTTTCATAGGTTGTTGATGATCTAAGCCTTGAAATACTTTATTTTTAAATATTAATTGGCTTACCTCTTAACATTTTGGTTAAAATTTATTTGTGCATTATATCATTTGGTTGATGCTACTATTAGGGTTAGGGATCTACAATATTTTGAAATTCATAACAATCTAACATTACTATTTTTACTATTCTATGTTTTATTTTGTTTTATTTTTTATAAAAGTATAATAAATATTATATATTTATGTATAATTTATTATTTTATTGATGCTATAATAAAACCTATTTTAAAAATAATTCTTTTAGTAAAATAAAAATATTAACTCTACACATAAATTACTTCCACCTGCCTGTCATTTTCAATGAAGCTTCATAAATTTTACAGAATATTCCTTCGTTGCTTTCACTGTATAACGCTTTCAGCGTAATTAAGTGGTACTATATAATTTAAGTCTTTAAAGAAAAAATTTCAAATTTAAATGTTGATAGGATTGCTATGTGGTTTAGATTTCCTTTGAGTTGGTGACTTTAGGCCAATAACAATGCACACAGATTGATAAATTTGATCTTATTAGTGTTACAAGGGATCCTTGATTAAACATATTTTATACAATATAAAATAAATGGACATTTACTCATAGTCAAATGATTTCTTGATCTTATTAATAATTTTAATTATTAATGTCAATAGAAAATTGAAGAATTGTACAAACATAAATAAATATCTTGATAAAGAGTAAACAATATTTATTTCAATTAAATGCAACATATACAATATCCATATAGTTTGCCATCCATCTCTACTTAAAATAATCATTCTTAAATAGCTAGAGTTTCTCTTCAAATAAGTTTGGCACTGTAGAAAATCAAAGTAAAATAAAATTTATAAGAACCTCTCAAAGAAAAAGATGCAACATGAAATAAATATGTTAAATTAACAGTCATAATTTTTTTTAAAAAAATAGATAATTAAGAATAAAAATTATTATTTAAATGATATTTTTAAATAAAGAAAAAAACTATGTATAAAGATAAGATAAAGAAAAGTATGTCAAGATAAGATAAAGAAAAGTATGTCAAGTTACTACACAAAAAAGGATTAAAATTTAGAAAATTGAATAGGAAAAAACTTTCTTAAATTTACTATTATATATAAAAAACAAGGTTCTTAATTAATATGCTTAAAATTACAAAATATTCAAAATCTTTAAGATAGAAATAAAATTATAAAGAAATGAAAAAATAATTGTTCTTTTAAAAAATTCTAAATTAATGTGTTTCAAATTAGAAAATTTAAATAAAAAATAAAATTTCTTGAATTTACTATTACATGTAAAAGTATGTTTCTAAATTAATATATTTAAAACATAAAAAACATTCAATGTCTTTTAAATCTAAGACTATATAAAAAGTGAGATTCTTTAAATTAATATTCTTAAAATTACGAAATATTCAAAATCTTAAAAAATAGAAAAATACTCTTTGATGTCATAGAAATAAAATTATAAAGTAATGAAAATTAAAAACTCTAAATTAATGTGTTTAAAAGAAGAAAATTTAAAGAAAACAAAAGTAAAAAGTAAAAGTATGTTTCTAAATTAATATATTTAAAACATAAAAAATATTCAATGTCTTTTAAATCTAGGGCTATATATAAAAAGTAAGATTCTAAATTAATATTCTTAAAATTACAAAATATTCAAAATATTTCAAAATAGAAAAATACTCTTTGATGTATAGAAATAAAATTATAAAGGAATGAAAAATCAATCGTTCTTTCTAAAAACTCTAAATTAATCTGTTTAAAATTAAAAAACTTAAAGAAAACAATATTTCCTAAATTATTATTACACATAAAAGTATGTTTCTAAATTAATATATTTAAAACATAAAAAATATTCAATATCTTTTAAATCTAAGAATTTACTAAAGATCTTACTATAGAAATATATAGAAACTTTGTTTTAGTCTAATATAAAGGCTTTTCATAATAAGTATGTATTTAAAAGTAATTTAAAACTAGTGTATCTATCTTTGAAAAAATAATTTAATTAAGAGTTGTACATTTACATTTAATTTTATCATATAAAATAAAAATAATTTATAAAACGTTATTATCTATAGGGTGATTCCACAATACTAGTTTACAATTTTAGTGAGGATGGGAAATTGCAAAAAAACTCCTATGATTTATTTATTTTTGTTTTTGGGGGTTCGCACAAACTAGGGGTTCGAATGGACCCAAAAGGGGTTTGAATGGACCTTGGTTCGAGCGAACCTTATTAAATGATGGGACCCACTTTTTGACATTCTTTATAACAAATACAATGGAAAATTGAATAAAAGGGGGGGTTCACTCGAACCAGGGAACCTAGCAAACCTCCAAGGGGGATTCGCTTGAACCCGGGTTGATTCAAACCCCCCTTTTTTGCCCTTCTCCCCCTTTTGCACCAATTTTTTGTAGAATTTTTCCCTTCAAAGCTCGAGTTGAGGATGAAAATGGAGGAGAATTCACAGACCCAACTAGATGATGGTGGTCCTTGGAACGAGCTATCCATCAAATATAATTTTAATATTTTTTGGTTTTATTATGTATTTTAGTTTTTAGTTTGATTAAACATAGTTTTTTCACTAAAAATCAATCTCTTTGTTCTACGCATGGAAAAATAGAAGATTATCAAAAGAAATTTAAAAAATATTAGTGCACTAGATATTGATGTCCTTGATCCAACAAAAAGCAATTGAATTTCGATACATACAAAAAACGTTATGCTTTAGCTAGTGAATCATGTCTAAATTGTAAAAGGTTTGACTTTGAAAATTAATTAAGAGAAAAATATTTAATGAAATGTTGTGAAACCAATTCCATACACTAGATATCATAGTTATGAATATAAATTCAAAAAAAAATTAGAATTTTATCCTTCATAGAAAAGAAGTTATGTGTTAGCTAGTGACTTCACTCTTTAAAAATGGTGTTTACTGTTAAAAACTAATTTTCGAAGGAGATGGAAAAAGAAGTGCAATCTAGTTCAAAAAAATTTGAAAAAAAAATATTCAGAATCTAAAGAACAAAATTTCACAAATCACTAGTTTCCATCATCTTCAAATTCCTCACGGTTTAGCCGCTATAGGTGCCCGAAAGTGAAGATTTAGTTAATAAAATTTAGTTTAATGTCTAGTTTGGCCAAAAATTGTAAACAAGTACTGTGGGATCACCCTATACATTCATTATTATTTAGAAATTGGGTCTCGATGAAAGTTATAAGATAAAACTTAGAGTTAGGGTTAGGGTGACTTCAAAGTTAGATGAAGGTTACAATTAGGGTTATGGTTCAAAATGGTTCAATTAGAGTTCAATTAGGGTTAAGGTTAGGTTAGGATTCTTAATTATGATTTAATTAGTGTTAGGTTTAGGATTAGGTATAGAATTTATGAGTTAATATTAGGTTGTTGTTGGAGTTAGGGTTAGGGTTAGGGGTGGGGATTAATTAGTGTTAAGGTTAGGTTTAATTAGGGCTAATATTCAATTAGGGTTATGGTTATGTTTCAATTAGTGTTCAATTAGGGTTCAGGTTCTAGGTTTCAATTGGTGTTCAATTAGGGTTCTAGGTTAAGTATAACTCAAATCAAAACCTTAACCTTGACTTGAACCGTAAAAGTAACATTAATTCAAACTCTAACCATAACCCTTACTATAACACAAACCGTCACTTTAACTTTAATATTATTTATTACCTTAAATATAACTATAAATCGGTCTCTAACCCTAACCCTAATCCTGACCAAATTAAATTTCTATCTCTAGCTATAACATTGATCCTAATCCTAATCTTAACCCTAACCCTAATATAACCCTAACCCTTGTTATAACCTAACCTTAACTCTAACCATAAACCTAATTCTAACCTTACCCTAATTGTATCTATAACTTTAGCCATAACCCTAATTGTAATACTATCCCTAATGTTAACCTTAACCCTAACCCTAACCCTAATCCCAACCTTCATCCTAATTATAGTCTTCACTCTAAACTTAACCATAATTCAATATCTAACTATAGCCCTAACATTAACCATAAACCTAATTATATCCATAACCATAATCCTAACCCTAATACTATTTATAATCCTAACCCAAATCTTAATCTCAACCCTAACCATAACCCTAATCTTAACCTTAACCATCATCACAACCCTAACCTTAACCCTAATTTAATCTCTAATCATAAACCTCACCCTAATCCTAATTCTAACCTTAACCCTAACCCTAAGTTTAACCCTAACTCTAATTCTCACTATTATGCTAATGGTAACTCTAATTCTATCTTTAATCATAATTCACCCTAATCCTAACCTTAACCATAATCTTGATCATAATCTTAACACTAACACTAACCCTAACCCTAACCCTGATTATAACCATAACATTGAATTTAATCCTAATCATAATTTTATCTTGAACTATAATCCTAACCATGATTCTAACCTTTTAAACTTAACCCTAACCACAAACTTAACCTTAATCATAATCTTAACTTTAAACCTAACACTAATTTTATCTCTAACTTTAACCCTATCCTTCACCCTAACTGTAATCATAACCCCAAACCTAAACCTAATCATAACTATATCCCTAACCCTAACCCTAATTCTAGCTCTAAACTAACCCTAATCTTAATTCTAAACTTAGTCCTAACCCTAATCTTAATCCAAACCCTAACTCTAACCTTAACCCTAACTATAATCCTAACCATAATCATAATCCTAACTATAACCCTAACCCTAACCTTAGTCATAACCCTAAACCTAACTATAACCATAACATTAGCTCTAACCCTGACTTTTATTATATCTTTAATCACTACCCCAATCCTAATGGATTAAATAAATAGTTGCCTTGAGTTCAAGGATATCTATTGAAGTATTTTATATATTATTATATACATATACTAGGTTAAAGATTGAGGTTAGTGTTTGGGTTATGGTTCAAGATTAACAAGGGTTGGAGTTCAATTAGAGTTAGGATTAGGTTTAATTACGGTTCAAGTTCAATTATGGTTGAACTACAGGTAGGATTAGGATGGGGTTTAATTAGTATTATGGTTAGGGTTTAATTAGGGTCAAGATTCAATTAGTATTAGGGTTAGGGTTCAATTAGTGTTTAATCAAGGTTAGGGTTATAGGATAATGTTTGGGGCTAGGGTTGGAACTCAACATTATGAATAGGGTTATAATTTTGGTTAGGGCTAAAAATATAATTAGGGTTGAATTTCAATTAGGATTATGGTTAGGGTTAGAATTAGAATTCCATTAGGGTTAGGTTTAGAGGTAGGTTATAGGATAAAGTTTGGGGTTTGGGTTAGGGTTAGGGTTGTGGTTGGGTTTAGGGATGGTATTAGAATTAAACTAGGGTTAGTATTAGAGTTACAGTTGTGGTTAGAGTTATGGTTAGGATTCAATTAGGGTTATGATAAGGGTTTATATTGAATTAGGGTTAAGATTCAATTAGGGTTAGAATTAAGGTTCAAATACAATTACGATTAAATTTATGTTATATTTAGGGTTCAATTAGGGTTAGGGTTTAATTAGGGTTATGATAAGGGTTTATATTGAATTAGGGTTAAGGTTCAACTAGGGTTAGAATTAAGGTTCAATTATTGCTAGGGTTAAATTCATGTTCTAGGGTTAGGGTTCAATTAGGGTTAGGGTTTGATTAGGGTTATGATTAAGGTTTATGGTTAGAGTTTTTTTTCATTTTTTAGACTACAGGAACCAATCGAGTATTTGTCCCCCTATAAACTACAGTGCACTTAGTAAAAAAAATTCACGTGACCGGTGGCACGGGCGTGACATGCCCTCTGATACCACGAGGATGGTGGGGAGACTAGACCTCGTGACCTCTTGCTTGCAATAGGAAGCTTTAGGGTTTATGGTTAGAGTTATGATTAGGATTCAATTAGGGTTTAATTAGGGTTACAATAAGGATTTATATTGAATTAGGGTTAAGGTTCAACTAGGGTTGGAATTAAGGTTCAATTATAGCTCAGGTTAAATTTATGTTAGAGTTAGGGTTTAATTAGGGTTATATTGAATTAGGGTTAAGGTTTAACTAAGGTTAGAATTAAGGTTCAATTATGACTAGGGTTAAAATTATGTTAAGGTTAAGGTTTGATTAGGGTTATGATTAGGCTTTAATTATTGTTATAGTTAGAGTTAAGGTTCCAACAAGGATTAGGATTCGTGTTAGAATTAACATTATGAATAAGGTTAAAATTATCGTTACAATTAGAACTATAATTAGGGTTAGGGTGACAAGTAGAATAAGGGTTAGGATTACCTAACTCTATCCCTAAATCTAACCTTAACCCTAATTAATTTTATGTCTTCCATGTTGCGATGTGAATGCTACTAGCATGTATATATTTAATAATATATATAACATACATGGAGAGATATCCTTCTAGAGGCGTTTATTGCACTTTTATGTAAGAAATTGATTAAAGAATAGACGCCTCGAGAAGAATATGTCTCAACATATTTTATATATATTATTATATATATATATATATGCTAATTTAAAATCACACACAAATAACACAAAGGCTCAGTATCCTCCGTCAAGTTTGTCACTTGTCTTAATAGGCCCCGTGTTATGTTGTCCCATCATGCTATGCATGTTTTTATGCCTTTTTGTATGTACATAAGTGAGTTTTGTCTACACTTTAGCCATGTCCATAGAAACCAAAGACAATAAGAAATGATTTTAATTTGCTGGATGAGAAACAAGAAGCAATCACATCATCAGAGGTGGACCTAAGCTTCCGGTTGTGAAAAAAATTGTAAATTAAAATTGCCACAAAAGCTTATTCAAAACTAATTTAAAAACTAAATCTTTGAAAAAGATATCTCCGGACTTCTGATATAGAGATTATGTTAAATATATATATATATATATATATATATATATATATATATATATATATATATATATATATATATATATACTAGTTTTATTTTTGGTGCAGGAGTAATAAATACATAATTGATTAACCTTTAATATACTTTGAATTTATATTTATTAGTTTCAAATATTTATGTGTAATCTACAAACATAATAACTTTGTATAGGTAATATCTAGTCTAAATATGATAGTTTGGTCTATTTATATGATAGGTTTGTGGTATGATTACATATCTGCCTTAATAAGTATAATATTTAGTTTGATTATATTACATTTTAAAGTATATTTTTATTTTGGCATACTTGTAATTGATCCTAGAATATATCTAATACAATAGATCTACAATGATATGATTATGGAGGGGTTAAAACTTATCACCAATAGCATACATCATAAAGGAAATAACATCAAATTGAACAACCACTAGGTCTTTCAAGTCAACCATCTCTACTCATTACGCTGATCAAGGTAGGTGACGACTCCTCTCGCACGCAAAAGAAACCAAAGAAAATGGGAGGAAAGTTAGCATGTTACTGGGCTGGGCTTAACTAGCACACTCTAAGCATTGACCACTTAGAGTGTGCTGGTGGGGGCCCACTCAACTTTTTATTTTCCCTTCTGTTTCCCGTTTCCCATTGTGCTGCTCTAACTCTCCACGGTGACAGTCACTATGAGGGTTAAGGGTTAAGTTTCAATTTTGAATTTACCGCCTGCCCGCGCATTTCCAGTTAAATCACAACATTTCAAATCAAACGGACAGAGCTTGAAAAAATGGTAGTTTCTCTTCCTTATATTGTAAGCTCTGAGGTTACGACTCAATCTTTAGGGGATAGGAATGTTATTTTTGGTGCACAGAGGGCATTGGAAATTTGGAGGTGCTCACCACTACGTTGTTGGACGTATGTGCATTGTGGACTACAATCCTTCTCCCCACAGTCTTGTAGGCATTGGGCGTAATGATGACATGGGGGAGGGGGTGCATAGTGTACTCTTGCAAGGATGATGTGTTGATGTGTTTATCCCTTTTCCCTTCTCCATCTTCTTTGTTGTTGCTGGCAGTTAGGGTTGGGGAGGTTGGGTTGTCCTCTATTTTGTTGGATTGGTTGTAACAACAGGGCTTCTTCTTTAAAGGGCAACACTATCAATGCGAAGGGCATATATTGGGCCTCAAAGGTCCCTAATGTCATTTTGTATCCTTCAACCTCCAAGATCCTTCAGCTTATACTTATTTTAAAATTGGAAATGAAATCATTTATATTATTATAACACAACCAATATTATACTATAGAGAGCAAACATAACCGTCTTAACCAAGCAGATATTAGTCCAAGTAGGATTCAGGCATGGCTATTGCCCAGTCTGTTCACCATCAGTTGTAGTTCTTCAGGTGTAGCAGATTTGTGGATAGTCTCTCTAAGTGTGGATATATTAGAGCATTTATATGATTTTCTAACAAACTGGATAGTTCTAAATTTTTATGTTCCTTTGCTTCTTTTGTAATCTGTAGTGAATAAAATTACAAGCCAAGTGAAAGATCCAAAGGATGAATAATTGACATTGCTAGAATAATTAATGGGATGTTTTCATAATAATACATGCAAGGGCCCAACAATCTACACAATTATTACATTAAAAAATAACAAATATTGTTTTAACTAAGTTGTTTGCTCCATAGTAGGTGTTGAATCTTGATTTTTCACCCCTACTCATTTTTTACTATTTCGCTCATGAAAACCACTTCATGTTTTCAATTATGATTTGGGCATGTGGTTAATCAAGTGATAGAAGAAAAAATAAAAAAAATATAATGTTTATCATGTGGCTAATAATTGAATACCGAGATCACCACTATAGCATTGACTAAAATAGAAAGAAAAATATATCTTTCAACAAGAAAGTTATAAAAAAATTAGACATGTTGATAGAAATATGTTGGAATTAGGTGTCATTTACCTTACAAACCCCCAGAAAAGTTTTAATATTTTTATTTAACATTATTGATAAATAACTATTATATCTCCAAGGAACATGGAGAGGGTAAACTTTGACACTCTATATTATAGGAAAATTAGTTATTAACTATTTATGATCTCACATGTATTTGTGACGGAGTTTGAGCCAATATTTACTTTCAGGGAGATATTAAAAATCAAGTAAAAACTATGATGCATGATAAGATCTAAGAGGATCTTCTATAATTAGATCTTATAATTTAGATTTGGTCAATCTTCTAATGGAGCACCTAGGATTAGGATCTTGATCAATTTCACGATTATGACATAATTTATGATGTTAATGATGTAGGAGGTGGATCTAAGGTGCACAAGAGGAGTTACTTACTATTCAAGATCAATTGACCATTTTGGTGAGGTATGAGATTCTCCATGAGGACTTGGAGGCCTAGTTTTAGGTGTATGGTATTAGCCACTTATTTTAATGTACCACTCATGGTATCTTATACTCATATCTCCTATATATTGGTGCCTTGAGATGGTAGTAGTATTAGGTTATTTTGTATGTCATTCTAGTTCCATTATGCTATAGGATTTTAGAGGGGTAGATCTATTGTAGCATTTATATCATTAATACAAACTTAGGTATCTTTGGTGTGGATTTTTTCCTACAAGAATTTCTCCACATAAATATCTATGTTATGATTTTAATTATATTTTATGGTTAATTTATATTTCCATTTAAGATCTATAATTGTTATTGAATTTAGGTGCATTAAGATTAAAATATCTCATTGTATAGCTATACTCTATTCCAACATTTGGTATGAGAGCCGCAATTGGATATATTAGAGATAGGATCACCTCTTTCAAAGTGTTTAATTATATTTTTTATATAGTAGCATTATGTTTATTTTTTGTAGTTTCTAGTTTTAGGTCATTTAGATCATACGTAGTTCATCTAGTTCAAAGACAGAAAATTTTAATGAAATAGAGTTTGAGCTTTGAAGGCTAAATATTGAGGATCTTTTAAAGGAGAGAGATCAATAGTTTTTTCTAAAGAGTGAAACCAAATCTAAAAATACATCAATTGAAGAATGAGTAATACTTGATTAAAAAAAATCATGGAACCATACAATTGTGTTTATCTAATTCTATTATAGTGAATATTTCAAATGAATCTACTTTATATAGATTATGGAATATAATAGGAGTGATGTATCAAACAAAGAGCAACATTAACAATATATTTAAAAAAAAACTCTTAAAATGGATGATGGGTACTTGGTTGAAGAATAATTAATTGAATTTAATCTATTCTTGAGTCAATTACAATCTATTGATGTGAAGATAGAGGAATATTATAGGTGTAAATTCTATTCATATATTTGTTGCTTGAATATTAGGATAACCTAATCCTTGTTATAAGTGGTTCATTATTAGATGATCCAAAGTTGGATGCTCGAGTGTTGTCAGCTTAATAAGAGGAAATGAGGAGAAAGTAATTAGATGGGTTAGAGGATGCATGATATGTATGGGGAAGATATAAAGAGAGACAAAAAGTTAAGTAAAAAATTTGTAAGGAAAAGTTTAAGGATATATCTAATTCCAAGGGAAAGTTTCAGACACTTAGTAAGTGTAGGTTGAAGTGTTAAAACTATGAAAAATGACCACATCTCATAAAGGTATTTTAGTAGAAGAATACATATAATGATGATTCATCTATAGATAAATCTTTAGATGATAAAATTGTTGATTCTTTTATAATTTCTACTAATAAAACTTTTGATATTTCTTGGTTCGAAGATTCGAGTGAATTTAAAAATAAAGAACAATCTAATGATAAAATGTAACAAATTAATATATATTTTAATTAATATAGATAATATAAAAGATGCGTGCACAAAACATCAAATGATGGATAAAATAAGGAAGGAGAAGGTGTGCATCAAATTTTTGATGAGGAATAATAGGATACTCTTGTTACACTTGTCATAAAGTCCATGTGGTAGGGTGCTGCCACAATAATGGGTTACACTTTTTGGGACATCCTGATTTTTGCTGAAATCACATATTTTTAGAAAATATAATGATTTAAGCCTTAAAAAGGTTCCATTTTAAGGGTTTTAATTTAAGAGGGTTTGATCAAACCCACTTATATCAAACCCCCTTGGAAAGAAAGCCGCTAGTTTTAAACCATACCTATAATGGAGTCTCCTCTACACCTATCAAAATTCTGATAAAAAGCCACTTTTGATTTACCTTTTAGGGGATCAAATTAATTTATTTAAATTTTTTTTTTTTGTCAACATGTAGTCCTTATTATAAGCTTCCCAAAAAGTATAATTTTAAATACATTTAACTTTATTATTATATTTATATTTTATTTCTTGTGAATGTAGGTTTTTCAATGAACATTGAGGTCTTTATTTCACACATACATAAAAATAGAAAAAGAGAGAAAAAAAATTCTTAAAAATCCATGTCCACTAGCTATTGATGTCCTAATTCCAAAAAAAAAATAATAAATTAATTCAAATGAATACAAAAAAAGTTATATTTAGATGAGTATAATTCCTTGTTAGAGGCCATGGAAAATGAAATAAAGGGTTTAGAAAAATGTGACACATGGGATCTAGATGAGTTTCCCAAGTGGAGGAAATTCATTGGATGTAAATGGGTATTTAAAAAAAAAATTTCAAGCAAATGTAAATTAAAGTGGTACAAGGCTTGGTTAGTGGTAAAGGGTTGTTCTTAAGTTGAGGGAGTGGATTTCACTTATATTTTTTCTCCTCTAGATAAAATAACCTTTATTCTAAGATTATTTTTCTCTATTACTATTGCTTTTGATTTAGAGGTAAAGAAAATGGATATAAGAAACAAAATTTCTACATGGGGATCTTGATGAGGAAACTAGGTTTGCACGTTAAAACAATCTTTGTATGGTTTAAAATAGTCACTTAGGATCATCTTAATATAAATCATATAATAAAGGTAAACCCACAAAACTGGTTTACAATTCCTGTGAGGAAGGAAAATTGCAAAAAATGCTCCCATGGATTTTTATTTTATTTTTGGGGGTTCGAATACATGGGTTTACATTCTAAAGAATAATTCTGCTATATTTTCTACTTTCAAAAATTTTAAACCACTTATTGAGAAATAAACAAATAGTAAAGGTTTTGAGAATAGATAATGGTGGTGAGTTTTTACCTAGTTTTTTTTTGTTATTGTACATGTGCAAGGAATATTAGGTATACAAAATTCATATACTCTACAACAAAATGGAGTAGTAGAAAGAATGAATAGAAATTTGGTGAAATTGATAAACACGTCTACTGATTCTCATTTAGTTGAAAAAAACCTATTAGTTGTGCATAGGTAAAATACCATTAATTCCTCATTTTAGGGATTTTAGTACTATGGAATATGTTCATGTTCCTAATGAAAATGGGTCTAAAATTGATTTTTATGGATAACAAGTGTGTTGTCACAAGTTATGGTGAGAATATTAAGGTTTATAAGCTTTGTGGTCTTGTATCATAAAAAATAATATATTATAAGGATGTTATTTTTAGAGATATTAGTGAATTTAAAAATTAAGAACAACCTAATGAGAAACCTAAAAACTAATGCATTTTAATATTAAGGCTAACAAATAGGAAGATGCATAGATAAAATAGAAACAAAATGAATAGGATGAGGAAGGAGATGGTTCAAATTTGAGTTTTGATGAGGAATAATAGGAGCCTCTTCTTACACCTCTCAAAAGGTCCATGAAGAAATATACAATCCAATTAAAAGATAGATCCCTTATAATTATTATTGTCTATTTGCTAAATATCATATACTAACAAACAAATCTAAATCTATGAAAGATGCTTTATATTTAGATGAGCACGAATCCTGATTAGAGGCTATGAAAGATGAAATAAAGGCATTGGAAAATTTTGACATGTAGGATCTAGTTGAGCTTCTCAAGGGGAGAAAGGAAATGAGATATAAATGTGTTTTTAAAAATAAATTCAAAGTAGATGTACCTAAGTTGGAGCAATAATTGTCAACTAATGGGAAAGGGTTACAAAAATTAGAAACCTCAAAGAATATTGTAGATCCTCCCACTAAGATAGTGAGCATGAAAAAGTTTAGTAGGAGGAGAGAAGCCATGGGTCTTTCTTCTTTGAGATCTTGATTGTGCCACGTACTGATTTTTATCAATTATTTAATTGCAGAAATAAATCTTGAGATTTGCATGTTTATGTGAGAAGATTATTGAAATTTGAAATTGAAATTGAAATTGAAATTTAAATGCAATGATTTGAAATTCATTATTATGAAATTCAGGGATTGTCATTGATGATGAGAATTTGAGTGCAAGTGAACGTAGGAACAGGTGAACGAGAATGAAGGCGAGAAAATTGTTCAGGTAGAGTTGTTTTAGCCATTAGACGTTAATAAGGATGATGGAATCTCACACACCACTTAGTTATTTTAATATTTTTTTTGTGATGAGTATTATTTTGGAAATTTTTAAATAAGTTTATCTGATTGCTCAAATTTGTGTGAAAATGAATATGTTGCTCTTTGAAATGAAAAGATTGATTTATTTGCAAAAAGTTTAGTCAATTTGATTAAATTATGTTGTTATGTGAAAACAGATTTAAATGAGAGTATAAACAAATGTTTAAATAAATATATATACTAAATTATGTATTTCAATGAAGAGAAGTAAATAAGAAATAAATGAAATGCATTTTAAATTTAAAATGAATTGGAAACGGTAGAAATAAATGTTTGAAGAAATAGATAAATATCAAAATTAGTTATATTTAAAACAATAAGAAAACAAAAATACGTTTGAAAATGGAAATTGGAATTGAAAAGAGAACAACAGTAAACAAATAGAAAACGATCTCTTCTCAATCAATTTATTATGCAAATCAAGAAAATAACACAACAGTTAACTCTGAGTTATGCCCACCATTTTCTGAGATCTAAGCTTGTTTTGTGGATCGAACTTTGTTAAAGACTCCATCTTATGCATGTTTAAAAAAAATAAAAAAAATATCTTCGGGGAGGAGGCGCATATGAGCAAGGAGAAAAAAAGGAAGATCCATTTTGAGATGGGGGGAGAGAAAGAAGAAAATATCTTCTTGCAAATTACGCATGTAAAGGGAGTTAGTAGAGGGAAGTGGAAAAGAAGGTAAGTCAGGCATGGCTGAAGGAGGTAGGAAGATTCATGCGTAGGGAGAAGGAGGTAAAGTGTGTGGGAGGCAGGAAGTCATACGCCAGTAAGGAAGCATGCTAGAGGGGAGGTGGCCAAAGGGAAGGAAGAGGCACGGCCAGCAGGGGAATGTGAAGAAAAGAGAGGTGCATGTGGCAGAGTGCGAAGGAGAGGAGAATGTGTGGGGAGGAGGATTGGAGGATAGATGGTATACCCTCATGCGCGTAGGAGATGGAGAAGGGAAGGAGCAGCTAGAGGAAATAAGAACAGCAAGAGACCCAAAGAGAATAAGAACAACAAGAGACCCAAACAAGAAATAAGAACAACAAGAGACCTAAACAAAAATAAAGAACAACAAGAGACCCAAACAAAAATAAGAACAACAATAGGAAAAGAATTGACAAAGGTAAGAACAAAGGGAAGATAGAAAGAAAATTAAGAGAAGAGACAAAAGAACAACAAGAGGGGAAGATAGAAAGAAGCACCTAGCTGGAAATTGACAGGAAAATAATTATTCATTGCCAGATTCAAAAAATTACCAAGTAGATTTAAAGAAAGCATTTTTACAAATTAACAATCTTAGTATGTCTAATTTGAATCATTTTCTTTAATCTCTATATTTTATCAAATGAAATCCTGTCAGTGTTTTATCAAATTTAAAAAAAAAAAGATCAAACACCAGACTGAAATATTATGGAGAAAAAGGATAACTTGAACAAAAAATTGTTGAGCAACTTGAACAGAGATCTATAAAAGACAGTAGATTTATATTTTATTTTGTTAAGAAATTCTGATTTAGTAAATTGAAAAGATGCAAACAGAAAATAGTATGTTTTAGATCTATTTAGATTTAGAAAAGCTTCAAAAGTAAAACTGTCAGATAGATAAAACTTTCAAAATAGAAAGAACACAAAAGATAGGGAAACTTTTGCGGAATTAAACAGCTGAATGATCTTGGTTTAAATAAAATTTAAAAGGATAAGATTAAATAATTTTGTTTATTTAAATATACTTGAAAAAGTGAAGTGAAATATGATAATTACCTTGGAATGATATTAAATTGCTTCGAAACAAAAGAAAATGAGAGGGGTTTATGTTTTTAAAAGATAACATTTTAATGGAAATATGAAAAACAAAAAAGAAAAGAAAGTAAAATTAAAATATAATTACTTCAAAAGGAAACGAATTAGACAAAGATTATATTGAAGTGTAGTTAAATTATATGAGTAAATGAACTGAAAGAATGTGTGCTCATTTATTTGTTTCTTATTTTATATGTACTTAGATACATACTTGAGATACACCTTCTTTAATTTATTTATTTTAAATATGAACTTAATGTTATTTGTGATTTAAATCTGTGAAATGACTGCAATAAAACTGTGTTTGCTTGAAAATAGAAGTGTAGTTCATGTGATTGGGAAATATAATCTTTATTTTGAATAGAACCATGTATGCTTGATATGGAATGCGCATGACATGTGTTGGGAAAGATAATTTATTTATTTTGAATGGAACCATGCATGCTTGATAATTGAATGTGCATGCGATGTGTTTGGAAAGTTACCTTCCGGGACGGGTGCCAAAAATGGGTTTATAGAGAGCGTAGTTTTGCTTTTCCAAAACTACTATTATTTGTTGTGCATGACATTTTACTTGGCCAAGTAACTTAAAAACCATTGAAACAGATGGAATATTTATAAATCTCTACCATATCCTAGTATCGAACTTGCTTGTTTCTTAAATGAATTAGAAAAATGAAAATGCTTGTGGAATTACTAGTTATACTAGGCACGCATCAAATTCCATCCTGCTTGTCGACTTCTTTTTGCTAAGCGATTTGTGCAGGGTCGAGTATTCTTTGAATGACTAAAGAATTTTGGGGAAGCGTAAGCTTTGAGGTTGGGCAGAAAAAGTGCCTGAACCTTGTTCTCATCTTCATGTTTGAAGATATGCTTTTGGATTGAAGATCAAAGGATGATTTCTTCATATATGTATTATTTTACTCTTGAATTAATTATTGTAGAACTTGAGGCGACAAAATGCCTAAGTCTTATATTATTATTGTTGAGCTTAAGGCGACAGAATGCCTAAGCCTTGAATTGTAATCTTTTGTTACAAATGCTTTTGTATTATTAATATCGTGTAAGATGACACGTTTATAAATTTAATTGGAAGTATTTTGAATCTATTTGTGGACTTTAAGTTGATATGTTTGAAATCTTATGGATTTTATGTAATCTTTTGAATGGAGATTCGACTTTCTTTGGAATATAAATGAATTTATTTAAGGAATTGTTGTTGTTTGGAATTAAAGAGTTTCGCACCTTACAGATTGATTATTTTTCTTGACTTAATCATTGCAATGCAACTGTTAAGTGAGAGATTATTAGGATTAGGTTCCATTTACCTTGTAAATGCTTAGGCAAGTTTTAATAGTTTCAATTAACATTATCGATAATATTTAACAAATTTTAATTGCCATGCCTCCAAGAAACATGGAGAGGGTAGACTTAGTTTCCCCTCTAAGTGATAGGAGAATTATTTTTTAATTGTTTATCCTCTCACTTGTATTTATAGTGGCATTTCAGTTGCGAGTTACTTTTTGGGAGATATTGAAAATTAGGTAAAGATAATGATGTGTAAGAAATATAAGAAGATATTCTATTACATTGGATCTTATAATCGATTTTCTCAATCCTCCTATGAAGCACCTAACTTATTCTCTTGGTCAATTTGACTATTATGACAAATTTATGACTTATGAGGTAGGAAGTGGATGTAAGGCACATAAGTGAAGCTATGATATATTATTTTGTTTCTTAAAAAATGAGATTTTTAATACTAGAGAATAAAATATTTTTATGGGATGAAATCATATGTTTTTTTTTGTGTAGGAGTTCAAAATTTATAATTTTCAAAGTTGATAAATTATAAGTACATACATAAATTATACCAATGAGTGAATTTTTTATATGTGAAATGTAAAGGATTAGATGATGGAGCTAAATATTTGAGTAAAGAGATATCTTATGTTATTTTTCAATTAGTAAATTATCAATTATATTTATTGTTATATAATCAATATTTATTGTATGCAATGATGAGTAGAAATAAAATGGAAGCAATTGACATATTTTTATTCTTGTTGTAAAGTAGCACGTTGGTCCATATTTAAATAGGTGTTAGCAATTTATAGAATCTAGTTTAATTTTATTTGCTATAATGCTAAAAAATTAATGAAGAAAGGGTTGATTTTTAGTTGGTCTTTAGGTCTCTTAGCCAAATAAATGTCTCTTGTTTAAGTTTGTACACACTCTTTTTTATTGCTTTCTTGTACAATATAGAAAAGAATGAATAATTACTCTTGTTTATTTGAAGAATATGTATTTTTTATTTTCATTGTTACACTATCTGTCTTGTTTTAAATCATATGATTTAATTATGTCCTTACAAAGAGTATGGTTTTGTAACACATAATAATAAAAAATTATTAAATGACTAAACATTATAATCTAAATATAAGAAAAAATTTAAAGATATTTTTTTAAAACTTGGATCTGAAAAATCCACTTTAAGAAAAAGAAAGCAATTTCAATATCTATGTAATCCATTTGTTTTCATAAAAATTAAATTTTATAATATTTTTACTAATTTAAAAAAATTCTTGATGAATATTCTTTTCAAGATTTCTTTAGATTTTAAAACTAAATATTACACCATTTTCATCATATACATTTATTAAGACATCTTGAAATAAGAAAAAAACAAAATATGAAACAAAATAGAAATATATATATTACAATTATGAACCATAAAAATATTTTAAATTATATCCGTTGAACAATACATCTTAAAATAGAACAAAACGAAATATAAAATATCATGAAAATATGAATATCACCATTACAAATATAAAAATCTTTTAATTTACATCTGAGACTTTGAATTTTAGAATATGATAAGATTTGTGCATACATTCTTACTCTAGATGTATGTGTTTAATAGGCTGATCATATTACTGATCTTTACCATCTTTTTCATAATTTCTAATGCAAAATTGAAAGGCCCTTGATCTAAGCCTATGAAAGTAGTTTTCACGAAGAGATCATACGTTTATGTAACCTTTCTTAGGGCTTCATCATTATTACCGAAACATCCGATTAATTATTCTAGCAATGTCGATTATTCATCCTTTGGATCTTTCACTTGGTCTGTAATTTTATTCACTGCAGATTGCAAAAGAAACAAAGGAACATAAAAATTTAGAACTATCCAGTTTGTCAGAAAATCACATAAATGCTCTAATATATCAACACTTAGAGAGACTATCCATAAACCTGCTGCAGCTGAAGAACTACAACTGATGGTGAACGGACTGGGCAATAACCATAGCTGAATCCTACTTGGACTGATATCTGCTTGGTTAAGACTGTTATGTTTGCAATCTGTAATACAATAGAGATTGTGTTATAATAATATAAATGATTTCATTTCCAATTTTAAAAAAAGTATAAGCTGAAAGATCTTGGAGGTTGAACGATACAGAATGGCATTAGGGACCTTTGACACCCAATCTTTGCCATTCTCATTGACAGTGTTGCCCTTTAAAGAAGAAGACATGTTGTTGCAACCAATCCAACAAAATAGAGGACAACCAAACCTCCCCAACCCTAGCTGCCAGCAATAACAGAGAAGATGGAGAAGGAACAAGAGATAAACCCATCAACACATCATCCTTGCAAGAGCGCATTGAGTAGCCAAATAGACCCAAGATCACTTGTTGACCACTGTGCACCCCCTCCCTCATGCCACCATTACGCCCAGTGCCTATAAGACTGGGGAGAAGGATTGTAGTCCGCAATGCACATATGTCCAACAAAAAAGTGGTGAGCACCTCCAATGCCTCCTGTGCACCAAAAATAGCGTTCCTAGCCCCTGAAGAATGAGTCGTAACCTTAGAGCTTACAAGAGGAAGAGAAACTATGATTTTTTCAAGCTCTGTCCATTTGATTTGAAATGCTATGACTTAAGTGGAAATGTGCGGGCAGGCAGTAAATTTGAAATTTAAACTTAACCCTTAACCCTCACACTGATTGTCACCGTGGAGAGTTAGAGTAGCGCAACGGGAAACGGGAGGGAAAACAAAAAGTTGAGTGGGCCCCACCAGCCACCTAAGCGGTCAACGCTTAGAGTGTGCTAGTTAAGCCAGCCCATGTTACTGGTAGAGGGCGTAGATTCCAGTAATGACAAATGCTACAAATCTCTCTTTGTTGCCGGCAGGCTCTCTAGAATCTTATTAACTTGTGTGACCAAGTATACGCTGGAACAGGCGTGATATTTCTACAGTCACGCGGTCACATCCAGAAACATAAGCCTACTTTGGTCAAGGCGATGAGCGTTCTCGAACGCAAAAGAAAAGTTCTAGATAGATGGTGCATCGTGAAAGACCCTTCGTAGTTTGACCAAGATAATTGGGTTTATACCACAAAAGCAAAGGCATAGAAAACAAACAACGATAAGAAATGATTTAAATTTGTTGAATGATATACAGCTGGCTTATATCACATCATCAAAGGCAGACCTCAGCTTCCAGTCAACAATCTCCACAGTCACGCAATGATCATTCTCACACGCAAGAGAAAAATGGAGAAAATTAGCATGCAAGATTTCTTTCGGCGTGTTTACTTTGTGGGCACTAGGAAAGGGTGAAGAATCAATTAGTGACTATGAAAACAGACTAAAGTTGTCCAAATTTCGTGTATCAGACAATGCACATGCACGACAATGAAAATACAAGTGGGATAGGGTGAAGATTACGTTAAGCATTGACAAATGCTAAGACTCCAAGAATAGACAGAAAGATGTGCACCTCATCTTCATTCTTCTCTTCATTCATCGAATTTAATTTCTGGTCAATCTTGATTTCATCTATTTTCAAGATATTGTGGAAATGGGACGAAAACTAGCATACAAGCTTTCTTTTGACCTGTTTACTTTGTCGAAAGTGGAAATGGGTGAAGATTTAATTAATGACTATGAATACAGACTAAAGTTGTCCAAATTTCGTGTATGAGACAGCGTAAGAGTGAAGATTACGGTAATTAAAATGCAAGTGGGAAAGGTTGAAGATTACAGGAAGCATTGACAAATGCTACGACTCCAAGAATAGACGAAAATATGTGCACCTCATCTTTGTTCTTTTGATTTCATCTATTTCCAAGAGACTGTTTTCCGGAGAAAGTTATATTCCACACAATGTGGAAAATAAGAGGAAAGTTTGCATGGAGAAAATTGAAATAACCTACGAAATATAATGATAATATAAGGCCCTACCATGACAAAATTTTGCAAATCTACTTCATAAAATAAGTGATGTGTAAAATCTTTTTAAAAAAATAAAATTAAAAAACAGTTTAAATTAGGCATTCAATTTTTGAGAAATAATTATCTTTTTAGAATAAAAAAACATATAAAATTACACATTTATTTTGTACGATTATTTCAAAAGAATTTTTGTCAATAATCGATCAAGTGGATTTGATAGACATTAGCAAGTTAGCAAAATTGCACCTCCTTCATACCATAATGCAACAAGAAACTAGACAAAACTTCAAATTCTGTCCACACTATATATTTAATACAGAAAGTTTATTACAACTTAAAATTATTCTTGAGAGAGAATTTGTCCATAAATTCTTTTACATTGAATTTTGTACATAAATTCCTATTAAGACTATGGTGATCAAAAGTGACACTTGTAACTACTACATATTAGAAAAATCTACTTTCAATTATGCTTTGATGAATGACCATACCCTCTTTCAAATCTCTTGTTTAAGTATAGGTAAGGAAGATGTCGTCCAAGGTTGAGGAGTCTATATTGGTATTCATTAGTTGCATCTGCTTAAAATTCCCTAAGGCCTTTTTAGCAAATCTATTTTGAACATATTCTACAATCATGGAAAGCTAGAAGACTAGATTTCTTTGAGGAATTTTGTTAAATAGTTTGTGTGCCTTGTGTATGCTTCTAACTTTTTCTTACATGTCTACTAAGACACTTTCAAAAACACATTTCACATCCCTGGTATTATGATTTTATTGATGTTGATGCTTTGTTCTAAAGCTCACATTTTTTTCATAGAATGTGAGGATGCTAGTAAAGGTTACAAAGTCTATTTGTACACGTACAATTGTATTTTCTTTAAATTTTCTAAACCATTTTCAGTAAATCCATTTTGTGTGTCCTACAACCATAGAATTCCATGAGATGTTTCTAGAGAAATTCTTAAATTTTCACAAATTTCTAAATGTGAAAGGTACATATTAAATCCAAAAGAGCTTGAAACGTATTCCATAGAGCTCATAGTGCACATATACCATCTTGTACAATATGTGTGATTTTATTTTTTTTAGATTTAATCCCTTCCCATTTCATTATGGATTTTTTTAAAATAATTCATAATAACCTTGTTTACAACCTACACAAATACCACACTATAGCCATTTGATATTTTAGAGCAATATGCTAGATTATTTAAACATAAGATTTTGTGATGCTTCAAAGTTAACACCGTCGATTGATATCAAAGGCCATCTAATAATCAACATTGTATCTTTTATGTGGGTTTGTAATTGAGTGTAATTATTCTTGTAGTGCTTGTCTATTGGAGTTATCCTTCATTTTCAAACATGGGTAATTATGAATATTGGAACACTTGTATTGCAAAACAATTCTTTGTGGGTAGCTAAATATTTTCTCATAATAAAAAAAAACATATTTTTGAAGCTATAGT
The DNA here is from genome assembly GCA_007115665.2 of Sequoiadendron giganteum. Taxonomy (NCBI): domain Eukaryota; kingdom Viridiplantae; phylum Streptophyta; class Pinopsida; order Cupressales; family Cupressaceae; genus Sequoiadendron; species Sequoiadendron giganteum. The sequence continues at coordinate 253,706,488 of CM021100.1, read as the reverse complement.
TCTATGAAGAAAACCAACTTACAAAATGCTATATTGCCTCACTATTTCTTGAACCAACAAAAATAGAAACATAGCAACAAAAATACACTACACAAATTTTATTTTATTCAATATAAAAACTAGCTTATATTCGAACAAAATATCATATCACAAACTTATTGAAGAACACTAAAAAAAAAATACATCACTCTATTTATTAATTTTGAACTCTAAAATTGACTTCATACAAATTGAAGCTAAATCTTGGAAAAAAACCTTTTTCTAAATATATTATCACATATATTTTTTTATCACATTTTAAATTTTTGTTTTAGTAATGATTTTGTGCATGCAAATATTAAATATATAATATGATGCATACAAGAGAACCTTAATTTATCTAGCTAGTAGTAGACTTTTGGCTTCATAACAAATCATACAAATAATTTCAATAAAATATATGTAATTTCTATTATACTAGATCTCTAAAGCTATGTAATTGTTGGAGGGTTCTAATAGTCCAATTTCAAGAGGTTAGTGTCTCATACAAGAACCATAACACGAAAGTCTAATAAGACAACACTACTATTTAATAATGGTTATTCCCAATAAGATAGTATTTAGGATGAGAGGGCTTGTTCCTTATCTATTTATGAATAAGACTGAAGGTATTTATGCTATTTGTGGAGGGGGGGGGGGATATAAATACTCCTGATAAATAAGTCAATAGTCTTATTTTCCAGAGAAGATCTTAGCTTCTAATGGTACAATAATTAACAAAAAATAATCATGCACATACAATTAGTTAAAGATGAATAAAGACAAGTCAACAATCACATGGAATATATAATTTATTTTTTGAGTTGATAGATCATTACATGCCTAAATTGATATATGTTAAAAAAATATCCACAAAGGATCCCTTGTATGATAGAAAAGAGGAAGAATAATTCACTAAATTAATAGGCTTGAAAGCTCAACTGCAAGATTTTCAACCATTAGTCAAGCATTCAAGCTAGCAATTAAAATTATTCTACCCAACATAAAATGGTTTTCCCCTAAAATTATATTTCAATCTAAATTCTAATGGGGATGAGATATTAGTTTTAGGTCAATGCATTAATGGTCCCTTTTAGTTGCTACAATAGACTATGTGGCCTCTAGATGTCTTATTTTTTGAATTTCATACCCTAGTAATATATCTTAGTGATGTAAGTGGAACTAGTTGTTTGGGGAATGTTCAATTGGTATTCATGAATGCTCAAACCTATCATCTTTCTAAATTTGAATTTACATACTAGATCAATCTTTCCATGGCCACTCTAGAACAATATAGTCCTTTGGATGATGTAGCAAAGTTATCGATACTACGAATGTATAGCCAGGTTGAGAAATGAAGTGTTCCTCAATTACAATGGTGTAATACATGTATTCCATTAGATGAGATTATAGCTAGTAGTTTAGAAAATTCATAGGATATTTGAGAGGCTTTCCCTTTTATAGTCATGATAATCTTGTAGAGTGTGCCACATGTTCTTGATAAAATAAAGACTTAACATAAATTGATGACACAGGTAGGTTGTACAAACACTTGTTTATTATGCCTTTTTATTATAATATTGTTGACTTTGCCACATTTCACAACATTGTGATTTCTTAGGGAAACTTGTTCTTCTACCTTTGAAAAGACCTGCACTTCATTTTATTTGACATAATGATATATTCCTATAGAAACTTATCCTCTATCAAGATTACAAAAAAATCAAAATACAAAAATGAAACCAAAAGCCAAGAGGCCCATAGATGTCGTATAGCATGCTTACTAATCAATTGTCAAGGCATAATGAATCTACTAATTTTAGTGACGGATCACCATAGTTTTCATGAATCTCAAGGGTTATTTCAATTATGGAAGGAAATTGACCTTAAAGTATATATATTTGGAATTGAGTCACTAATCAAAATTCATAACCTAAATTTTGAAAATTTTGAAAATTTTACAAATAAGAGACCTACCCCTTAAATTTGGATAAAATAAGCCATGATCTTTGGTCAATCATCATTCCTTGGGTAGATTTGTTTTTTGCAACAACCTATGCTATCACCCTAGCTCTAGCACATATATTCATATAAAAAAAATGTGATTGTAAGTTGACAATTTACACCATTGTACGTAAGTTGGTATATAGTTTACTATTATCCAAAATTGATTCCATTAGTGATGTGTGGTATAATGTGTCTATTGTCATGAGGATAACACCCCTAACTAAGTGTGAAATTCAGCTATCTTGTGAAACATGGGATCATCTTCAAGTTGTGGGTTGCCGATGATGAAGATGAACCTCTAGAGAGGGTTGGTTCCCTTTGGTGAACCTCCTATAAATTGTTGCCTTGATTGAGAAAAGGGATACAAAAAAAATGAAATTGAAATATTGTTGATCCTAGGAGGTGATGCACCTAAACTCTCAGACTTATACCTATTGTTTCAACTTATATATTCTCTCAAAAAATTAGCTTTACCCTATGCACAACTCAACTGTCACAAGCTTGGGTGGGGTCCCTAGCTTGGTTGGCTAAATCTTTCCTGTTGCGGGAGGTTGGTCATGAGGTCTAGTCTCCCCCACCCTCATGGTAACAGGGGGTGTGTCATGTTAGCGCCTCTGGTCACATTAAAAATTTTACCAGGTGCACTGTAGTTTATACGGGGTCGTGCTACCTGATTCCTGTAGTCTAGAAAAAAAAACTCAATTTTCACAAGCTCACACAAGTGTGTTTCATAAAAAGGTTGTTCTTCAAGTTCTTGAAGGAAAACTAGAATTTTTAACTACAACTACTAAAAGATATAACACAACCTATGACCTATATAAGTATTTCTTATTCTAGTATAAAAGTGCTTCACAATGAGACATAATTCAAGGATTTTGCATTCATAATCACAAAAATCAAATCAAATAATATACAAAGACAATTAACAAAAAAAATTAGAGAAGGAAAATATGTTTCTTTTATTGAAATAGTTGAAGCTTCTACTAATACAAATATGAAAATACTACTTGAGAATACATAAAATTGATGTTCTATAATTATCAAAATGAGTTACAACATTCTCATTCTTTTGCATAAGGAAAAAGAGGAAAGGAAGAACTATCTCTAAAAAAGTTGAAAGCCTTGTCTTATAGAAGACCTCTTTAGTTAACAGAGGATGAACCTTATGGAAGATGTCAAACTTGCATGATTTGATGAATTAAATGTGAAACTAGAAATAAAACATGCAACCTTTGGTGAAGAAAAGTTGACTTGAACTACTTCCCTCTTTGACTTTTGCATGCTCCTTGAACTATGCCCTGACTGAACTTGAACTGATCTTCTAAAAAAGGCATGAAAATGATTGAAAAATCTATCCCAAGGCTCTTTGCATGGAGTGTTTAACTTGTAGGGCGTACTAGACAAAAAAGTCATTATTTTAGGACCTCAAATTGTCCCAAAATGCATGCAAAACACTCCAAACTACACTTACATCCAATTGTAACCATATTGGCTTCTAAAACGAGCCTAAACTACCTCTAAGTTCATCAAACTTGAGCATGAATAGGTAATTAACTTGTGAAAACTCCCTTGCATGATAATAGTTATGTAACTTACTTGTAGATGACTAGTTCTTTTCTTTGAATCACCATGATATATTTTTGATAACTATTTCATCTTCACATACTTCTACCCTTTCATTGTTTCTTGAGGACTTGAAAAGAAGAAAATGGGGGAATGTCTTTCACTTCTAGGGTTTTGGACCTAAAAGGAGAGATACCATTTCCTTACTCTTCACTCAAGAACAAACCCTTGAGATTTCAATGCAAAGGAGATTGAAATCTTATAAAGGGACTATTCTAGGGATCGAATGATGTCTAATGAAGGATTCACCACCAAGTGTAAACTTGGAAAAGATAATGAATTGCAAAACACTACGTGATATGCAAAATAACCTAGGAAAATAAATAAAATGCAGTAAAAATTTATGAGATTGGAAGTGTGCACCTAGAAGACTAAAGAAGGTAGAATGGAGGTTTGGATCACTGAAAAATCTATTGTTGAAGTTGATTGGGACTCATTTGCCAAGCTAGGTGAATCAATCTTATTTTTGGGAAAATGTGTAGGAACGCGTTTCAGCCAAAAGGGTATCCAGATCTGCAAACATCTTTGTCAAGCCTATACAATGGGACTTATTCACCAATAGTGGTGAATTAGTCCATTTCTAATTTTCTATAAATTCTGAACTGGATTCTATTTCTCTCAATCTTCTCTACTCTTTTCGACTGGTTTTCGGATTTGAAACTACAAATTATCACTTATAGACCTTCCCCAAGCTTCTCCAAGGCTTAAAGTTGGGGTGATCCCACAATAGTGGTTTACAATTTTTGGCCAAACTAGACACTGAAAGTATTATTTTTAACTAAATCTTCACATTCGAGCACCTATAGCGGCTAAACCATGAGGAATTTGAAGATGATGCAAACTAGAGTCTCATCACATATTTTTGTAGATTCTATAAATATTTTTTTCAATTTTTTTGGAATCATATTACACTTCTTTTTCCATCTCCCATGAAAACTGGTTTTTTTCAGAAAACAACATTTTTAAAAAGTGGTGCACACCGTATAACGCATAACTTTTTTTCCATGAAGGATAAAATTATAATTCTTTTGAATTTATATTTGTAAGTTCTATATCTAGTGCTCTCACTTGGTTAGATAGTTTTTTATTGCATATTTTTTCTTTAATTAAGTTTTGAAGTCAAACCAATTACAATTCAGACATAGCGTGACCATATAATGCATAACTTTTTTTGTATATATCGAAATTCAAAAAAATAAAATGTTGGATCAAGGACTTCAATATCTGGTGCACTCATATTTTTCAATTTGTTTTTTTGATAATCTTCTATTTTCCACATGTGCAAAATAGAGAGCTTGATTTTCGGTGAAAAACCTATGTTTAATAGAACTAAAAAAAAAAATACATAATAAAACCAAAACATATTAAAATTATAGTCGTTGGATAGCTCATTCTGAGGACTACCTGATTCCAGTTGGGTTTGTAAAGTCTCCTCTATTTTCATCCTCAACCCGAGCTTCGAAGCGTAAAAATCTAGACTTTCAAAGTTTTTGAGGGGGAGAATGAGGACAAAGGGGGGTTCGCTCGAACCTAGGTTCGAGCAAACCCCCTTTTCAAAAGGGGTTTTCAATTTTTTTTTTCCGTGCATGCATTAACTTGGTTCGCTCGAACCTGGGTTCAAGCAAACCCTTTTTTGGTTCGTTCGAACCCCCAAAATCAAAATTTTTGCCATGGGGTCATTTTTTACAAGTTTTCCTTCCTCATTCAAATTGTAAACCACTTTTGTGGGTTTACTCGTCAACCTTAGGGATTTGAAATTTTTTCTCCAACCTTGCTTCTTGATAAATTTGCAACCTAGTTGTACAAATCACACATAAGAAGAGGGAAAAATGTTGTGGGGGTTAGTGAATAGGGGTTTGTCTCAAGGTCAAACCCCTTATTGGTAATTAAACCTTAAAATAGAATGAAATATGAAGAGAGAATGATGAATGAACAAATAGAAATATTGCAACTCACCAAACCCTAGCAATAAGGTGTTGCAAACATCTAAGTAATGGCTCCAATGGACATAGACTTGGAATCTTGCTGGATGTTGATAAATCTTTGAATGAAGCACTTGCTTGAAACACAAACCCTACATCAATTGTTAGCTCTAAAACAACATGATGCAAGACATCTTTGAAATGATGATTGACACTTAAAAGATGCTCTAAAATGCTTGATAATCTGCACTTGAAATGCCTTGAATGCTCTTGTGAATGCTCAATGACTTGTAAACTCTCTTGAATGCTAGGTGACTTGAAATGAATGGAAGAACCTTTTATTTATACTCAATTATGCAAGAATTCCCAAAATTACAACACTACAAACCAACATCAGATCTAGGAGAATAAAATACTTTCAAATATTTGATTTAAATTTGAATTTTGGTCACACGGGACTCATTCACCCAAGGTGGTGAATGAGTCCCATTACACATAATGTATGGGACCAAAAATGAAAAGTGTCTAGAAATGTGTGAAACCCACATCGAGGCCGAAAATACCTAGGTGGGACTCATTCACCCAAGGTGATGAATGAGTCCCAGACACTAAATCTCGGCCACATAAGCCAGGAACACCTAAATTATGATTGGTTACTGATTGGTGTCGGGATTATCCTCAAAAAGATGTAATAAATGAGGCTTGTGGATGCAAAATAGGGCCAATTAAACCATAAGAAAGCCCAATTATTAATGAATAGCCTAGAGGAATGTGAAAGTGTGTTATAGCACTTTACAACACTCCAAATAAGTCAAGATTAAGATTAATTATTATTAATATTATGTTAATTTAATTGATAAAACCCTAGAAAAGTGTGAAAGTTTGTTACAACAATTCACAACACTTTTGCAAGGCACCATTAGATTACATTAGTTCACAAGGTCCCAAGACCTAATGTGATTGTGTTATCCACATTACAACATTAAATCAAGGCAAAATTAAGCCAAAATCCACAAGGAGGACCCATTTTTTGACACTACAGGTCTTCACTTCAAGGTGTAGCGAAAAAATTTCATTATTACAGTCATTAAGAATTAAAACACTATCTTGTTGTCCTTTATTCATGAATAATATTATGATATACATTCTTTTTTGACACAACCCTCTTCATTTATGACTTTGTTGTAGCTTCCATTCATGGATATCCTTTTTCTTTGTTGTCCTTTATTCATAAATAAGATTGTGATATACATTATTTTTTGATATTGTCCTCTTCATTTATGACTTTATTGTAGCTTCCATTCATGGATATCCTTTTTCTTTCATGTCACTTAGAAACCCTTATCCAAACCTTTGACTCTCATTATGATGTCCTCATTTATATTGGAAGGGTCTAATTTGTGTTCAAATCACTAAGACATAATATTTTCTCCACCCTTCATCAATCCCAACCATAATCCAATGCAACTCTAAGATACTAGTTGCAAAAATAGATATAAAGAGTGAAATAAACCAAAATCTAGCAAAGCTACTAATATGAGGAATGATATTAAACTTGTTTGTAAGAAGACAAAAAAATTGTAGTGTACAGTATGCAATCAATGACAAGGAAGAAAGATGATAAACTATGGTGTTGATATATGCTAACCTTTGCAAGGGCTTCAACCTTCCACTTGAATACCAGAGTAACTTTAATTTGCATGACTAAAAATCCTTGGATCATACTGATTGGCATTCCTTTACTAACTTGTAGTCATCATCTTGTAGATGATCATCAAAAAGGTTTTAAAATCTTGATTTCTATGAATAATGAATATCATCATTCGAAAGGCTCTTAAGTTGGCCAACTATCCTACATATTGCATTTCAATTTTTCTTCCATTCTTAAAGAACTATCCTATATTGAGGTTGATGTCTTAAAATTTGTTATTGGCTATGATCTAGGTCAAATTTCATGACCATTACCCTTTATTGTCTTGTCAATATCATCAATCTTTTGAATTGCTCTTGGTGGATTCTCTTGGACTATCCTATGATCTACTTAGACTATCACAGTTACTTTTGTGATTTGGTTTGAATATCTTTATGCATGCTTTGTCCTAAACTTTGTATCCCTTTTCATTATCTTGAATGACCTTTACTCAAGGTGAAAAATCTTATGGATATGGTTGTCTTTACCTTGACAGTCCTATTGCCTTGTAAAAAGGATTTTTCTTTCATAAATTTTTCCTATTGTACATTGATACCCCTTTGTTTAGCACTATCAAATTACAATGACTCCCTTATCAAGCCTTTTCTAAAAAACAATGGCCTCGATGGTTTTGGTATAAGCATTTTAGCTAGGTCTTTTCTATGTAATGTCTTTATCTATTACATCATAGTGACCTTGTGAATGGACTGTACCTTGAATCATTGTCACTGTGATTGAGTTTAAAAGGTCTATATTTGACTTTCCTCTTATTGAAACATAGAGATTTTATGATTATGCCTTTTCTCTTTCAGTGGATTTTACTTTATCATTGCAACCTATCTCTTTTCTTAAGTGACTGTCATCTTCGTGCTATTTTTCTCTCTACACCTTCAATACACTATCAAAAGAACATTGATTGCCCTCAATGTGAATGACCTCACTTCAAAATTGATGTCCTTTCTTGGATTTCATTTACTTGTCCTTTCTATTTTTGCACATAAGACATTTAAAATTTTCCTTTTATATGATAGTCTTGAATTTGTAAGGTTTTTACTCTACTTATGAGAGTTTTGTTGATCTAATTGTTGGTATGTGGTGACTGATCATGCTATACTATACATGTTTTAGTATTGTACACTCTTCATATATCCTTGCCCCTGAGAAAAAAAAATCATCTTTTTTCGCTTTGTCACTGAAAAGAAAAAAGCCGACTTTGTAAACCCTAATTTTTGGAAGCTTCTAAAAGCTTGTTATAAGCAGTTGGGATGGAGAGTTGTAGTATGGCATTATTGATGATATTGTAATATGTTTTGCACTGGATAATAAAATCATTAGATGGTTGCAGTTTGGTGGATGTAGCCCATATTGGGTGAACCACGTTAAATTCTTTGTGTTATATTTTTCTATGTGTTTGATTTCTCGGTTTATTGATAAAATCTGCATTTAACTTGTTAGATATTTGCCTTCTAACCTTAACAAGTTTTGTCTCAGTTTTCTTGTCTCACTATCCACACAAATCAAATATTTTTATTTGACATTATGTATTGTGATTTCACTTGGTTTTATTCAACTATGAGGTCTAAAATAGTTTGAATGCTTCATTACTTTATCATCTTCATCCTTATAACCCTTTACATGATTGATATTTAATTCCCTTAGTCGGTAGTCCTCCTAGGCGACTTCCCTTTATATGATGGTGATTTTCTTTTAATCATTGATAGTCCTTTATTTATGAGGATTGTCCTCTTTTAACATGAAAACTATTTTCCATATTCTAAAACCCTTAAAAGGATTGTGCATGGTCTCTTCTTCAATTGTAGTGGCCTTCCTCATGCTCCATCATTTGAACTTATTAGTGCCCTTTCTTGTCTTGACTTCTACCACTTAATGATTATTCCTTAAAAAACTTGCATGGTGATCAATGCTTGCTCCCCTATTATGAAAGGATGGTTCTATGTACATTGTAGTAGCATCTTGATTTACCAAAGGGTTTTTACCCATACCTCTCATCATCAAAACAAAAGAGCACTATCCTTAACATTTATGAGGTTGCTACCCCTAATCATTTATGAGGTTTCTTTGCTCATTATCATTTATGACTATATTATAGTTTTCAAAATCCTTGCACAAGCAATAGGACTATTCTCTATTATTGATGAGGTTGGTGCCCTTAATCATTTATGAGTTATTAAGAATTTCCTTGTCTTCTTTGGTATGTGCATTCATTATGCAATCTGCCGTTGTGCCTATTTTTGAGTGACAAGGTTTGAAATGACTATCCTTTTCACCTTATGAGGGCTAATGCATCATAACATAATTGTTGTCCATTAAAAGATATTTGTACAATCCTTTTAAATAAACCCTACGATTACCATTACTCTTGTTTCAAGGTGACTGTGTTGGAGCTCTATGGTCTACCCTTTCTCAACCTTTATGACAACCATATATTCCCCCTTATGACCGTCCTTTCCTCTTCACACCTTCAATTCCAACTATACTCTCCTTCGTGACTACCCCTATCACTCTCTTTTATTTTTAACCTCTATCTCGTATTGTCATCATTGTTTGATTGAAACTTGTTTTGACTTCAATGAAAAAAAATTCTTTTATTTGAGTATTGTCCTTGTTTGAAGTTGCAAATGATCAACCATTAGTTGAAAATCATGGGAAAACACATTAGAGGAATTATGGTTTAATTGAGAATCATACATGTAGATAGGTACTAGGATAACACATGATCTTGTTGACGATGATGTTAGTTTCACACCAATAGTGAAGATAAAATCCTCACAGACACATCATGGGGAACCTATCTTACTTGAAAGATTTCACCAGGATAACCTAAATCTTAAGCTAACTCATCTTAATCCCAAGGCTTATTTATGTTAGGTATTGACCATACTAGGTTCGTGTCAGGGTTTGTTGTGATCACGTTGTTAATCGTGAGGGGTAGCTAGTTTTTCGGGTTCTCAAAGGAATCATAAGGATAAGAAAAAGATAATCTCATCCAGTCATTTAACAACTTCACAAAATCAATAGATTTGCAATAACATTTCATGAACTTCAAATAAATTGCATTCACTTAAGTAGATTTAGCTTTAAGCATTCAAAAATATCACTAAATCAAAATATTTGCAATAATAAACTCCATGCATTCATCTCTTGTTCTAAAACATTTTCTAAAATTTAAACATCTATTTTAATAAATCATAAAAAGTACTAAAAAAGTAAATTTTCTCCTAGGTATTATCCATGCATGCCTCAAGAATTAACCAAACCAGAGCAAACCATTCCATACATCATCATATTTCTTCACAACTAATTACAAAATGATGTGATATTTTAAAGAGAGGGGGATCATTTGCCACTAGATAGTGTCAGTATGCACCCTTAAACAACACATCACACAGTCTTATCCTACAGGACCAAACAATCAGCAATGTAAGATTTCATATCAAGAGATATCTTTCAAATTGGCTTTGATATTGATTAGCTTCAAATGAAACATATGAGTTTTTAATCTAGAATAGAACAAAAAATAGGAAAAAGAACAAAACTTAAAAATGTTGTGGTTCTCCGACATCCACAAATTTTGAAATTAACTTAAAATGAAACATCTCCTGGCCTTTTATAAGAACAAGACACTTAGAAAATTAAATACACATGAGAGGGAATCCAAAGGATGAATCACAACAAGGAACATGGAATATGACAACTGGTAGGAGGATTGTTGAATAAGTCAACAAATGTCAACCTTCTTCAGCACTTTAAAATCTTTCAGGACTTATATCCTTAAAATGATCAAGACATCCACCCGGGTTGATAAAATCCACCAAACAAAATGTAGGAACTTCCCATATATTCAAAATGATCAAGTGGACATTATATTCCTACACTCAGGTTCTACCTCAAGCTTAATATACCCAGAAGTAAATCATCCCAAGGTTGAGCACACTCCTTCGTTGCATGTGTAATAGCAAGATTCCTGGTCTCTCGGTATATGGTCCTTCTTTGCAATGAACTTTGTCCCCACATGAGATTTTAGAGTGTGTTGCCAAACCTAGTAGCACCATCGAATCTCTTGTAACCCAAGTTTTCTTGACCGCCCATACCTGAACACTACATTGCAATATGTTCCTACTACAAATACAAATTCCATATATTAATCCCTTTTAAAACATTCACAAAACTCTCATGAAAAGAAAACCATCATTTTAAACAAATCATAAATATCATGCTTTGAAATGTATTCTTGTGCAATTATCCCTTTAGGAAGTTTACCAAACATTTTGACTCTCAAGAAAACTTAGAAATTTAACTTCAAACTCAACATTGTTACCCAGTGCCCAATACTCGACAACTTTAGCTTTTACTAGAATAAAACTCCCTGGATCCCGATCTCTGTCAGAACCACCACATTTCTCTAACCTTTACCTCCTAGACCAGAAAACTTTACCAAACCTTGTATTAACATTTCAAGACTTGTAGCTTTATGATACCTGATACCCAGTACCCGGTACATTTTAATCACTAATTACTCCAAAAGACTTCCTTTTAACTTTAACTTTTGGTGATCCTTTTTCTTAACTAACACGTGGCATAAGCGTTAATTTTTTACTTGGGTTCCCAAGTCTTATAGTCTTGGAGCATGTTGTGAGACCACCCAACTTGCCAAAAAAAGACCTAAATTTAAAAGAAATTTGGGATCAAATCACCTTCTATAAATTATAAGTTATACATATTTTGCAGCAATAACTCTTTAACTATACTTAAATTTTGGCATAAAGATTTTTAAATTTCTCTAGAAAGTATCTATAGACACTTAAAAAGTCTCGATCAGTATTATGCATTTGATTCTGATTAACTAACATCATTTCCTCCTAAATCATTTCTACACTAACCAATTAATTAAATAATTTGTATTATTTAGTTAAACTCATCAATTTCTGCTATTAATCAAATAATTAATTTTATTAGATTAATTCACCTTTCTTCTAACTAATGTTCATCATATTTAATTAAATCAGAGCATTTAATTAAATTGTCCTAAAGTCCTCTCATTTGATTAAATAAATCAAATCAAATGTCACAATCCCCTAACCCATCCAAGTTAATTAAATATGAATTAATTAACCCTAAGCTAATTGCTAATAATCATTAACAAATCCTCTAGCTTTTAACTCCCCTAAAGTTAAATCAACATATGGTTAGCTAACCAGGTTTCACATGAAATTAATTTCTTTTATTTATCTAATTACCTTATTTATCCTCACAATAGCATATGCTAAGGAATATTCCTCTCAACCACCCTTTATTCAATTTCCCCCAAAATGGCTTTAAATACCTCTTACAAAGGCATTTAATTTCTCTTACATGCCATCTTGTCTCTTACAAGGGCATTAAATCTCTCTTATATCCTCACCCACATTCTCTTACATTCCAACCACATTCATTTACTTCTTACATCCTTTCAAATCCTCAACCATTTTCATTTATTTCTCTTACATCTCCATTGTTCTTTGCATTCTTCAAAATGTGCTTCACTCTCATCCAATGGAATTGTGACAAGTGTCACATTCCTATTGGCTCCCTTTTTATCCCACATTCACCAATTTCTCCCATTTTTCAACCCTTGAGCCCTATAAGTAGAGGCCTTCTCTTCACAATATGGATCCACAAGTTGAAGCATTCTTATTATAGGCAATTTCATCCATTGTTCATCATATCATAGCTATTTTATCATCATTTGGAGTCAACTCATGCACTTGAAATCAACAACACCATTGGATCTTATCAAAGAGATTGGGAAAGGGATTATTTCTGCATCAAAGGAGCACCAATCCCCCTACGTGATGAAGGTTTAGCTATTTTTAGTTGATTGCATGTTATCTTTGGTTTGTTTATGCTCTTATTTTCATGTTTTCATCTTGATTTAGTTAAGAATCTCATAGGGAATGCTAGATTTGGGTTTTCTACCATGATTAACTATTGTTTGTTGGTCTTGTGTTAGCTTATTGTTGATTTGGTGTTCACATTTTGGCACTAGAAGGAGGGCTAGCCATTTTATTTTATCAATTTTTCTTGAAAGTGGCTTTTTTTGTAGCTACAAGAGGGCGACGTCACTTTTGACTCATACAGTATCACATTTGCATCCAATGTTGCCTTTTTTTCTTGCAGAATGTCGCCTTTTTCATACATCGCCTTTGCTACGTCACCTTTGCAGGAGCTCCGCCTTTATCTTCTCAAGAAATTTACTATTTATTTTTTTGATAGAGTGTCACCTCTATTTTAGTGCCACATTCGTACTCTATTTCCTGTGCAGAGTGTAGCCTTTGTTTTTACTAGAGAGTTGCATTTGCATCTAGCATCGCCTTTGTCAACCCGTAGAGTGTCACCTCTATTACCTAGCATCACCTTTGCAAGAAGAGGAATAAAGTCAACTTGGAGACCTAAAAGCATTTTTTAATGCTCTTTGTAATAGTTTAGGCTTTTCAATTCTCATTTCCTTTTTTGTTTTAAGACCAAATAGCATTTACTTTGGGCTTAAAATTAACCATCAACTAAAGCTTTTCAAAGTTGGACTAAAATTGAATATTATAAACTTACTAGCCTTAGATTTTGGGCTAAAATTGAACAAGACAAACTGATACTTAGTTTGGTGCTTTAGAATGAATCCATCATTTCTTGAAGGGTTAAAATGAACAAGTGCTTAATTGTGTGATCTTGTACTTGATGCATTTTGAGTTCGTATCATCTCCCCTTGCGCTTCGTGTGATCTTGGGTGCAAGAGAAACACTCAAAGTGTATTTTACTGCTTTGAGTCGCCCCTAAGAGAGGGCTTACTATGAGACACACCCTACAATGGGAGACTCTGTTAGAGTAAAGGTCTTAACTTAATTATGTTGATTAAGTTACCTTTATTCCCTTCTTAAGATTTCACGTTAGTTTGCATAAAGTGACATTTAATAATTATATTAATTATTAAATGTTATCCTATTAGGGCTTCTATTAGGGTTTCTCCTATTAGGGTTTTATTAGGGTTTGCATGATCTCCTTTTTATAAGGATTGATCCCATTGTATTTCATATCAATTCATTCTCTCATTCTCTCTGATATATACATTTTCAGTTTTCAGAGAACCCTTGCTTGTTTGTCTCCATCTCTTCTTTTGTGACAGGTTATTTGCATGCAGGTGATCTTCGGGGTTTGTGGTGTTGTATTTTCTCAACTCCAACATGGTATCAGAGCTCCACACCTGCTGCTTCTTGTTCTTGTTGTGAAGATTCTTGGAGCTTCAAGGGTTTGGGGCTTGTTTTCTTGATCTAGGGCACACCTGCAATTTTGAAGCATTTTCAGCTCAAATGGACATTGCCATTGCGTCCGCAGCAGTCAAAAACCCCTGAATCGACTGTCCATTCATTCATTTTGGACAAAATCAAAATCTGAAACAAATTTTTTTTTGTTGGTACGGCCGTACGGCCGTCCGTTTGCTGGTAAAATTTTTTTCCGTTTTTCGTCATTTTTTCGGAAAAAAAAATACTGTATTTTTTAAGATTTTTTTAAAAAATCGAAAAAAAAAATTTCAAAAAGCAATTTTGCAGTTTAAAGGCTTGCAGGCCTGTATGAGGGTACCCGCAGGTACCTACGTACCTGCGGGCCCTTAGTACGCCACCGGCGTACTGCCAGCCGCCGACGGGTTTATTGCAGACTGACAGTACAACCGACGACTGTACTCTACCAGCCGCAGGCCGCGGCGGTACTCTGCAGCCGCAGGCGGCGGCCCCGACCTACCAAAAAAAACATTTTTTTTGTTGTTTTTTATTTTTTTAAAAACAATTTTTCCAAAATAAGCCCAATCGCAGTTTTACGGTGACGGCCGTTTGGCCGTGAAATTTAACATAGTGTTTTTGCTGCGACGGCCGTATGACCGTCAAATTTAACCCAGCATTGGTTTTTTCCCTCTTTGGAGCTGATTTATTCTGGAGGCCGTAACTTGGGCATACGATATCTTTTTTTGGCAAACGAGATATCGTCGGAAATCTGGTTTTCTCATCTTTCCAATAGTGTGGGTCTCATCACATCTTTTTTCCGTTGGTGCATTCTACAACCAGTTGAAGACAAAGGGGCTATTTTCAGTCTCAAGCTCATAACTTTTGATCCGTTTCTCCGTTTTTCGCAATCTCAACGGCGTTGGAACTATATTTCAGAGCTCTTTTGTTTCATCCATGCTATTTTTCTAGATTTCACTTTAGGTATCTTTTATTCAGTTATTTTTGTTTTCACACTATGGTGGATTACCTGGACATATTTGCTCTTGGAAACTTTTTGTTCACATGGGATGCTTTGTTCTTGGCTGTTCTTCATGCATTTCCAGCATTTTTTCCTTTAAGGACATTTTGAGCATCATTTGTAAGCTATCTTTTATGTAAACGCACTAAGATAAAGTGTCACACTATTGTACATGCATCTTTTGGAGATTTTGCACATAAGGTTGTGCCATATTTTGTACTCGCACTGATATTATAAAGTGCCATGAGGGGTTGTGTAGTTTGCCTTTGTTTTGCCATCACATTTTTGTCCGGTGAGTATCCGTCCACGACGACAGTGAATCCATACCATGGGGGGTTGTGTAGTTTTCCTTTGTTTTCCATCACACCTTTGTCTAGTGAGTGTCCTTCCACGACGACCATGGATCCATATGATTCCAGCCTCATGCATGTGTGCTTTGTTTTGCACACCACTTTTTCAGTTGTAGGTGCTTTCTTGTGCACTTTCAGATGTTCTATCTTCTTCATGCACTACAGGGTGTTGCACACCATTTCAGTTGATCTGTCAGGCTCCCAGTTCACCATTATGGGGGGGTATTATACTGTTCGTGCTAATGCTTCCTTGGTTTCGCCTTGGAAGGAATCTTCCATTCTCAGTTGATCAGTGTTTCAGACTATTGGTTCTTGTGCCATCTGTATCTTCGTTCCAGGTGTTTGCCTTTGTTTGCCATCTGATTCGAGTAGTGTCGTATGGGCACTCATGCAGATTATTGTCTTCTTGTTCCTGATCATCCTATCTTCAGCGGAGGTTCTTCAGTACCATAGCAGTCATCTTTCGACAGTTGTTTGCAGCTTCTTCTGCTTCAGTGATGTCTCTTCTTGGCTTTCTTCTTCTCTTTTTGGAGTAGAGCTTTTTCCCATGAGGTTTTCTCTATTTCTCCATTTTACAGAGATTTGGTTGTATTTGGGTACCTGATCTGGCCTAGTTGCTAGGACCCATGTTGCCTTCTTGCATTGTAGTTACCTTTGCTTTTCTGCATTTGTTTGTAGCTGCACTATTGCTCATCTTAAGGGGGGGTGTTAGAGTAAAGGTCTTAACTTAATTATGTTGATTAAGTTACCTTTATTCCCTTTTTAAGATTTCACGTTAGTTTGCATAAAGTGACATTTAATAATTATATTAATTATTAAATGTTATCCTATTAGGGCTTCTATTAGGGTTTTTCCTATTAGGGTTTTATTAGGGTTTGCATGATCTCCTTTTTATAAGGATTGATCCCATTGTATTTCATATCAATTCATTCTCTCATTCTCTCTGATATATACATTTTCAGTTTTCAGAGAACCATTGCTTGTTTGTCTCCATCTCTTCTTTTGTGACAGGTTATTTGCATGCAGGTGATCTTCGGGGTTTGTGGTGTTGTATTTTCTCAACTCCTACATGCTTTTGCTTTTAGTAGCTTCTTCTAGGTTTTAGCTTCTCCCTATGTCTATCTTAAGGGGGGGTGTTAGAGTAATTGGACATTTACTTTATTAATTAAACAATATTTGTTTAATTATGTAAAGTTTCCTTTTAACTCTTTTTCACTTAAGCTAACATTAGGTGCATAATAATTAATTACTTTATTAATTATTATTGTGCAAGCCTAGGGTTTTCCTTTTTAGGGTTTTCATCTATATGTAGTTGAAAACTATCTTTTGTATCATTAATTCATTTTACATTTTCAGGTGAATACTTTGCTCCACATTCTTGAGCATCTCCATTTTTGTTTCTCTTTGCTTCTCCTTGTAACAGGTTATTTGCTTGCAAAGATCGTTTGGGCTTTTGTGGTGTTGCATCTTCTCAACTCCAACAGACTCATTGGAAAGTTCTTGAAGCACTTTTACCAATGGGCTATATCAAAGGTTGGTAAATCGTTAGAAAGTACCTTGAATCCTGAGGTGTCAACGTTCCACACCTAATCCATGTCCTTAATTGGAAGGGAATGGTTGAAAAGCCTTAAGTGGCTAGTAGATGGTAGTGAAACAATGGGTTTTATTGATGTAATTTGTTACTAAGAACCAATTTTTTTAGTTACCAAAATACCTAATACTTGTTGGTTCAAGAACGGTTGTTTTGAAGTTGCCCCGTATTTGTACTATTCAAAGTTGAAACAAAAAAATCATTAGGATCTGTAGGTCTTAAGGATTTTGAGATTTGGTGGTCCGGAGAAGTGTGTATTGTGGAGGGGAGCTAGTGTCACAAAATCTCTAACTATTCACTTTGTCTTAGTGTTTGGAGAAATCCAATTGGGGACTCAACCAATATGGCCATTTCAAACCTAAGATTGTACAATTTGTGAGTTAGTCAAACACATTGCTTGGATCTCAAATGTTGAAACAAACATTAACAAATCATCAAAATTTCAAACCCTTTGGAAAGAGTAAATACCCTTGAGGGGTCCAATTAGTATTGCTTGTCCCTAGGGAATTTATCCTTAGAGGCTTCTAAATACTTGGGCTCATATCTCAATTTGCTCTCTTCAAATTCAACCTAGGGAAACTATGGCCTTGGCTCTTTGATTTTCACATAATGGACCTTATGGAATGAAAAAGGGGTTTAGACATAGACATTTAGTTTGAAATTTAAACTTGAGACAAGTTGATGTGGTGAAACCAATTCATTAATCAAGATGAAATCAATTGAACCCCGCACATGTGTTTTTTTATCTTTGGTCTTATGGTCTTCCAAGCAAACATTGATTTGTTGGTTTCAAGTACTCTTAGGGAAAATCATGTTCTTCACTACCTTAGTCTTGTAAAAAAGTCCTTCTTAATTTAATTTAGGATCAAAATCAATCATTTCATCCATTCAAAACATTTATCATCCCATCTCACAAGAAACTTTAGAGATTTGGAAACATCATTATCTAGACTTGGGTACATCATTAAACCAAATAAAAATCACCTTGTTTAGTTAGGAGTGTGAGAATGCATCCTTTATCATACCTCTAGTTGCATTAGCACCTCTTTGAACAAGTTTATCCTAAAGATTGCATGTCCATCTTGGGATTCACAAGTTCATTATCCAATCAAAACATCAAAATCAAACCATAAGTCTAGTATTGCCCAAAGTTCTTAAAAGCTCAAACACCCATATCACTCACCCTTTTCATCTTTCATCTCATCATTGGTCCTAAATTCCTTAGAGGTCAAAAAGGTCAAAACACAAGAAAAACATGGAATATAAACTTGATTTATACATCATGAGTGATCTAAGTCAACCAAACTATAAAAGCTTACAATACTAATTGATTATCAAAACTCACATTTATATGAATCCATACATACGATCATTATCTCCTACAAACCTCAATGATACAACAAATGTGAGTATGCCCAATCTAAATTTTGGAACACCTTTCCCTATGGTAGATTTAAATCAAAGTCAGAACCTACAAATCTATCAACCAAATGATCAATACACGAGTCTTCAACCAAACAACATTATACCATCAAATCAATATAAACCAAATATACTATGTACAAGCATACCAAACATGAACATATCAAATACACACTTGGTAATCTATGGGATAGATACGTTTGTAAATCAAACCAATGATCTTCAAAATCCAAGCAACATATTGACAACTCAATGTATGGATCCAAGTCAAGGTAATCTCATGCCAAATCAAAGTTACCCAAATCAAAGCAATATGTTTCCCAACCACAACAATTTTCAATATCAATCTATGATGCAAAATCTAAACATCATCCCAAATTAGAACATTGTCCAAAATTAATTTGCGCATGATCCCATACAAATACCACAAGTGTTTATTCCAAATATACTTGACCACCAACCAGATCAACTATATCAAGGGTGTCAAAATCAAAATCAAGATCAAATTTTGTGACATCAAATTGCTTCATTTACCATAATACTTGATTCATTGCGCCAAGAGAAATCTTCACCCCAAAACATACACACCTCCCATTGGTTAAACCATGTCATCAAAACATTGAGTTGAGTCCCCAACCACATCAAGAACAAAATCTTCAATATCAAGAAGTTGGATATCAAAATCAACAACCTCAACAACAAGATCAATCAGGACAAGAGTCTTCTCCACAATCACAAACCTCACAAAATAACAAACGTGAATACACTCCTTTGGGAGAGCCAATTGAATCAGTATTAAAAAAACTAGTTAGTGCAAAACTCATCACTCTTCCAAAAGTAAGTGCTTTCAACTCTATCATAAACTTCCCTTAGAATAAGGGTAGAGTTTATTGTGAGTATCATAGATAAAATCTTCATTAAACATCAAATTGTACTCAACTCAAAAATCTCATCCAAGACCTTATTGATCAACAAAGAATAATTGCTAAGGACAATGATCAAGATTCAACCACTAGTGATAGCAGTGACAATCTCTCCACCACAACTGTTAAAGAAAATGATCAAGATCTATCCATGAATGAGCACCTTGGAAATGTTCCTACCTCATCCAATGATCAAATCAACATACGTCAAGAGTCACTTTGTAATCACGATCAAAACCCCTCAACAATATCCAACAATGATCTATTTCAAGGAGTGTTAACACTATTTGATCATGATCAAAACCCCTCAAATTGTAAGCGTGAATAAGGTATAAAGAAATAAAACACTTCTTAATGAAACATTGAATCAAAGAGTAAGCTAATTAATCAATTGAAAGCGTTTCATTGTCTCCTATCTTTAAAGATTTATTAAGTTATGTGCTCTCAGATTTAAATAACACTATTAACTATTAAAATGACAATCTAAAGAATGGAATGAGATTGATGCAATGATATGAAGCTACTATGATGGAATCTAGATGATAAAAGAAACTAAAATGAAATGAATTGACATGGAAATTGATAAATGCAGCTACAGGAGGCAACCATGATATAAAAGCTTGAATGTCGGATGCTTGGATGTTGTATGCTCGGATGAATTCCTACAGAGTAGACTTGATAACCTGTGATAACCTGTTCTAATCTAGGATGAATGAGGTTGTATTTATAGATTTCCTGGCTGTAGAAATGCACAGGGATGGCAATTAGAGGCTTGGATTCAATCTGGAGGATTGAATGGTGAAAGATGAAGGAGATTGAGAGAATTTTGGAGATTGTCTTTACCCATGAAAACACCAGGCAAGAGAAGAGGAAAGATTGATGGAGGAGGATTGAGAGAAGAATTTGGAATTTGTCTCCAAAACTTCCCATGAAGTTTCAAAGCATTAAATTTGACATAATTTAGACATAAATTAGACATAGGATATCTAATTCAATTTTGAGGAAATATAGAGGAATATTCCTTATGCCATAATTTAAATATTTTTGATTTATTTAAATTAGCCAAAGAGGGATAAATAATTCAATAAAACAAACTATAAGATTTGTTTATTAAATTAAACAAAAGAATAATGGCAATTAATCAATAAAGTGTTTAATCTTTATTTAATTAATTTAAGATCGATGTGATAGAATAAAATAGGGATTTGATAATTAAATCAACAAAGTATTTAATTTTGTTTATTTAATTTGGAAGAAATTAAATGTGAATATGATCGTGAACTATGTAAATAAATATTTCTATTTATTCAATAATAGAGGAAATTAGAATAATTAATCAAATAATTGTATTTAATTAATCGGATGCTCCAAACCATTTTTAGGTGTATACACTAGTTAGTGCAAAACTCATCACTCTTCCAAAAGTAAGTGCTTTCAATTCTATCATAAACTTCCCTTAGAATAAGGGTAGAGTTTATTGTGAGTATCATAGATAAAATCTTCATTAAACATCAAATTGTACTCAGCTCAAAAATCTCATCCAAAACCTTATTGATCAACGGAGAATAATTGCTAAGGACAATGATCAAGATTCAACCACTAGTGATAGCAGTGACAATCTCTCCACCACAACTGTTAAACAAAATGATCAAGATCTATCCATGAATGAGCACCTTGGAGATGTTCCTACCTCATCCAATAATCAAATCAACATACGTCAAGAGTCACTTTGTAATCATGATCAAAACCCCTCAACAATTTCCAACAATGATCTATTTCAAGGAGTGTTAACACTATTTGATCCCATTGACATAATCCAAGATCCATCCACCAATGCTCATGTTGAGAATATCTCTACATGGAGGATCCCACAATACTGGTTTATAAATTTTGACCAAACTGGACACTGAACTGTAACTAAATATTCACTTTCGGGCACCTATAGTGCCTAAACCATGAGGAATTTGAAGATGATGCAAACTACTGATTTGTGAAATTTTGTCTATAGATTCTAAATATATTATTTTCAAAAAAATTGGAATCAAATTCCACTTCTTTTTCCATCTCCTTTGAAAACTAGTTTTTTCAGTAAGCACCATTTTTTAGGAGTGATGCTCACCATATACAACATAACTTTTTTTTTCCATGAAGAATAAAATTCTATTTTTTTTTATTAAGATTTGTAACTACGATATCTAGCACTCTCATTTGATTTCATATTGTTTTATTGAATATTTTTTCCTTAATCAAGTTTTGAAGTCAAACCAATTACAATTCAGACATAGGCGAACTGTATACAACATAAAATTTTGTATATGTATCAAAAAAAAAAAAAAAAATTTAGATCAAGGACTTCAATATCTAGTGCACTGATATTTTTTTAATTTTTTTTTTGATAATCTGATTTTTTTCCATATGTGCAAAACAAAGAGCTTGATTTTCGGTGAAAAACCTACATTCACAAGAAATAAAAAATAAATATAATAATTAAATTAAATTTATTTAAAATTATAATTTTTGGGAAGCTTATCATAAGGACTACATACTTAGAAAAAATAAATTTAAATGAATTCATTTGATCCCCCAAAGGTAAATCAAAAGTGGGTTTTTATCAACATTTTGATAGGTGTAAAGGAGACTTTGTTATAGGTATGGTTTAAAACTAGTGGGGTTATATCCAAGGGGGTTTGATCTAAGGTGGTTAGATCAAACCCTCTTCAATTGAAATCCTTTAAATGGAACTTTTCAATGCTTAAATCATTATATTTTCTAAAAATATGTGATTTGAGCAAAAATCAAGATCTCTTGAAATTGTAAACCAGTATTATGTGATCACCCACATCACCTAATGAGTTAGAGGACATATCTCAAGAATTTATTCCAAAGAATGATCAATATCTTTCACCAAAGTCTAGAAATGGTCCTTTCCAAGACATATTGGTATCCTTTGACCTCATGGTTGTAGATACTGAAGGAATCCTCAACTCAACACTTGATCCAAATCCACTCAAAGATCAAGAGGATATTGAGCCACTTCCCATGCTTAATAAAGATATCCAATAACCCTTTGTAAGTAATCCATCCTTTGAAATTGACCCATGTCAATAAATTGATCCAAAGCATGTCAAAAGAAATTCCAAAATTAGTCAAGATCAAGAATTTGTAACTTAAAGATGCTGCAATGATCTAATTGACACTCCAATATAGACAAGATGTCACAAATGGTGATCATATCCATATAACACATACTCCTCCATCTACCCATGATATGCTTTCTTTGGATGGACACATAGATGATCTTCATTCAAAACAAGATTCCTTTACTCTTGATATTATTACACATCAGGTTATTGCTTCCTACATTCAAGTTGAGTTATCAACATCAGGATAAGATGTATCCCAAATTAAGATTGAGGACATCATATATGAAGATATCCAACATTATCCACTCAAAGAAATAGGTCAAACCAAACATGATATTCTGAAGTCAGCAGAGCAACAAATTAAAATTTAACATCATGTACAGTAGTCATTTATCAAAGGATGCTTGCTGAACAGGACATCTTGAAACAACAAGAATCAAAGAACAAAGGTGCTACTACCACCATACTGGGGACAACTATGTCTCAAGCAAACGTCAACATAGGGAGAATGAAGAATCCTTATGATGAAACCAATGCCAATACTACAACCAGCCATGTCATGAATCTTTATCCATGAATTGGGACCAACATCAAAAGAAAGATTTGAATAAAAGCACAAAGAATGTTATCAAAGAAAAATAATTTAAGAAGAACAATAGACAAATCAAATACATATGGATACCAAAGAATAAAAATAAATATTGTCCCTATCAAACTCCACTAGTCAAAGAAACTATGGGGAAAAATATAAAAGGGAAAAGTATCCATCAACAATGTCCACAAAGGAAAAATAAGGCTTCTAAAGCAACTTACAAAGTATATCAAGTAGTTGGTCCTAATTCCACGCACACTTCTGTATCCACCCATCATTGCTCATCTTCCCAGGTTTGGAGAGTCAAAGGTTCCAAACTATCAACCAAACCATCTTCTATTCATAAACACACTCCATCATTCATTTTACCATGCATGATATCCAATTCTCACATTGACCATGTATTGGAAACAACACTTCCTCATAAAGATTCAGAAGGCATTCTATTGTGATGTGCACACAAAGATAGAGTTAACTTTGGTATCAGTGAAGTAGAACAAAATTTTCAAAAGTTACATTCAAGTGCATATATCTTAGCAAAAAAAATTCTTCAAGTAGGCTATCGATGGCACATTATGATAGAAGCATCTACATCAACATCACTAGGTGGCTCAACAAGAACTTAAAATCTTTCACAAAAAATAAAAAAAATCATGAAAATATTAAGGATAAAAATCATCCTCTAGTGAAAACCACTATGGTAGTGCTTTGGAAAGGTACCATGATGAAAACCTAGCAAACATGCATCATGTGTAGAATTGAGCATCTGTGTGTACCAATTCAAGAAGAAGCATCTTATCTCATCCATAATAAATTCTAGCATTCCATACATCTCATCCATAATAAACTCCAACATTCCATCCATCTTATCCATAATAAATCCATTCATCCATGCACCATTTATCCAATCCATCTACATCCATCTTCCAAAGTATCGCAATCTTGATAAAAGTTTGGTGTACACTTTACACATGCTTATGGTAAACATATTGACATGGGTCATTATCGTTGATCCTATCCTACCAATATTATCTAAGCCATGAATCACTATCCAAATGAGCATTCTTTATTTGAACACCTTATCTTATCATAAGAATCCATATCCATCCATTCATACATCTATCAAAGAATCCACCCATGGCATTCCATACATTGCTAGACACTAGGGGTAGATATTTACATCTTTCTTTGGGAATAAATCTTGATCTATATCTTTCAACTTATGTGGTGATCCAAACATTGGAAAATGTGAAATTGAATTGGTCAAATCATTTTTGAGCCAAAAAATCCAAATCACAAACCCATGGCATATTTTGACAAGAAGATATTCCTTATCAAGCATTATCTTTCATCGAACATCGATCCAAACAATCACTATCAGTTGCATATAATTTTCACTTCAGCGTCACAACAAATCATTCAAATAAATTTTGTTCCAAACTGAGTTTCACAATCTTGATCAATCAAATCCAATCAATCCATCATTATCTTGGAATATCCTTCCCAATCCTCATGTTTCTTAACACTATCCTTGCATTGTTGTGTATCCTCAACAATCATCATCAATCTATCAATCCGATCAATCAATCCTAGCTTGGTTTTCAACAAAATCCAAAAATAGTTCTAATATCATCACACATATCCATATCCAAACCATGAAAGTCGTGCAAAAATCCAAAAACATTCAAATCATATCAAAATCCCAAAACATGTCAAAAACTCAAAAAACTTCAAACACATGGTTGTTTGAACTACGCCATCTTTGAGCTTAAACGTAGGCAAGGCTAATATTTGATCAACCCCTAAGACACAAAAATATAAAAACATTCATAAGTCTCAAAAAACAAAAAAAACATTTAAATAACCTGAAAATCCAAAAAAATAGCCTCATAACATTACAAAAACATCCAAATATTTGAAAAAATCCATCTGTCTCATTTCACTTCACCCACAATAATCAATCATTCATAATAAATAAATCATCATCTTAATCCTTTCTAAAAACAAATAGAAACAACCACAACAATCAACAGAAGTAAAACCTTTAAATGTAAAAATCAAACTTGATCATTTTCAAACATGTCAATCAAGCCTAATTATATCAACGACCTTTCAAACAACCTATCAATTTACCACCATCCACTAACATGTCATAATATGTATCCTTCCTTCAATGGGCATCGAATATTGGCAAAATACTTTGGATTCTTATCCTCAAAACACATCCCTTTGGCTAGAGGTATGAAGAACATTGGCTTGTTTGTTTACTTGATCTGTTCTTATGATTTATCTTATTTGTGTCCATTCCAATGACCTCTTGATGATGTCTATCAAAATTATTTAGAGAGAAAGGAATGGGGCATTGATCATTATCTTTCATTTTTGTGCTTGTTGGAAATTCTTATAATATAACTTGGTGAATACTTGCTTTGTTAGGTGTGTATGGAAGAGGTTTCAAACAACTTGTTAACTATTGCATTGTTAGGTTATGCCTTTCTTTGTTTTGGTCTGAGATGTTTGAAATTTATGAAATACATCCTATTGAGGTTTTCATATGTCCTAGGTGTGAACAAGAATACTCCTATCTATTTTTCAATTCAATGTCCATGGCACTAGATACCTCGTCGTCCTGGTTGTCTATACCTTGATGCATTGTATTTAAGTGTTTTATCAAACATAAGGAAATTTGTTTCGTTCATGTCCCAATCCCTAGATAAGAAAATCATCATCACTCATCACCATATATAATAAAGTCTCAATGATTTATAGACTTGTTGGACTTCTACATCTTAGAATTTAGGATCCACCCATCTTATTCTTTGTATTCTTCTATCTTTACTAACATTTCTATCCAAGTATCGAATATATGTGATATATCAAAATATACATGAGGCTACCTATGGTTGATGACTGTCTATACATCATCAAATTTATCTGCTTCAAATATCTAATCTTTCTAAGGAATTACCTTTCATCCTCTAATTAGCAGAACTACTCCTCTCACATTTTTATCGCAATCTCGATCACAAAATTGACATTTCCACTCGATATCTGGAGGGGGCAATCTACTAGTGTATTTCCTTCTGTAGGGGCAATAGTGGCGAATCCAAAAAATAAAACTAAAAATGAATTTTGATCTCGACAGTGTTATTCTTTGAACCAACACAACAGGTACCTCGCTTCAAAGAGGGGGAAAATGTAGACACTTCAAAAGTCCTAATCAGTATTACGCATCTGATTCTGATTTAAAACTAACATCATTTCCTCCTAAATCATTTTTGCACTAACAAATTAATTAAATAATCTTAATTATTTAGTTAAATTCATCAATTTT
The DNA here is from genome assembly GCA_007115665.2 of Sequoiadendron giganteum. Lineage (NCBI taxonomy): Eukaryota > Viridiplantae > Streptophyta > Pinopsida > Cupressales > Cupressaceae > Sequoiadendron > Sequoiadendron giganteum. Next base: position 253,679,584 of record CM021100.1, on the reverse strand, counting down.
TGCTATTAATCAAATAATTAATTTTATTAGATTAATTCACCTTTCTTCTAACTAATGTTCATCATATTTAATTAAATCAAAGCATTTAATTAAATTCTCCTAAATTCCTCTCATTTGATTAAATAAATCAAATCAAATGTCACAATCCCCTAACCCATCCAAGTTAATTAAATCTGAATTAATTAACCCTAAGCTACTTGCTAATAATCATTAGAAAATCTTCTAGCTTTTAGCCCCCTAAAGTTAAATCAACCCATGGTCAACTAACCAGGTTGCACATGAGATTAATTTCTTTTATTTATCTAATTACCTTATTTATCTTCACAATGACATATGCCAAGGAACATTCCTCTCAACCACCTTTTATTCAATTTCCCCCCAAAATGGCTTTAAATACCTCTTACAAAGGCATTTAATTTCACTTACATGTCATCTTGTCTCTTACAAGGGCATTCAATCTCTTTTACATCCTCAACCACATTCTCTTACATTCCAACCACATTCATTTACTTCTTCTTACATCCTTTCAAATCCTCAACCATTTTCATTTATTTCTCTTACATCTCCATTATTCTTCACATTCTTCAAAATGTGCTTCACTCTCATCCAATGGAATTGTGACAAGTGTCACATTCCTATTGACTCCCTTTTTATCCCACATTCACCAATTTCTCTCATTCTTCAACCCTTGAGCCCTATAAGTAGAGACTTTCTCTTCACAATATGGATCCACAAGTTGAAGCATTCTTATTATAGGCAATTTCATTCATTATTCATCATATCATAGCTAATTTATCATCATTTGGAGTCAACTCACGCACTTGAAATCAACAACACCATTGGAGCTTATCAAAGGGATTGGGAAAGAAATTATTTCCACATAAAAGGAGCACCAATCCCCCTATGGGATGAAGTTTTAGCTATTTTTAGTTGATTGCATGTTATCTTTGGTTTGTTTATGCTTTTATTTTCATGTTTTCATCTTGAATTAGTTAAGAATCTCATCTAGGGAATGCTAGATTTGGGTTTTCTAACATGATTAACTATTGGTTGTTGGTCTTGTGTTAGCTTATTATAGATTTGGTGTTCATAATATCTATGTGTGCTTTGATTAATTCCAATCTCTAGAAGTTGGTGAAAAAACTAGTTCATTGATATTGAACTACATAATTTAGTAATCCTCCAAAGCCAACCTTGGATAGAGCCTTACTGCCAGTCAAATGTCCATAGCCCTAGCAATATTATCTATATAATTCCCCCAAAAATAGCTCTACTACCAGACAAGCATTTATAGCCCCGATAGAGATATTTGGATAGCCTAAAGCGTTGAATCTTCTCTTTTGATATTTCTTTCAATATTCACTTTTTATTTGATATTTCTTTGTAAAATCATTTGCTTCAACTTGCACGCAATGAAGCCCACTATTAGGTTGGAAATTATAGTGGTAGCGAAGGTTACTTTTTGACTTTTCATTCAATGCAAATCCCTTCATCATTTCATCAATTCCCAAAAACTCATTTAATTATTCCCTATATGTGCAACTTTCCAGCTAAACTTTACCATCCTTATGCCAAATTCCAGCTAACTATATTTTTCTATCTGTCCAAAAAATATGCATAAGTTAAAATTTAGCAGCAAGTAATCCAACCACTAAATTAGTTCTAAATTTAGAAATGTTAGTTATCACCCTTCCATTTTAATTTTTATGGAAACTGCTAAAATAAAATTGGTTAGCAATTCTGATTTGAAGGTGCTACACTAACATTAATGCATCAGAGTTGTCATGATTACACTTAAGTATGATCATCATACTCTAAAATTAATTCACATGCCTTAACACACACGTATTTCTTCCTTTAATTTTCTAAATGTCGATGTGTGCCACCTCACCAGCTTAATTTTTTGTTCTGCAATGAATACACGGACATGTTCATGATTAATATAGCTCGATAAAATACACTAAAAGGACAACCATTCAATTTTGAAATCTTCAATTTGCTCGATTCATGATCTTCGTACTAGCAAAATTTAAAGCAATGGCCACCGATTTTGTGAGAATTTGTTTTATATAACATTTAACTCTAGAGAAAAGTGCCATGTTGCCACCTCGACTTGCATTTCCCAAGATTTTTATCCAAGCAATTATGTACCGTAGATTTCTCACGACTTTAGATATAAATTCCACACTTCTCCTTCAAATTCTTCACATCTTTTTTCTTTCTTCAGTTTTCTTTTTTTTTTGTTATACTTGTGCTATCTTGCTTCTAGACTTATGGATACTCACATCTGCCTAACTTGCGTTCACCACTGGAATGGCTTCTTGGGTTGAATTACAACCTAGAGACTCGAAAAGGTTTTCTTTCTCAGGACTTCGGCCACCAAATCAGATTTGTGCTTGGTCCTCGAGGAAACTTATGTGGAGTCTAGAGAGTATTATAGGCTGAATTCAGACTTGGCTTCACGATTTGTAGCCTTGATTCTAGACCTTGGGCTTTATGTTGTTGAATTTTGTGATGCTACAAACATGGTAGTGTGGCCTAAATTTCTGGGGAATTTGGATTGTCTTCTCAGTTCTTTGTTTCTCACTCGACCATTGGAATTCCCTCTACTGACGTTATTCCATTGTTTCTGGAACAAGGAGAATTAGTGCCCATCCAACACTTCCTGACTGATTTACATACCCTTGACCTTGATGCTCATAGGAACAACACGTACTTGGGATATACTGCCCTTATGGATGAAGCGTCCCAAATTTATTGATTAGCCACACTTTTCTCTTAGCTAAACTCCTCTTTTTTCCCTTTTAGCTCTTTTTACAATGAGAAATTTTGCATTTCCATGTACATACGAAATATAATGAAAAAAATTGCTTTTTCCATACATTAAGTGTGTAATTATTGTGCATGGTTTTATTTTTTCAATTCACCGTGTAATGTTTTAATAATTTTAAAATCACTCTCATGTATTTCTTAAATTAAGCAAAAAATTTTAATGTCGAGAACATACTAGAAAGCAAACTAACCTAACTAACTAAAATTTACCCTAATTAGGTGATTAACCATAACTAAGCATTTTACCTTAATTTTTACTACTATCTTCATGGTGTTTTTTGTACGAATTATAGTAGGCTTGTCTTTGAATTATCTTGAATACACTTCAAATATCCTACTGCAACAATGAATTATCTTAACTTTTCTACGTTTAACAAATATAAATTCAAATGCGTACTTACCAATGAATTGGCTCATATGTATGGAAATGACCTCATTAAAGGTTGATTGCACATACCTTTGCTAGCTTCTCCATAATCTACCTCCTTCCAGTCCTGGTTCATGGTTTTCCTTTTCACTTTATTCTGCTCCATGAATGACTACACTCATTTATTGATTTGCTTTCTCTCCAATATTTCTCAAGTCCTTGGTCTTGTCTTCACTTTTAATATCACTATTTATTTTGTTAGACCAAGTAGTAACACAATTTACATTATCATCAAGAAGAGACAAAGTAAAAACTTGATACTCTATGTTTTACATGAAATTAAGAATTTCTTCCCTTTTAGGTTGTGGATTCACAGTTAGGGGCAAAAAGAATGCATCTTGAACTCTTTTTCCCCACTCTTTCTCTTCATTATCACCCTCCAAATGTGAGAAGATCGATGACTCATCACTTCCATTTTCACATTGTAGACATGTTGTTTCTAAGTCTTGATGATCTTGATTTCCTTCCTACATTTTTTTAGGAATTTCCTTGTGACACTTACAGTTAATAGATCCATTAGATTTAATATTTAATTTTCTAGTATTTCCAGTTTCGCTAGGGTTAGGCATTTTTTCAAAACCCAATTTTTTTTTCCCCAATAGTTCCTTTCTTTTAGCAGTCAAAGACACTTCCATTAACAAAATCACATTATAGGTAGCCAAACTTACCCTAGTTAAAAAAAATCACTATCAAGTTGACCATGATCGATTGTATCATGAATTCTACACTTGATGACCCTACCGAAGGTGAACAAACTCAAAGGATGAAGCCTCTGGTTAAGGATTTTTTGGAGCTTATCAACATCCATTTTAATTTCCATTACCGAATTTCCTAGACCTTTTCCTCACAAGCAACTTTCCAACTCAAAACCAAGACAATAATTTGACTCCAAATCAAACCCGAAGATGGACCTCCTTCTAGCACCAATTCCTATTGATGATGATGTTAGTCGCACACCAACAATGCAAATAAAATCCTCAAAAACACATTGTAGGGAACCTATCTTACTTGAAAGATTTCACTAGTACAACCTAAATCTTAGGCTAACTCAGCTTAATCCCAAGGCTCATTTATGTCAGGTCTTGACCATACTAAGTTTGCATCAAGGTTTGTTGTTATAATGTTGTTAATCATTAGGAGTAAATGGTTTTTTTCGTCTCTCAAAGGAATCATAAGTATAATCAAAAGATAATCTTGGTTCGGTTTTTTAACAACTTCATGAAATCGGCCAATTTGCAATAACATTTCATGAACTTCAAATAACTTGCATTCACTTAAGTAGATTTATCTTTAAGCATCCAACAATATCATCGAATCAAAAGATTTACAATAATAAAATCCATGCATTCATCTCTTTTTTTGAAACATTTTCTAAAATTTAAACATATATTCTAATAAAGCATAAAAAGTAGTAAAAAGGTAAATTTTACCCCAGGTAATATCCATGCATGCCTCAAGAATTAACAAAACTAGAGAAAACCATTCCATACATCACCAGATTGCTTCACAGTTAAGTAGAGAATGATGCGAGATTTTAAAGAGAGGGGGATCATTTGCCACTAGATAGTGTCAATATGCACCCTTAAAATATGCAACACACAATCATGTCTGATAGGAACAAACAATCAACTATGCAAGATTTCATATCAAGAGATAGCTTTTAAATTGGATTTGATATTGATTACCTTCTAATGAAACATACAAGTTTTTAATCTGAAATGGAACAGGAAAATAGGAAAAAGAACAAAACTTAAAAAAACTTGGTTCTCCAACATCCATAAATTCTAAACTTAACTTAAAATGAAACATCTCTTGGCCTTTTATAGGAACAAGACACTCGGGAAATTCAATCAACATGAGAGGGAATCTAAGGGATGAATCGCAAGGCACATGGAATATGACAACTGGCAGGAGGATTGTTGAATAAGTCAACAGATGTCAACCTTCTTCAGCACTTTAAAATCTTTCAAGACTTAAGTCCTTAAAATGTTTAGGACATCCACCCAGATCAAGAAAATCCACCAAATGAAATGTAGGAACTTCCTATATATTTAGAATGATCAAGTGGACATTTTGTTCCTACACTCAGGTTCTACCCCAAGCTTAATACACTTGGAAGTGAATCACCTTAGGGCTGAGCACACTCCTTTGTTGCATGTGTATTACCAAGATTCCCAGTCTTCCGATATCTAGTTCTTCTTTGCAATGACCTTTTTCCTTGCATGATCTCCTTGCATGATCTTTAAGAGTGTGCTACTAAACCTGGTAGCATCATTGGATCTGATTACAACCCAAGTTTTCTTGACCATCCATACCTGAACACTGCATCACAATATGTTCCTCCTGCAAACAAAAATTCCATATATTAATCCCTTTTAAAATATTCATAAAACTCTCATGAAAATAAAACCATAATTAATAAATCATAATTTTAAACAAATCATAAATATTACACTTTGAAATTTATTCTCACGTAATTATCCCTTTAGGTGGGTTACCAAACATTTTGAACTCCCAAGAAAACTTAGACATTTAACTTCATACTCAACATTGTTATCTGGTACCCGACAACTTCATCTTTTACTAGAATAAAACTCCCTAGATCCCAATCTCCATAGAAACCACCACATTTCCTAGACCTTCACCTCCTAGACCAAAACACTTTACCAAACCTTGTATTAACATTTCAACACTTCTAGCCTTTTGATACCCGGTACCCGGTACCTGCTACATTTGAATCACAAATTACTCCAAAAGACTTCCTTTTAACTTTAGATTTTGATGATCCTTTTTGCTAACCAGAACTTGCCATAATCCTTAATTTTTTACTTGGGTCCCCAAGTCTTATAGTCTTGGGGCATGTTGGGGTAAACCCAAAAAACTAGTTTACAATTCTGTTGAGGAAGGAAAAAGACATTTTCGGAGTTTGAGAAATTTTAGAGGGTTCGCTCGAACTAATGGATTTGAGCGAACATCTTTTAGGTTTCACAAGAACCCCCTAGTTCAAGAGAACCCCTAGTTCATACAAACCCTTGAATTTTGATTGTTTTTTAATTAAAAAGTGGAGTTCTATCGAATGTGGGTTTGCTCAAACCCATGAATTAGGGCTTTTTTAATAAAACATTTGTTTTTCATTCGCTTTCGACTGTCATTTTCTTAGTGGTGAACCCACACTCGAACCTCCTCTAGGTGATCTCTGACAATGACCTCACCACCTTCAGTGATGAGTGTCACCCTCCACTGCATCGACTTCCAGGTTGGTGAATTACATTTTCTTGAAAGTTTCTAGTTGTCATCCAAAGTTCTCAAAAGCTCAAGCATCCATATACTAGACTTTAGGATCACTATATGGATATTTGAACTTTTGAGAACTTTGGATGACTACTAGAATTTAGGATAACCAATTTTGAGGGGTAAAAGTACAAAGCCGTGTCACACTTTCGGCCAACTTATCAGCACAAGTGAATTTTAGTATTTATAATTAAAAAAAATAAAATCAAACATGTGATTTAGTAAGATTCATTCTAGATAAGTTAAATTGTTGGTGTAATTAATTATTTAATTACACTTTATTAAGTTTACTTAGGTAATAATTAGTTTACTTAAATAATAAGTAAGTTTTATTTAATTGAGCTAATTTTAGGTCAAAATTAGGTTTTACCTTTAGGGTTATGCATACTTTGCTTTTATAAAGCAATTCATCTTTTGTAATTTCTATAATTCCTGAATATTATTCATTTGCACATCTTCATGCAAATTGCTCTTGATTTTTTTATTTTTCTCTTGTGGAAGGTATTTCTGGTTTGCATTTCTGATCTTGGTTTCTAACATGGTATCAGAGTCTTGGTTTGCAACCCCTTCTTAGTTTTTGGAGAAATTCAGTATAGAGCAAGTTCGGGGATCCTCGAGGGTTTCATACGTTGAGCTTATTTCTAGAGCATTTTGGATCAAATCAAGCATCTCCATTGGATTCAAAGTGCTGGAATAAGTTAGGATTGGCTTTTGTTTCATTGATGTTCATCACAGTTTGCCAAATCAACAAGGGTTTCAAGTCTAGTGTTTTTGTGCAACATCTGGGGTAGCAAATTTTTTTGAGCATTTTGGGAAAAAAGGGAGGTCACCATTGCGTTCGCAATGGCCAAAAACCCTAGGAATGCCGGTCGTTTGGTCGATTTTGGAGTTGTTGAAAAAAAAGGCAAAAAAATTTGCCAGGGAAGCTGTATGACCTCCCCAACACGCTTCACGAGGCAAAAAAATTCTATAAAAAAGGGAACCTCCATTTAAAAATCAATGCTTCCAAGCGGCCACCATAGTGCCACCCAACGACCACTGTCGCCCAGCTCGTCGTCAGCCTGCATCAAGCCCTGCGAGCCCTCCAGTGCCAGTTGTTGGTCACGTGGGTGACCAGACACTAAGCGCCCAGTCTCGGCGACCACTTCAGCCCCTTCCCGTGGTCACATGGATGAACAGGGGCTCCACTCTAGCCTACAACCGAGATACCGTTGAAAAATAGGCATACGAACTCCATTTTTTGCAAACGAGATACCGTTGAAAAAATGATTCTGATCCCAATCTAGTGGTGCAATCCATTTTTCTATATTTTTCTCTAGTTCTATTTTTCAGGCCTCTAAAGTCAGCAATAGTTGTTTTCAGTCTGGGAGGCATAAGTTTTGACTCGGGAATCAATTTTTCGTGATTCTTGTGGCATCAAAAAGTTGAATCAATCCTCTTCACAGATCTCAGACTTGATTTTTCCATAATTTTTACTAGGTATCTAATTTTTTTGTCAGATCTCAACTTTTACTTTCTTTGTTATTTTCTTGGGAAACATGCAATTCAGGCTATTTCTTTGAGATCCAAGAAATTTGGTTTTTTGCATTAAGAGTATATACTGCTTTTTATTTTATCATGGATTCACATAATATTGCATCCCTTACTCCATTCAACTACTTTAGTTGGAAAAAACAAATGGAGATTCATTTGATGCACAAAGGGTTGTACAGAGTGACCATAGGTACAAAAGTTGAACCTATAAGTGCTGCTGAAAAGAGAAAGTGGTTTAATGGGTGTGATGAAGCTTTTGTTAGAGTAATTGGTTATTTACTTTATTAATTAAACAATATGTGTTTAATTATTTAAAATTACCTTTTATCTCTTTTACACTTAAGCTAACTTTTGGTGCATAATAATTAATTGTTTTATTAATTATTAATGTTCAAACCTAGAGTTTTCCTTTTTTGGGTCTCTTTGACCTATTTGAGGTTGAATTCTTCTCTTTTGTAATAATTCAATTTTACATATTGGAATATATTGAGCTCCACATCTTTGAGCTTTTTTCATGGTGTTCTTGGTTGCTTCTCCTTGCTTCTCCTTGTAACAGGTATTCTTGCTTGCAGAGATCACTGGGCTCCCGTGGTGTTGTATTTGCTCAACTCCAACATGGTATTAGAGTGGCAGATCTGTAGCTACTTGTTCTTGCTTTGAGAATTTTGCATTGGGAGCAAATCTAGGGTTTCAGAAGGTTTTTGTGTGGATTTGGGGGGGGGAGCCTTTTTTTGGAGCACTTTGGGCAAAAACTGACCTCACGGTTGAATCCAGAAGGCCCAAAAACCCCTATTTTCATAAATAGATTGTCTAATTTGGCCACTGTCAACTGGGGAAGCAAAAAAAAATTTACCCAAGGGCCACGACATGCTTTACGAGGTGAAAACGTTCAAAAAAATTTAAAAAAATCATTTTTCAAGGCTTTTTTATTTGGTTTTTGGCACGGCCAGTTGAGAACTCCACCGCTACCGGTCCACCACCAAGCGGCCACTGGCGGCCAGACCCTGCGTTGCTCGCTTCCACTGGCGGCCTGCCCCCACGCCGCCTCCTTCCACCGGCAGCCGCCCGCATCGCCGCCTCCGACCCGCTGACCGCCTCCCATCGGCCACGTGTTGATTGCCGCCCACTAGCCGCTTGCTGACTACCGCCCATCGGTCGTTGCCTGCGACCACCGTCAGCCACCGCCCTTGGCTGCCGCCCCAGGGCCACCGCCTGCGACCGCCGGCTCTCCCAGCCCCGCTGGCTCTCTCAACCCTTGCGGGTGGTCACATGGGTGACCATGGGTTAGCCACCCCAGCCCCCTGGTCCACCCAGGCAACTAGGGGCTTATTATTTTTAGCCCCAGGGTGTTGAAGGGGGCCTAATCAGGCATTTTATGCTCTTTCACTAAATAGGGTGTAACTCGGACGTCTTAGCTCCATTTTTCGAACCGAGATAGACGTTGGTAAGCTGGTTTCGACACCGATCTAATGGTGTAGGAATTTTTTCCAAATTTTACCATTCTGGATATTCTTTTTCCAGTCAAAGTGGGGTTTCTTTTCTGCACTTCTGGAGCCATAGAAGGTGCAAACGGACTTCGTTTTTCGAAAATGAATAGGCGTTGGAGAGATCTCAACACATTTTTTTTCAGATATGTGATTATTTTTATTAGATTTTTCAGGTACACAAGAATTTTTTTTGAAGTATTTTTTGCTTCCGCATTACTTCCTCTTTCTCAGTTTGTACTAGGGTTTGGGTTTATCTTTTGTGGGGGAGTGGTTTTTCTCGCTTTCTGTCATTTATTTCAGAAAACTAGAACACCAAAACTCTCAAAAAAATTAAACCCTTCTGCAACTTCTGTCTAGTATGAAAGATCACATAATAATAAAAAAAACACAAGTAGGTACAGGTGCAGGGTTTCATGGCAGACTCCTCAGTTGAGTTACTCACTTCACACAACTATCACACTTGGAAGTCTCGCATGATGAGGCTTCTCAGGTCATGAGGGTTGTGGTCTTGTTTAGATGCGGTTCAGCCTCAGTTGCAGCGTCCTTTCGAGATTATGCAGCACAGGAACAAGATGGATGAAGCTATGGGGTTGCTATCCATGAACGTTTCCAATAGTATTTTGTTTCACCTTGATGCTTTGGTCACTCCTCAAGCCATGTGGTTGAATTTTGAGACACTTTTTTGAGCCATTAATGAGTTCTGAGCATTACAGATTGAGGCAGAGATGACTTCACTATTACCAGAATCTTTTCCCACTATTGAAGATTTTTTGAACAAGTTCAAAACTATCCGCACTATTTTATAGGGTTGTGGCAAGAATAAGTCAGACACAGAGTGCATTTACTTGATCCTTTCAAAGCTTCGTAGTCCATTTCAGATATTTGCTTCTACCTTCTATTCCACCATGGATGGTCTAGGTGCCAGTTTTACCATGCCTACCTTTGATTTGTTTTGTGAGCATTTGTCTCGAGAGCAGTCTCACCTTTCTTAGATGGATATGCTCTCAGTATCAAAGAACAAAGCATTGGTTGCTCAGTCACCTAAGGAGAAAAAAAAGCAGAAACCAAAGCCCAAGAAAGATTCTATAGGCAGTGAGCATTCCTCCAAAGCACCTCCTGAGTCTGATTCTAAACCCTCTCCTAAGTTTGATTCTAAACAGGGGAAATCTTCGAAGTCTGGTGAGTTTTCCTCCAAGACTAAGCAGAAATCAGGAGACACTTGCAGCTTCTGTGGTAAGGAAGGACATCTAGTTTCTAGGTGTTGGAAACGATTAGAGGCTTTAGAGGAAGCCATGCATCAACAACACATCTCCTCACCTCAGTCTTCTTCTCCTTCCACAGGGAAAGGCCATGCTCTTACTGCTCGAGCATCGCACCATGGGTCCACTTGGATTTTAGATTCTAGTGCTTCTCACCATATGAATCCCTCTCAGTAGTTGGTCACTTCTCTTGCCTCTTGTGGTACTTCACAGATTGCAGTGGGTGACTCTACATAGCTTTCAATCTTGGGTTTAGGTTATGTCTCTTTGGATGGGGGCACTCTATAGGATGTTCTGGTTGTTCCTGACATCTCGACGAACCTCTTGTCCATTTATCAGATTTTCCATACTGGCTCTGGTAGGACAGTTGAGTTCTCACCACATGATGTGGTTTTTTAGGACCTCCATGACTCTGATTTGGTTGTGGCTACTGGGAGTGTTGACACTGCATCTCGTCTTTACAGATTTGATGGATTTGAGCCTTCTGAGGGTACAGGTTCATCTCTTATAGCACATGCAGATTCAGTGAGTCAGCTTTGGCATGAGCGATTGGGCCATGTCAATTACAGATATCTTCAGCAGATGAGTACCCACGCACTTGTTCTTGGTCTTCCATAGATTTCCTACACAGATGGTGTTTGTCATGGTTGTGTGCTTAGCAAGCATCATAGGGATCCCTTTCCGAAGGGAAGTGCCACTCGTACTTTGGCACCCTTGGAGTTGATTCATAGTGACCTCATGTCATTTCCCACTCCTTCTTTTTCTGGGGCCATGTATGTACTCACATTCATTGATGACTTCTCTAGACGCACATGGGTGTACTTCCTTAAGTACAAGTCTGATGTCTTTGATTCCTTTCGAATCTTCAAGACATTTGTAGAGAAGCAGTCTAGCCTTTCTATTCGGCGGATACGTATAGACAATGGGAGGGAGTATGTGAATCAGGCTTTCAAAGATTTTTGCACTGAGCATGCTTTGCAACATCAGTTTACTGTTCCCTACACCCCTCAGTAGAATGGTGTCACTGAGAGAAAGAACAGGACTTTACGAGAGATGGTGAATTGTATGACTTAGTCCAAGTCCATGGATTCATCTTTTTGGGCTGAGGCAGTTAATTGTGCCAACTATATTCAGAATCGGATGCCTCACAAGGCAATTTGACATATGACTCCTGAGGAGGCTTGGTCTCATGACAAGCCTGATGTTTCATCATTCCAAGTATTTGGTAGTGAGGCATGGGCATTTATTCCTGATGCTCAGAGGAGAGCTATGGAGCAAAAGAGTCTACCCCTCATTTTTGTCGGCTACTGTGAGGATGTTAAGGCGTACAAGTTGTTTGACCCTGATTCCAGAGAGGTCTTGTTTCGACGGGATGTCCAGTTTGATGAGTTCCCTCCCATAGTGGATACCCTGTCTCCAGTGTCTACTTCACTACCTACTCCTCCCATTGCAGCTCTTCAAGATTATGTTGAGGATGATTCTGATGAGGATGTTGATGATCCCCCATCTCCACCTCCACTTGCTCCACCTCAGATGCCTAGATGGGCTCGCTTTACTGTTGAGGCCGTAGGATCTATGGTAGGTGATTCTTTAGACACTTGTCGCACTCGTTCTCATACTGTGGGTTCTAGTCTTTTGAGTCATGCTCTTTCAGAGGATCCTTAGAGGTTCTCAGAGGTGACAGGTCACCCTAAGTGGGATAGTGCTATGGCGGAGGAGTATTCTTCTCTGATGAGGAATAATACTTGGGATCTTTGTCCTCTTCCTAAGGGCAGAAAGATGGTTCAGTGCAGATGGTTGTATCGCACCAAATATGCTGTTGATGGTTCTATTGATAAGTACAAAGCATGTCTTGTTGCGAAGGGTTTCTCGCAGGTTGAGGGTATTGATTACTCCAAAACATTTGCACCTGTCGCCAAGATGAATTCTATTCGCTTTGTACTATCACTTGCAGCTTCTAGGGGATGGCCCATTTTTCAGATGGATGTGAAGTGTGCCTTCTTACATGGTGACCTACATGAGGAGATCTATATGGATTAGCCTCAAGGATTTGTGCAGGATGCTTCTTTGGTTTGCAGACTTCAGCGTTCATTATATGGTCTCAAACAGGCCCCTCGGGCTTGGTATGAGAAGATGGATTCTTTTTTGCTTTCCACTAGTTTCAGATGCTGTCATTCTGATCCCACCGTCTATATTCAGAATCTTGAGGGTGAGATCCTGATTCTTGTGCTATATGTTGATGATCTCCTCATCACAGGTAGCTCATCCTCTATGATTCAGCGTGCTCAGCAAGCTTTGATGGAGCAGTTTGAGATGATAGATCTCGGTCTTCTGCACTATTTTCTTGGTCTTCAGGTGATTCAGTCTTCTGATGGGATCTCCATTTACCAGCAGAAGTATGCTTTTGATATACTTCAACGCTTTGGCATGCTTGATTGCAAGCCTTCCCCCACACCTTTTCAGTCAGGAGTTGTTTTGACTACTACTTGCCCCACTCCTTCTATAGATTCTACACTTTACAGGCAATTGGTTGGCAGTTTGTTGTACCTAACTCACATTCATCCTAATCTTTCCTTTGCGGTTGGCCTTGTCTCTCGATTCTCCCATGATCCTCATGAGAGTCATTGGCAAGCTGCCAAACGTATTTTGAGGTACATTCAGGGCACCATTTCTTATGGCATTCACTACACATCAGGGGTTCCTCACATTGTTGGCTACACTGACTCAGATTGGGCTGGTGATGTCAATGATCGAAAGTCTACTTTTGGCTTTGTTTTCTGTCTTGGCTCTGGTCCTATCACATGGTCTTGCAAGAAGCAGACTGCTCATGCATTATCATCTATAGAGACTGAGTACCGAGCTGTTGTGCTCGCTAGTCAGGAGATTTTATGGCTTCGAGAGTTGATGACTGAGTTTGGTTTTCTTCCTGATAGTCACACTATTCTCTGGTGCGACAATCAGAGTGCTATACACATTTCTCGCAACCCGGTGGAGCATTAGCAGATGAAGCACATTGAGCTTCATATGCATTTCATCCAACAGTTGATTCAGGATGGTTCTCTCATCTTGGAGTATATTCCCACTGTCGAGCAGGTTGCAAACATCTTCACGAAGCCTTTTGCATCGCCACACTATCTTCAGTTGCACTCTATGCTTGGGGTGAAGGAAGTTGTCCTTGGGGGGTCTTTATGAGGCCTTCCTTCCTTCATGTTTCTTTCAGCATGTTCTTTTATCTCTTTTTGGAGAGGAGTTTTTTTTCCCACTAGGTTTTCTCCTTTTCTCCGTTTCATAGAGATTTCCTTGTATTTGGGTACCTAATCAGGCCTAGTTGCCGAGACCCATTGCTTTTGCTTTCAGTAGCTTCTTCTAGGTTTTAGCTTCTCCCTAATTCTAGCTTAAGGGGGGGTGCTAGAGTAATTGGTTATTTACTTTATTAATTAAAAAATATGTGTTTAATTATTTAAAGTTACCTTTTATCTCTTTTACACTTAAGCTAACTTTTGGTGCATAATAATTAATTGTTTTATTAATTATTAATGTTCAAACCTAGAGTTTTCCTTTTTTGGGTCTCTTTGACCTATTTGAGGTTGAATTCTTCTCTTTTGTAATAATTCAATTTTACATATTGGAATATATTGAGCTCCACATCTTTGAGCTTTTTTCATGGTGTTCTTGGTTGCTTCTCCTTGCTTCTCCTTGTAATAGGTATTCTTGCTTGCAGAGATCACTTGGCTCCTATGGTGTTGTATTTGCTCAACTCCAACAACTTTTGGTACATTATGTTTGTCTATTTCTCTTGATCTTATTTTTCATGTTGAGTCTTGCACTACACCCCATTAGATTTGGACTACTTTAGGGTCTTTGTTTGGGAAGCAGGATACTATGAGAGGATTTTAGATGGAGAATGAGCTTATTGGCTTAAATCCTAGGGATTTTGATAGCATCTAGGATTTCTTCACAAAACTCAAGTCTCTTATATTGCAATTGACACTGTGTGGTATTCGGAAGCAAGACTCTCAGTTGATATTTTTCCATTCTTTCTAAGCTTGGACTAGATTATTCAGTTTTTGTATCTACCTTTTATGCCACTAGGGATGATCTTGGTACTCGGTTTACTATGCCATATCTTGATGACTTTGCTTCATCTCTCACTTGAGAGCAAACTGAGTTGGCTAGCATGGGCAAGTTGAAACCTTCTACATCACAGGCACTTATTACATCTTAGGGGCACAAAGATCAGAAGGATTCCAGTGGAAAGGGAAAGAAACAAAAACAAAAGGATTCAAAATGTCATGAGCAACAAAAGGAGTCCTCAGATTCATCCTCCTCTTCAAAGGGGAGATCATTTAAGAAGGAGAAGGTTACATTTGCATATTGCAAGAGGGAAGGACATGCAAAACATAGTTGCTATAAGAAGGACATTGATGAGCTGAAGCATCTTCTTCAGAAACATCAGATTGATTTTATTTCTAGGATGTCTGCATCATCTCCTTCCCCTCATTCTTCTTCTTCACAATAGTCTAACAAGGGCACAACTAGTTTGCATACTTCATCAGATATGCAGGGACACACTCTTTGTGCTTATTCAGGTTATGGATCAGGGAGATGACTTCTAGATTCAAGAGTGTCTCATCATATGGCATCTTCACAGTCTATGTTCACTTCCTTTGAGCCTTGCACTATGTCTCCTATTGATGGGAAAAAATACATACATGAGTGTTACAGGGAAGGGATCTATTAGTTTTGGAGACAACACTTTTCAGGATTTCTTGTGTGTTCCTCATTTGACGAACAACCTTCCTTCCATTTATTATATCACGCATGGAGGAAATGGGAGATTTGTGGAGTTCACACTTGATTCAGTTATCATCAAAGACTTGGAGAGTAGAGCAATTATTTCTACTAGGGTGATGGATCACTCATCTTGGTTGTATTCCTTTACAATTTTTTGTTCTAATGGTGCTTTATTTCCTACAGTTGTTCCTCACACTTCTAGTGTGAATCATCATTCAGAGGAGACATTTGGCTTCTTGAACATTGGAGTTCTCACTTTAGATCCAGTTCTTGAGCCATCCATTCCATCTCCTCCACCTACTTTTGTAGTTGTTGATACTTTTATGGTTATAGATGTAGTTTCTTCTGTTTCAGTGCAGTAGGACCTAGTTGATCATACATCTTTGGAGGTTTCTCTTGAGTCTTCACCAACTTTGAATTCTTCATTGGTTGAGGTCACACCTGCTTTTGTGGATACATCTTGGGCTTCACCTAATTCACCTTTAGAGATTGCTTTCATGAGGCTTCTTCCCTCTCACTTCTTTTCGGAGATGCGGTTTCTTCAGTCTTTTTTGAGCTACTTCATTATGGGGGGATATGTGATCTCTTTCTTCCTCTCTTCTAGGGGGGTTCTTTCATGTATCTTCATGATGGATGGTGTCCTTGGGGGGGTCTTATGGAGTCCTCCATCTTTCATCATTTAGTTGTTTTTCATCCTATTTTTTGGAGAGGAGTTTTGACCCATGTGGTTTTCTCCTTTACCCCAGTTTGGTTTAGTTTGCATTGCATTTGTACATGGGTACCTAACATGGACTAGTTTCTGGGACCCATTCATGCATTCATCCTAGCATTAGTCTCCCTAAGTTGCACTTAAGGGGGGGTGTTGGTGTAATTAATTATTTAATTACACTTTATTAAGTTTACTTAGGTAATAATTAGTTTACTTAATTAATAAGTAAGCTTTATTTAGTTGAGCTAATTTTAGGTCAAAATTAGGTTTTACCTTTAAGGTTATGCATACTTTTCTTTTATAAAGCAATTCATCTTTTGTAATTTCTTTAATTCCTGAATATTATTCATTTGCACATCTTCATGCAAATTGCTCTTGCTTTTTACATTTTTCTCTTGTGGAAGGTATTTCTAGTTTGCATTTCTGATCTTGGTTTCTAACATTAATATGTCCACAACTTTTCCAACTAAAATTGTTGGCTAAATGCATATGTAGCACCACTTTGAGGCCAATTTACTAAAAAAATAAAATTATTTAAAAATTTAATGTTTCAACAACTCCTACTCATATAAATATATATTTTTTAAATGTAAAAATACCCTTTTGTAGATCCATAAGTGTAGTTTTCAAATATTTATTTATTTTAATAGTTCAATTAATATTTTTATTTTTTACTAAAAGTAGGTTATCAGCTCAAAAATATTAGGTTGATTACCATATCAATAAAAATACTAAAACTTATTAAAAAAATTTAAAAAATATGATGCCCTAGATAAAAGAATCTAGATTAAGATAGTATATTTTTTTTTCTATTTTAGATAAATTTTTAATATAAAAGTTGACGTCGAGTTGAAACAACCTTGTTTTAATACACACACATTTAAATATTTATTTCAAATTATATATTTTTTAAAATTACAAAACAAAATATCCATGCTCTAAAGTTTGAAGTTATAAATACACAAAAAAATTGAAAGAAAAAAAAGATAAGTTACTATATAAAGCTTGATGTCTCATGCAACGTCATTTTTCAACATTATCAGCAACTAAATTATAGTGTTAATTTATAAAAAAACTATGTTCAAATAAATTTTTAACTTTTTCAAAAAAAGACAAACATAAAATATACTAAAAAATACACATTTTATTAGTTTACATAATTTGAAATTTTGAAACATATATGCCACTTTCTACTGATTCAAGTTTAAAAGTTAGATCAGTGTTGGTTGTTTCTTTATAAAAGTGTGACACAACTTTGTACTTTTATCTTGAGGAACTTGAGGTTGAAGAGATCTCTAAGGAATAAGAAGAGGTGGATCAACAATTGTAGAGAAAGAAACAAACAAGGACCCTAGGGACCTCACCAATCAAATTGGAACCCCAAAAGAAAGAAAAAAAGAAGGAAACACCAGAACAACAACCTTTGACACTTTCAATAGGGCCAATAAATGTGCTTGATAAATTTAATGCTATTGTCAACCATGGGATGCTACCATAGATCCTAAACATGTATAAGGAGTATGACAAAGAAAATCAAGACAAATTAATCTAAAGTTTAACAAGATGTGTCAATTACTTGAACAAAAGTCTTGAGGAATCCATGGATGGATTCCCCCATAGGATTGTCATAACTATAAGGGAAAAAAGGGCTAAAGCCTTAGCCTGAGAAGAAAAAATCAAAGAGAAAGCCATATCGACAATTAGCACCATTATGGTTGAGCAACAAAAACAAGCTTTGGCACATGCACAAGAACTTCAAACAAAATAATGCATCGACATATTGATGCAAGATGATTCAGATGACATAGAAGCTCTCTGGAAAGAAACATAGGAAGTCACCTAAAAAAATTTGAGACAATGACAAAGAACTCAAAGAAAGGCCTAAAACAAGGAGAAAATGTTGCTCAAGAAGAAAATATTTCTGAAGAAGCTAGAGAAGAAGGAAATTTTTCTCAAGAAACTAGAGACTAGGAAAATGTTCCTCTAGAAATCGATGAAGAAGAACAGACAAAAAAAATAGAAACAAAAGTAGAAGAAGATGGGGCAGAAACAAAGAAGGATAAGGATGACTCCAGGGAAGTATCCAACCCCTCGGATACCATCTCCATAATAAAAACTTCTTGGCTCAATAATAGAAAATTCAACCAATCTTGTCTCCCCATCTACTCCAAGTACCACTAGTAAGATCATAGGTGAATCTCTCTAGAATGTCACCAATCTAGAAAATACAATTGGGAGACATTTTTCATGCAACTACTAGAGAGGAGCTCCTACAAGAAAATGTAGAACAAATTGAGCAACTCCAGGAAGCCATAAATACACTACAAAAGGCTATACCCATGTTTCCAAAGATCAATCCCTCCCTTTGCCATGAAATTTATAACAATTGGTCATCATAAAACAAACTATTTTGATATCGAGGAAGGATAACATCATAAAAGAATCTTAGTACTACCTTATCCAGAAAAACACCCAAGAGTTCATCAAGAGATGTGCTTCTACAAAAACTCAGTTGGAGGTACAAATTCAATAGATTGAGAATAGAATTAAGGATGTCAGTGTAATCTATCATTTCTACTTATTATGGCCCAACACAACTAAGAAACTTTGGGACTAAATCACACAAGTAGAGGAGAAAATAACACAAATGAGTTACAACCCCTTGTAGGATCTGAGTGGCACACAGGATAGCATAGAGCACATTCACATCTAACTCCAACAACTCAACACACAAAGATAGTTTCTTAAGGAACAACTACAACAACTAAGGCAGATAGTCAACAATGATTTGAGGTTCTTCTAGTTGATTCTTAGAGAAGCAAAAAAATAGCCAATAGTATTACAATTCCCAACACTCTATCAGAGGCTAAATAAATGCTAGCCCAAGTCCAAGCAAAAATTGGTATACTCCTTTAGGCATAGGCACATTGGGCGGCTACATTGGCACAACTCAAGGTGGAATACCAAAACATCCTTCCTTGAACAACATGTATTGAGGACAAGCCATCATTTTAAAAGGGGGGTGATGTTAGCAAGTCAAAGGGTGAAAATAGAGCATACTGATAGAAGACTATAGTATTGATAGAGCCATCAACCACTAGGAAGAAGTTAGATCTCTTTAGGAAAACAAATATATATATATATGTTTTATGTTTAATAGATAGAAAGAGAGATATATGAGAAAAGAGATATATAATAGAATATAGCAATAATAGACTAATGGAGCAGAGACTAGACCTACCATTTTGTACCTGTTATGATATACTATATATATACTAGAAGGCATTATAAGAAAGAAATATGTGTTATGGATATCTAAATAATTTCTTTTGTTGAGTACACTAATGTATAAATTATGGATTCCTTATAGATTCCTACCACATACTTGTTTCTCTATTGTATCCTCTCGAGTATAAACTGACTACTTAGGGAATATTAGGGTATAGATCCTTTCTAAATTGTACTACCCCCATTCCTCTTGCCAACACTTCCTTTCTCTCATTTTCTCCCTTTTCCTTTGAAATAATTCTTCATTTCTTTGTTTCTTATTTATTCAACAAATCAATATGTGCATTTGAATTCAAAATATGTGATTTCCTACTTAGATGTAGCACCTAAAATCGACCTCTATTTGACAATTACTACATGCTTTGCATTTAAAGTTGCAAAAAATTACAATTTGTGGTTGTTATTGTTGATCGTTAACTTGTGTGCATGCCACAAATCCAACTTCCTAGTCACCTTTTTAGCATCCACTCCTTCTGCTCCATCATTTACATCCCAATTTCTTACATTGGTGAAGTAGTGGATGAAATCTTCTAGATCATTATTTGGCGGTGATGGCATGGAGAGACCTTCATCCCCTTCACTAGAATTTAAATGCACCCCTAGGTTTAAAGTTTCGTCTTTAAACCACCCTGATTGCTTTGTATGTGATGCTAGACTGAGACCTTCTTTAATTTTTGTAGCCTCATTGAAGGTTGTTTGAATAATAGGGAATTATTTTCATGCAATTCAACATTATTATTCTATGTGAAATGTCCTTCTAAGTCATTTGTTACATTTGAGACATTGCTTTCATTGAACGTTTCCACAAAATTGTCAATTTGATCTTCATTAAAACAAACTAGCCTCAAACAAGACTCCACTGCAATAGACTGTGCATCATCCTCAACTGTCATGGCCTCAAATTTTTCTCCCATAGTGGTTTATTCATCTTCAACTACAAAGGATTCACTTGGCCTCATATCCTTGTCAAGTGCATGTTGATTTAACGACCAAATTCCTATTCTTAGAAAACCACTTATAATATTACACACACTCAAAGCCTATGCAAAGGCCTTACTGGTAAGATTTGTTAACTCTTCCCTTCCAATTTCAATTTGGGTGTGTGTAGACATCCATACACTCTACTATTTGAAGTAATTTCTGAAAGGAGAAAATATGCTGACATCAAGGGGCTAAAACTTGTGGCTAGTATGTGTTGGTAGCATGAGAAAATCAATGCCTATATGCCTTACTTCTTTGATTATCTTGAAGGCCATGTGGCTTCCATGATCATTAAAGATAAGAAGTGCTCTATTTGTCGGTAAAATCCTACCTAGGACTAATGCACCAAAGTGCTTGAACCAATTGACAAACAATTATTTTTTCATCCAAGCATGCTCTTGGGCTGCCATGCATGCCCCTAGCTCACAATTAGCAATGTAGTATTTCATGTATCTCTTCAACTTGAACAAGTAAAAACTAGGTATAACATGTCTTGTTGAATTAAAGCATGCTAAAACAATATTCATTCTCTAATTTTGAAGATCAAATGTGGTACACATCTAGACCCCATCCTTGCAATAACTTGCATTCCATAATATCCGCCAACTTGCACACCTATTTTATCCTAGCACCATTAACTATGCAAATGTATTTGTTAATATAATATGTAATGATACTGGCATCCTTTGCAAGTGGGGGTATATGTAACAATAAATAAATATTATAAATTATAAATGTGGGTTTTTGTGTGCAACTTGTCTTGTATTGTAAATGAAAATGTATGTGTAGTTGACTACATACATTGGTCAACTACACATTGACTTGTGAAAATGTATTGGTGCTTTTACAACAAGTTATTAGATTAAACTAACAATCACACCTTAGGGTGCAATGCGTACGTCGAAGACGTGTGGAAGGTCAATTAAGATAAATTTTGGTCTAATTTTTGCATACATTTATGTAATAGATGAGGTCAATTGGTAGGACATTTAGTAAATGATGTTGTTTGTGCAACAAATGTCTCAATGGAGAAGTGATATTTTTAAATCAACTATGCATCCACTTACAGTGATCCAAACATGATTGAAATAAAACCTCTAAATTAGGAAGATAATCAGGCCCCATTACCAACAGGCTCATGTTATGTTTGCAATACAAAGAGAGGGAGAGATAAGGATAGAAAGGGGGGGAGATAGGGGAAGAGTGAGTGAGAGAGAGTGGTAAGGAGATAGAGGTAGAGAGGAAGATAGAGATGGAGATGGAGATGGATAAGGAGAGGGATATGGAGAGAAGGAGAGAAGGAGAGAAGGAGAGGGATATATAAAGAGAGAGAGGAGAGAGGGATATATAGAGATGTAAGAGATAAATATATAGAGAGGGATAGAGAGGGAAATAGATGGATGGATAGAGAGAGGGGGAAACATCTAGAGAAAATTGGGGAGAGAGGAAAATAGAGGTAAAGATTTAGATATAGTGAGAGAGGAAGAGGGAGACAAATAGATAGAAGAGAAATATAGAGAGAGATATGGAGATAAAGAGGATGCGATAGAGAGATATAGAGGTAGAGGGAGAGATACAAAGATATAGATGGTGAGATAGAGTGTTAGAGAGATAGAGATATAAGGAGATAAACATAAAGGAGGAGACAAAGAGAGAGAGAGTGAGAAAGAGAGACAAATAGAGGGAAATGGAGAGAGGTAAATAGAGATGGAGAGAGGGAGAGAAATAGGGGAGATAGAGAAAGGGAGAAAGAAGTAGGGGGAGATAGATATATAGGAAGATAAATCTAGAGAGATAGAGATATATGGGAAGAGAAAGGTAGAGAGGTAGAGATAGAGAGATAGATAGGGGATAGGGAGAGGAGGAGGAAGAGATGTGGAGAGATAGAGAGAGGGGGGAGATAGAGAGAGAGGAGGGAGAGAAAGGAGAGAGATAGGAGAGGAGAGAGATAGAGAAGAGGGGGAGAGAGGGAGAGAGATAAGTTGAAGAGGAAGAGAGAGAAGAGGGGGGAGAGGGAGAGAAAGAAGAGGGTAGAGAGAGGGAGATTGATCCATGGTGAGGGAGAGAGAAGATGGGAGAGAGAGGGAGAGATAGCTCAATATAAAGAGGGGGCAGAGGGAGAGAGAGCTCCATAGATAGAGAGGGGGAGAGGGAGTGACATAGATAGTGGGAAGTATGGAGAGATAGGGAGCAATAGGGAGAGATATATCAATCACCCTCCCTATATCTTTATCTATTCATCTTTATCTCTCTATATTTCTACCTCTCTCTATCTCTTTGTATCCCTCTCTATTTGTTTCTTATTATCCCCCTCTCTCTAGATATATATATCTTTTCTTCCCTCTATTTATCTTTATCTCCCTATCTCTTTATGCGACTTTATCTCTATGTCTCTCCTCTTCTCTCTTTCTTTTTTCCTTTATATATTTTTCTCTATCTCTCTCACTACCTCCCTCTTTCTCCGTCCCACTCTATTCCTCTATATCTCTACATATCTCTTTATATCTCTTTGTCTCCTTCTTTATCTCTCTATTTTCTATTTATCTCTATCTCTATCTCTATCTCTATCTCTATCTATGTTTCTCTCTAGATTCTCTCCCTTTTTCTCCCATCCCTCTTTTCATCCCTTTATTTCTATATCCATTCCTCTCTTTATCTATCTTCCTCTCTTTCTCTTCCTTTGTCTCATTTTTCTCCCTCCCTCTTGCCCTCTTTCTCTTTTCTCTCTACCTATCTATATCTTATCTTTATATCCCTCCCCCTTTTCACTTCTTTTATCTTTCTCTCTTTCTCTCTCTATATGTTTATCTCCTTAAGTGTGCAATGGGTACATTGAATAGGTCTTAAAGGTGAATTATCATATCTATAATCAAATGACATGCTACCTTGAGCATAACTCCCTAAAGACACATGACATCCTCAGATCCTTGACATAAAACAACCAATCAAAAGTGAGTCTCTTTTTACTCTCTTTTCCTTTGTATCTCTTATATTTCTCTCTCTTATGCTCTATCTCTCTTTGTCTATTCCTCTTTTTCAATCTATGTCTCCATCTCTCTCTCTCTCTCTCAATATATATCTATCTAAATTTGTCTCTTTCATCTTTTGAGTTTCTCTCTTTTTATTAGCGGATAGGCTACATATAGTGTGAGATTTGAGCCTAAAACAAGTCTCACGCCTCCAAACCACTATTGAGTCATTGGAAAACAAGTTTCAACTGGCATTTAATGGTAAACCAACTACCGTTTAATGGTAAAATCCTCTAAAATATTAGGTAAAAGCCTCCAAAATCTCACTTATCACATAAAAGCTAGATAACTATTGGTTGGACAACTAGATGAGAACATTGTATTTCCATTTGCAGTATTTTTTTGTCAATTTGATGGCAACTTCTTTTTTCATTTGCATTGATTTATGTTTTAAATTTGTATGCAAATATTTCATAATGAGATAATACTTAATTTCTTTAAAGAAAAAAATCTAGATTTGTCTAAATTTATTTCATTCTATTATTTAGCATTTATTATTAATTGTTTAATCTAGCTACATGTAACTAGAATTTGCAGCGCATCCATGCACACGCACATACTCTCTAACATATTAACACATATATAGTTTTCTATCGGCATAATCTTTGAACCTCTTTTAGGCGCAAGTGCTAGTATATATACCTCTCTCTATATAGAATTGTCTCTCCCTCTATCTCTCTTTCTTTTTCCTAATCTCTCCAAAGATTAGATTTTTTAATATATTAATTTAATTTGTTCTATATAAAAATACATTAATTATAGAATGTAATATATAATAATATAACTTATATATACTATTATATACAATAATAAATATAACTATATTATATATCATGTAATTTATTATATAAAATATAGTCTATATATATATATAATATATTAACTATATTTTATATTTTATATTATATAAAAATATAATACTTCTTAATTATTAATTATAATAATTTTATATAAATATTTAATAGTTTTCTTAAAAAATATAAGTATAATTATATTATTTATAATATATTTTTAAAACCGTGTGGAAACTTTATTTTCAAGGTGCAACTCATCAATCATGCGATGTCACATCAACGCTCAACTATCTATGATGTGACTAAAAAAAAGAAAAACAACCAAAAAAATTGATGAAAAATGATGAACGGCTGAGATTCGTTTAATCGTCCGTTTAATCGTCTTGCATTGATACTGACGCAAGGTAGCCATCGATGAATTTAGAGCCTTTGCTTGGAAATTCAGTAAAGGGCGTATGATGTAACATATTTTCTAGACGCAACCTTTCCACGCGTTTGGCATATCCTCTACACGACTTTAGATTCCTTTCGTGAGCTTTACGGAACCTTTCCACGCGTTTGGCATTTCTTCTTCATCGCTTCAATGCGACGTTTTTATTAACCATCGTGGAGTCGATGTGAAACACAAACTTGCCAGCACAATCTATCATACTCTTCATCTCTTGGGATTGCAAGCGTTTCTCGATGAAGAAGTGCTTGAGCTCGGCGATGTCTTTCCAGTGGAGTTAAAAGCAGCAATGGATCATGCTTCCCTTCATATTGCTATTTTTTCTCCTAACTATGCCCAATCCGCCTGGTGTTTGGCTGAGCTATCCTTCATTATCAAAACTGGCACAAAAATCATTCCCATTTTTTATTATGGTGATCCCTCCGACCTCAGATGGGTTGCTCAAAAGAAAGGAATTTATGCTGATGCATTCTCTCAACATCAACAGAAGGGTAGATACAGCCCAGAGAAGCTTCAAGAGTGGATGCAAGCGCTCCACCACGTTTCATATATCGAGGGTCATAAAATTAATGTTGATAGCGGGTAAGTATTAAATACTATCTTTCCTCTCTAATCAAATCTTACATTGCAAGACATACCTCTATTCCTTCAATCATTATTGCAGTTGAGTGAGCAGTGCTTATTTCGTTTGGGTATTTATTTTTCTTTTGCAAATGCTTAGGGATGAGGGAAGGGGTTTGAAGAATGTCGTGAATTGTGTGGTAAAAGCCATGAAAAGGGTTCCATTCGAGGTAGCCAAACATCCAGTTGGAATGGATAAGATTGTAAGCAACTTTGAGAGTTATGCACTCCAATCGGCGCAGAAGTACCAGAATGTAAAAATTGAGGGGATCGTGGGCATGGGAGGCAGTGGCAAAACCACGTTGGCGAAAGAGTTGTTCAATAGGAAATGCCTGTCGTTTGAAAGGAGTAGTTTTATTTTTGACGTGCGAGCAGCAGCCCAAAATGATTTGCACAAGAAGCAGAAAAAACTTCTCCAGGACCTCGGAATCTCTGATTTGTCATTTGACAATGTAGAAGATGGAAAAGAATTTTTTCAAATCGTTTGAGAAATTTTCGTGCTCTCGTTGTTCTAGATGATGTAGATCACACAGATCAGCTAGATGCTCTACTGCCCAATATCGACAACCTTGGATCTGATAGTCTTGTGATTGTCACAACTAGGGAGTTGGGAGTCCTTACATCATGGGATATCTATTCCCCACATATAAAATGCCTGGATTGAATGACTTGCAAGCAAAGCAGCGTTTCTGTTGGCATGCATCTTTGCGGCCGGGCTTAAACATCACAGCTTAGTGTGGGCCCCACTTTACGGTCACCTCTTTTCTGTTTCCGTTTCGATGCAAAGTTTAACTGCGCATGTAATCGTATAAGATACGGAGTATAAATGATTTGGTGAAAAGCAAAATAAGTAGTAAGTGTTAATGTTAAAACATATTACATATTATAATTATATTAGATATTATTTGATGTTATATTATATTTATATATTTTTATTATATATTTATCTATTATAATATATATATTTATATATTATATATTTTTACATAATGTTATTTACATATAATATATTATAAACTTATAAATAACATATAAAAAACATAATAAATATAATATAATTCTTAATAGGAGAATGAATAGCTTATTTATTTGTCAATTGAAATATTTTTGGATTAAAATATCACAATGTGTTATATGGTAATGTGTATTTTTAAATATTTGAATAATTAATTAATTGTATCTAGCTTTTATTTAGTATTTGTTGAATTTATTTTTAGTTTTATAAATGAAAAATATTGTATTATGTTATAATAATGATTTTTATTGTCGAATATATATTGAATGATTATTTTATTAAATTTTGTTGTAATTGATTTTGTTAGATATCACAAAAAATATGTAATTTAGGATAATAGACATTGATAAATTAGTTGTTATGTAAGTTATAAAAATTAACAAAAATATCATAAAAGTTTTACAAGGAAAAATGCATATTTAGCTATTTTTGTCATAATAGAATGTGAATTATCTAACAATTTATTAGAGCATCATGGTCTCAAATATTATAGCAAGACATATGATTGAATTATTAAGCACAATTTATACATCAAAATATCTCTACATTGCAAATGAAATTAAGTACATGCACCTTCTTTGTTAGTTTTAAAAATGTGTTTGTCTAGTATTATTGTTAAACAACTTATATATTTAGTCTCATTTATTATTTTTATTTTTGTTTATATAATTTAACTTGACCTAGATATTTATGTGATATTGGTTTTATAATTTCCTTACATATAAATTTGCAAACTCATATAATCCCTAGTTTTTAGCATTTAGGAAAGATGTTTTCTAATTTTATTTGTAGATCTAAATGTTTGTTGATTTTATAATTTTGAAATTATTTTTAAAACTTATTTGATCATTATTACCTTTTTTTCATTTTGCTTGCATATGCCAATGTTTTTCATTTTCCCTTGAGAAGTACTCTATTGAATTCCACAATGGTCATGCATTAAGCTAATAATAGTATAGTTAATTTTTAAAAAGATAATACCTATCATAATGGGAAAGAGATAGTTGATGATCATGATAACCATGTTGAAAAAACAAATCTATGCAAGATATTACTTTTTCTAACATATTTTTTATTCTTTTGATCTTGCAACTTTAGATTCTTTTTATAATTAAATATTTAGATGCCTCCTTATATAGTCAAAGAAAGGATTGTTTCAAGATCTCCTTCATAAGTGAATCAAAATTTCATCATTTTTTAAGAATAATGAACTTCTATGTATGATTGTTGAGGACTTCATCTGATCTAGAGCATATTGGGGAAAATACATTCTTGTGTACTCCATTAAAGGGCATCCATTTTAAATTTTTCATGAAATAGTTACTTTTTGTAGGGGATGGGATCATCAAACATTTCTATCAACTCAACAATTTATATGTTAAACACTACTATTCCATGGTGGTCACTAGACATACCATGACAAAAGTATAATTACCCTTCTCCAAACACAATCTCCCCATGATAGTATTAGAAAATTCATAATAATCCAAGGAAGTGTTGGAATGTAAAGGATTTTATCTACTTATTTTAAATTCCTTATTTTGGTTTTTGTTTAACCATGAAGGTTTCTATATTAATAAATATTGATGTAATCCAAAGGTGAGAATTCATGGTTTCCTCTTGAAAAAGAGTTGTAATTTATTGTCACTACTTAGTATGATTTTACATAATATTATTTACATATACATATTATATAATATATACAATATTATATATAAATATATTATAAACATATAAATAATGTATAATAAAATATAATAAATATAACATAATTTTTAATATGTATTTTATACAATAATATATATTAAATAATATTATATTTTATATAATATAATATAATATTGGCAAAACAAGTATTATATATATTTATATTTATATATTATATAAAACATATATTATATTATTATATAAAAATATATTAATATATTACTTATATATTTATTTTATCTTCATCTATTCTAGAATAGATGAATATAATAAAATATAAATATAGTAGGATATATATATTTTATATAATATAATATAATTTATAAAAAAAAAAATCGTATTTTATTATATTATATAAAATACATATTAAAAATTATATTATATTTATTATATTTTATTATATATTATTTATATGTTTATGATATACTTTATTTATATAATATGTGTATATAAATAATATTATGTAAAAAAGACATAATATATAAATATATAAAAACAATATAAATATATAATAAAAAGATATAAATGAATATAAAATATAATAAATATAACATAATTTTTAATATGTATCTTATAAAATAATATATATTAAATAATATTACATTTTATGTAATATATATATATATATATATATATATATTTATTATATTATATATAATATATAAATTTAATATAACATCAAATAATATCTAATATAAATATAATATAATTTATAATATATATTTAACAATTAACAGTTTGACCAGTTGAAGGTAGTATTTATTTTGCATTTCATGTAAGTTATCTAATACTCCAGATTATAAACACAGTTAAAAAATTTTACCAACAGTTCCATTGAAACGGAACGGGAAAGAGGTAAGGTAAAGTGGGGCCCACACACTCAGCTGTCAGCTTAGCGTGTGACGTTTAAGCCCGACGTGCTACCCTTTACACTCTCTGGATTTGAAATTTTAGTTGAAGATTTCTTGAAAGCTTGCCAAGGATTACCCCTGTCTCCTGAAGATCTTAGGTGGACAGTTACATGGAAGAAAATCTAAAGATTACTAGCAGTATCAACTACATAAAATATCAAGAATATTGCCTTCCGACATCATAAAAAGGCTACAAGTAAGCTTCGATGCGCTGGATAAGGAAGAGCAAGAGATGTTTTTGGATGTAGCTTGTTTTCTCATTGGAGAAGAGACAGCTGTGGCCATTGCATTGTGGGATGGATCCGGTTGGAGTGGTCTGCATGGATTGGAAACACCTGTGAATAAGTGTCTTGTGGAGCTCATCTACAAGTACAAGCAGGGAGAGACAATACGGATGCACGATCATCTTCGTGATATGGGGAGAGAGATTGCAACTACACACTCGCCAGATCGTTATTGGTCTCCACAGCAGATTCTCAACATTCACAAACATTCTCGGGTAAAAGGGATTGATAGATGCAAATGATTAATTTAGCTTGATAGAGAACAGCTTTATCACTTTGGCTACAGTATTTACTATCAATGGATGCAGGACACTAGTATGCCTGTCTATAATCTTTTTATAAATGAGTCAAATTTATTTTTAACATTTTATATTGTTGGCTTTCCATTCAGGAAAGAGCGCCGATTAGGGGGATAAGTTCTAAAACTTTGAACTCGCAATTGTTTTTGAAGAGGTCGGTGGGTACTTCGAGGAGAGGGTTTAAATGGCCTAGATCTTCCCTTAGCTCAGAGATTCTTCTTGTTAGTGGAAATGAACTTACAGAAGAAATTGGCTCTCTATCAGAAGACCTTGTCTGGCTTCGTTGGGATAGGTTTCCCCACAGGAATCTTCCTTCATGGGTTCCATTGACAAGTTTAACTGTATTACAGATTTCTCGGGCACACATAGAATATTTGTGGGCAGACAATGCGGACGTAAGTATCTTGCTTTGTTTTTGTTTTAAGAGAACACTTCTAAATTGAATGTTCAAGGATTTCTAATTAAAATAAAAATATGTTGCCTGCAGCCTCCGTTGAAGTTGATAGAGCTGAATATTGATTCACACAGCAAGTTTCTAAGTTTTCCCGCTTCAATAGGGCGTCTTAAGCATTTGAAAAGATTAATATTCCACAACGCCAAGAACTACGGATTCAATGTAAGCAGCCTGCCAGAAGAGTTTTGTGATCTCCAATCTCTGGAGCACTTGGAGTTAGAACAATTTCAGATGCTATCTTCACTACCGGATCGTTTTGGGGAGTTAACAAATCTGCGTTCTATAAACTTGAACTTTTGCGCCGGGTTGAAGAAACTGCCAGTTTCTTTTAAGCATCTGATAAATTTGGAATTTCTGGATTTATCATGTTGCATGAACCTCAAGCTTAGATCAGACATGCTGGAAAACATAGCAAAGCTGGAATATTTAGAGCTCCATGCATGCGAGGAAGTAGATGAGTTGCCTTCTCAAATTACAAATCAGGTGTCTTTGAAAAGTGTCTCTGCGTATGGAACCAGCTTAAAGTATTTACCAAATAACATTGGTCTACTCCGCAAGTTGAATAGCTTATTAATTGGTAGCAACCTGTTGACCAGCTTGCCAACTCCTCTTGGAAACTTGTCCTGTTTGACCTATCTTTCTATTTTATGTTCGCTGTTGACAAACTTACCAGCTTCTCTTGGAAACTTGTCCTGTTTGACCTACCTTTGTATTTTTTCCCCGCTGTTGACAAACTTACCAGCTTCTCTTGGAAACTTGTCCTGGTTGACATCTTTCACCATTTATAGTTGCAAGAAATTGGAATATATACCTCACTGCGTCTGGGACCTTAAACTCTTAGAGAAAGTGACAATATATTGTACAGGCGTCAGAGAGTTTCCTTTGGGAGCAGGGGATTATGCACTTCACAAACTGGAACATATACAATTATTTGAGACAGGTCTGTCCGAAATATCCATATCTGAAGATTGTTGTCCCAATCTTAAGGATCTGGTTATTTCTAAGAATGCCCAATTGATGGAGATCAGAACCTTGCCGACATCAATTAACAATCTAGCATTGTCGGACTGTAAAATGCTGAAGAGCATTAGATGTATTGGAGGTGCGGTAAACCTTCGTCAACTGCTTATATCTGCCTGTGAGGAGTTAGAGGAGCTCCCAACTTTTGCAGGTCTAAGTCTCCTGAAAGATTTTAAAATGCTCAATTGCCCCAAAGATTCCAGAATAGAAGGTTTGCAACATTGCACATCATTGGAGAGTTTAGAAGTACAAACCAGTTGGGAGTTGCAGGAATAGAGAGTTTGGAGAAGGTGGAAAGATTGAAAAAATTGAGTGTCAAATGTCACAACATGTCAGCCATAAAGCCTTGTGTTCAGTCTCTGAAGGTAAGTGCATCTGATTACGCTTTCAAAATTATTATTATAATGAAGGTTTCATGTTTATTAACAGATCGTTCTGCAACAAACACTATTTGCAGGAATGCCCCTGCAAAATGGAGATAAAAGTAAGGGTGTCTGCTTTTGTACTGCCAATTTTAAACTCTTTGGAGTTTCCTGATCTTATGGTAACGGAAAGGGAGTTGGAGAATAAGGGATTTTGTAATTTCTTGTATCTTGGGGTGTTGGGAGAGGAGGAAAATTATTCTGAGAGGGCATACGTACATTTAGGGGTGTTCAGACATGATATGTACTCCCGAGGGAGATTTGAATATCAGTATGAGTCTGATGTAAAAGCAAAGTTTCTGGCAGGCTTAGAAGCACAAGTTGTTGATGTCTTCTACAAAATTGTTGCACTCCTGGAATAGCTAGCTGGTATTTATTGGGATCTACAAACACTTAAAACATTGTTTAAAAAAGCCCTTGAAAAATCAGAGTCTATGGAGACCAATTTTTATATTCAATAAAGATAATCTTTTACAAATTATCAAGTTTAATATAAAATTTAAATGTCACTTTGTTTCGGCTTTATTATATAAAAAATTCTTTCTAAGAGATGAAACTTTTATACAACACAAGCAACAATTTAAAAGATTCGTTCAAATTTTATAATGGTCCCTTATATTTTAAAATTTGATTATGTCTTTCAATTATATTTTAAAATAATTAAATTATAAAAAATATTTTTTTACTAATTATTTCTTATTATGATATTTTAGTATGATTGTATAATATATATCATATTTAAGTATTTTTTAGATTCAGTTTATTATAAATTTTAATTAATTTTTCACTTTGCATTCAAGATTAAATCATTTACATTTAGAAGAATTCATGTATCTTAGTAGACTTGAATTCACCAAGTGGTCTTACATTCAAAGTCAACTCTCACGTCATGTTCAAGATCATCCTCTAGATTCAAAGCCATTTTCAATTTTGAGTTTAATCAAGCTCCCACATCCATAATGTTAAAATTGTCATGTTTAGTGTTCTAATGGATTTGGAACCTTTTTATTTTTAGTTTATTCACTCATTCAATCCATTAGTTAAGAAATGTTTACATTTTGAACTTGAGGAAGCTATTGAACTAGAGTTAACTAGGGCCCTCATATCCCTTAATCAAATTATTTGCCTAGACAAAAAACACCATTTAAACTTTGGTTTAATCATTTCCCTCACTTCTACTAGCCTTGAGTTTCAAGTTTGGAGTTCATTGATGTGTTGTCCTCTCCCAATCTTGTCATGTGCACTCTAGCTTAATAGAAATTGGTGGCCTATCTCAATGTGAAGTTAACTTTGAGACCTATTTTCTACCTTATCTAACCAAAAATAAGGATGTGGTAGATGTTTCTGAGTATGCCATGCATACTTAAACTATGGAGCCTAGCCTAGAAGTAAAATTCAATGGAAAACCCAATCAAAGATATAAAATTAAAGGTTATAAGTGTCATGTTTAGGTTACAAAAGGGATTTAAGAATATGCAAGGCTCCAAATAGCATTGCATCATGTTGTACGAAAAACAAACTTAGGCCATGGTGCACACAATTTTGGATAGTTGTTGGGCAATTATTTAATGTGTTTGAACATTGATTTGATCTATTTTATTTACATGTCTCACCTTTGTATCCCATGGCTAGATCACAACACACAATTAAAGATGCACAACATTAAAAATAGTTATTGGTCACACTTTAGTTACTATCTAATAAAATATTGATAGGCCACATTCATTGGCTAGAGCTAAATCATATGCTAAAAAGTCTTCCAAGTAAACAATCAAGCATGGTTGGATCATTGCCTATTGCCACATATGCAAAATATGCCACCTATCAATATGTCACTAGAAGAGAGTACAACCACATCCATAATATCAAGCCCACTACCACCACAAATATAAAATGTGGCGAGCCATCATTTGTTGCCTAATAAATGCAATTTCAATGAAGAATTATGTACCCATGATAAAGCATGTGGGACCCATAGTTGACATCAATTAGATCACATGTGACACTACATATTTTTTCTAGTGTACACCAAATGTATTTGAACAATTATGAATGCATCCTCAATCCAATAACTAGTACATATGCTATGAGTTAAAGTGGTTGCTAACAAAGAGATAAGTAGTGAGAAATTTCAGGGGAGGATTAGTGGTGTGTATACTTATAGGGACAAGATCCAATGACATGTGTAAATGGGACAAAGAGAAGCTAAACTAATAATGTTTGGCCATTGGGAATTTCCAATAGTAGCATAAAAATGACAAAGGTAACTAGTGCAAGCGTGGTGGTGAGTGATAAATGGTAGTCATGAGGCAACCAAGGGCTAGATAGAAAAGGTTTAGTAGAGGAAATAGGTACCTAGTGGTAGAGAAGATTGGAGAAGATTGCGAGGATAGTATTAGACACTTTAATCATGTGTGTTGAGTTACTTGTCTTCAAGCTATAGAAAGTCACTAAATGATTAAAACATAGTGTAAAGGTGTAAGCATAGGCTACACATTATGCATTTTGGTGCCATATGAATTATAAATTTAGCTTTTAGGAAAATAGAATTAAGGCTTGGGGCTTCGTGCTTAATGCATATGCCACCATGAAAATATAATGAAACCCAAACTATGAGTAAGGAACATGAAAATTAGTAATTATATGAACACCTTGGATACATAAACATGTCATGAAGTCCACATTTAGATAACATTATCGAAGTATGTGCACCCACCCTAAAGGTTATCAAGCCAATCCAAAGATTCTATTTGATTGGTTAGCATTTTAAGCATATGAGGGCGAATGACTCAACATAGACATACCTCCAAAATAAGAAAAGTATAAAAGGACATGAAAGAACATTAAGGCTAGTGTTGACTTTATTTGGTCTTTTGACTCAAATAATAAAGTTTTATTCTTAGGAGAATGTAATGTTCAAATCACAAGTTTTCTTGAGCATTAAAAGGCCTTATATAATGAAAAAATAAAAATTGTTTTATTAAAAATGTCTGAAGTCCTAAGCACTCAACACAAGAGCCGTTATTGTCTCAAAATAGCACGTTTAAACATATAGGAGGGAAATTTGTTGTAAAGAAGTCAAAAGTCTCAAAGTGAAGTTTTTAGGTTTAGCCTATTTTGGTTTTGTTGAACAAATCAATTGTATTGAAGGTTTGGAAACTACCTTGTTGTCCCTACATCTTTCATGTTGTAGAAGAAACAAAAGGGCATATTGCACATTACATGAAGAGGGAGGATTGTCAAGAGCTGGTAAGAACTCATTTCCACATAAACTCAAATGTCTCTAGAAAGAAGGTCCTACATGGGATGCATTTTGCACTTCACTAGGTTTGAGAGGTCTATGACTAAGTAAGATTTTTGAGTGTAAAGATCCCCATTATGAAAGGAAGTTAGTTTTATACACCAAACATCAAACTTCTATCCAAAATAGTGAGAAATGTTGTCATAAATATAACTATTCATAACTTGTTTAAGGGGTTTGTGGTAGTTTCATGATCTGTGATGGTGATTAGGTTGTGAAAATTATATAATGGTATGTTATCTTTAGATTTATATTGGTAAATGGTATCATCTAAAATCCCAGTTCACAAATTTCATATATATTTTAAACCTTCAATCATACTTGGATAGCTAAGTTATCATTTTTTTTACTCTTGTCAAAGTATAAGGGTTATATAAGGTTTGTTACAACAAGAAGTTGGGAGGAATGCAAATGATTGATATTCAATCAACCATGAAGGTTTATCAAGGATAAAAATTCCCTCCAATACATTTATGTTATGAAAATGAAAAGCTTAAACCTCTCTCAAACCCTAGAAGGATATCAAACCCTAGGAGGTTCATGTGGAGTTATCACGTGTCTTTGAGTGACTTCCATCTAACATTAAATGAAAATGAAGAAATGATTTTCAAACAATGGATTGAGGTCTATCAAATATTGTTGGCTCTATCATGTGAGAAATTCTTAAACCCTATTTAGTCTTGGAAACCCTAATGGTATGTACCATCATCTTGAAGGGGTCCAAAAGTATATCAATAGTTTTTATAAAGCATAGAAAAATCATCTCTATCATTGATGCACAACAGAGTGTTATTTTTGTTACTAAAGAGAGGTGTGAAAGTTATTTGAAAACATTATCAAACATATATTAAATTCTAATAACCTGTGTATGAAAGAGGGGTTATCTAAAAATTGTTAAAGGCTTGTTGAAGAGAAGCAAAAGGAAGCTATAAATGAACATTATGAGAAGATGACTATGTTGGGACAATCAAATAGGAAGCAATAGCTAATAACATAGGTTCACATAGTCTAGTGACTAAGGATCTGAGGGAATTCTCCTCAAACCCTATGTAGCAACAAAGGTCTTGAAGTATTGAAAAATGAAGATATTGGAAAAAGTGTGACAAATCTATAAAAGTCTGTGATGGTAGTCAATTATAAATCAATATTCATGAAGAGACCTTTGTCCAATGTCAAGGGATATATAGAAGATAGGGTGGAAAAATTGTAGTTCTACAAGTATTCTCCCTTAAAGGGTAAACCCACAAAATTGGTTTACAATTCGAGTGAGGAAGAAAAAGTTGCAAAAAATGACCCCATGCAAAAAAAAAATGGTTTTTGGGGTTCAAACAAAATTATAGGTTCAAGTGAACCAAAAGAGGGTTTGCTAGAACCTTGGTTCAAGTGAACCCATTTAATGATGGAGCCCACCATTCCTTGGAAAAAATCCAAAAGAAAAGGCTTGTGGAAAGGGGGTTTGCTTGAACCCCCCTTTTCCCCCCTTCTCCTCCTCAAGCACCCAAACAGTCCAAAATTTTGAGCTTCGAAGCTTAGGTTGAGGATGAAAATGGAGGAGACTTCAAATACCCAACTAGTGATGATATTCCTTAGAACGATCTATCCAATGAATATAATTTTAACATGTTTTGGTTTTATTATGTATTTGTTTTTTTAGTTTTATTAAACATAGGTTTTTCACTGAAAATCAAACTCTTTGTTCTGCACATGTGGAAAAATAGAAAATTATCAAATTTTTTTGAAAAATATGAGTGCACCAAATATTGAAGTCCTTGATCGAACAAAAAGAAATTGAATTTCAATATATACAAAAAAGGTTATGATGTATACGGTTTGCCTATGTCTGAATTGTAATTGGTTTGACTTTGAAACTTGATTAAGGAAAAAATATTCAATAAAACACTATGAGACCAATTGGAAGCACTGGATATCGTAGTTATAAATCTAAATTTGAAAAAAATAGAATTTTATCCTTCATGGAAAAAGAGTTATGTTGTATACAATGAGCGTGACTCCTTAAAAATGTTGTTTACTGAAAAAAACTAGTTTTCGAAGGAGATGGAAAAAGAAGTGCAATCTGATTAAAAAAAAATGAAAAAATATATTTAGAATCTAGAGGCAAATTGTCACAAATGACTAGTTTGTATCATCTTCAAACTCCTCACGGTTTAGCCACTATAGGTGCCCGAAAGTGAAGATTTAGTTAGAAAAAATTGTTTCAGTGTCCAGTTTGGCCAAAAAGTGTAAACAAGTATTGTGGGATCACCCTAAAGTGGCTTGAAAAGTGCATCACTAGCCTAAAGTCCCTTTTTCACAATAATAGGAGGATAAGAGGGGAGAGTAAATTATAGATAAGACATATCATGTAATAGAAGATTCTTCCTCTTCCTTTAAAGAAGAAATGTGAATGCCAAAAATGAGAACTCCCTAAATCTTAGAATAGATTTGTCATATGTTGATTAAGAATACCTTTGCTCATAAAGAGGGTAAGAATTTAAATGCATACATACTTCTAGTAAGGGTACTCAAGTTGTCGTGGTTACATTTAATGACCATCATAAGGTATTTACTAAGAATAGAACTTTGAATGCCAATTTACCTAATGGTAAAATTGTCCTCTTGACATAAATACTAAAAATAAAATAGTAGTAGATAGTGTAAGAAAGCTAATATAGTGAAACAACTTCCTACACTAGTCTTGAGAGGAGGGTTAGGAAATTTATTTTAGGGTAAGTACACAAAGATGGTTCCCAAAAAAGGGACTTAAGTTGACAACTTTTTTCTACAATCAGGAAATAATGACCTTAGACGTGAAATTGAGGATAGTTACACTCAAAATTTTGAGATGGAACAAAAACAAGGATCAAAGTGCTCCCAGTCTACTTTCTAAAATACTAATTTATTTTTAAAATGGTTGAGATTAAGGGGTTCAAAAGAGGGACATACACAAATTGCTGTTGTTTTTGTCAGAAAAGCATAACATAGAAACTCTTGTACGACCCTCGTACGGTGAACATTTTTTTAGTATTTTAAAAATCGCAACAGTCAGAAGTTAGCTAACAACATGTAGTTGATGCACGATCTTTGTAATAATTTTTTAATTAGTATTTGATTTTTTATTAATTTTCGAAGTGGATACTTCCTGAAAAACAAAATTTTGGCCCTGCTACCCCTACAAATTTGTGAAAATAATTGATTTAAAAAAAAAAAATTGTAGAATGGAGTCTAGTTTCTAAAAATGTAATTTATTTGAAATTTTGATGAGCAGTTAATTTATAATGAAAAAAACACCAAACACTTCTTTTTGCCAAAAAAGAGACATACAAACAAAATAAATTATGGATGAAAGGCTTAACATTATTAGAAAGTGAAAAAAATTACATCGTTGGATAGCTAAGAGAGAATGCAACATTACCTAGATGTTTGATTTGTTTGATATTGAACCAAGCGCAATCCTGGTGGTGAGCACGAACTCGATTATGTGAAATATTGTAGAATTTGCAAAAACACGTCTCTGGTAGTTGGGAATGCCCTCCAAGCCTTTGGGTTGGTATTCCAAGGCAAATACCAATCCTGAGAATTGGGGATTACCAAAGTAAGATATAACGCGAGTGCATTATAACACTCTCACATTATATCTCAGTTTTGGCATGGTTTTTTGCTTCTACGGGAAACATGTCAACCAAGACATAATGTGAGCACGTTATAACGTGCTCGCATTATGTCCTCCTTTATGTTAAATTCCATTCTATTGAATGCATGCTAATATATTTGTATGTTTGTATGTACATGTATGCTTGTATGTCATGTATGTATGCATGCTTGTATGTATGTACGTATGCCTGTATGTATCAATGCATGTATATTGTATGTATGTATGCTTGTATGGATGTAGGATTGTATGTAAATATGTATTATGCTTGTATGTATGTAAGTATGTATGTATTTACGTATGTCTTTAGAGGGAGGGAGAATTTTAAGAGAGAGAGAGAGAGAGTTTGGAGAGAGGGAGAGGGGCTGGAAGTGAGATTTTAAGAGAGAGGGAGTGGGAGAGAAGGGGTTGGAATGAGAGGGACTTAGCCAGGTAGAGTGGGAGGGATATAGGGAGAGAGAGAGAGAGGAGGGGTGGGAGAGAGAGAATTGATAGAGAGGGAGAGATGGGGGAGAGAGAGAGAGATAGAGAGAAAGAGAGAGTTATGTAGGTAAGGTGCCAAAGGGAGAGACTTGAGAGTGTGAGGGGGGTGAGAGGGAGAGACTTGAGAGATAGGTAGTGAGAGGGAGTGCGAGAGAGAGGGAGTGGGAGAGAGAGGGAGTGTGAGTGAGAGACCTGAGAGAGGGAGAGGGTGTCGGAGGGAGTGACCTGATAGAGCTAGAGAAAGAGGGGGTTGGAGTGAGAGGGACTTATCTAGGTAGGATGGGAGGGATAGATAGAGAGAGGGGAGAGAGACAAAGATAGAGTTACCTAGGTAGGTTTCCAGAGGGAGAGACCTAAGAGAGAGAGGGGGTGAGAGGGAGATACATGAGAGAGAGGGAGAGAGAGGGAGAGAGAGGGAGTGGGAGAGAGTGGGAGGGACATAGAGAGAGATGGATAGAGGGAGCGAGAGAGGGTGGTAGGGATTGATTGAATGAGAGGTACACAAAAAGAGGGAGAGGGTAGATAGAGATAATTAGAGAGGGTAGGAGAGAGGGAGGGAGGGAGAGGTGAGATGCATAGATAGAGAGAAAGTGATAGGGGTTGAGGGTATAGGGTTGAGGGATAAGGGTGGAGGACCTATAGAGTTGATGGTTTCTAGGGTATTAGGGTTTAAGGGTTGAGGGTTGAGGGAATAAGGTCAATGGTAGAGGGTATTGGGTTGAGGGTATAGGGTAGAAGGTTTAAGGGTTTAGGGTTGAAGGGTTTAGGGTTAAGGTTTTAGGGTTGAGGGTAAAGGGTTTAGGGTATAGGTTTGAGGGTATATGGTTGAAGGATTAGGTTCAGGGTCCAATGTAAAGGGTAGAGGGTATAGGGGTTTAGGGTTTAAGGATTGACGGTTGAGGGATTAAGGGTTGAGGGTTGAGAATTGAGGGTTGAGGGCTTAATGTATAGGGTAGAGGTTAGAGGGTAGAGCGTTTAAGGGTTTAGGGTTGAGGGTTGAGGGTAGAGGATTGAGGGTATAGGGTATAGGGTCGAGGGATTAGGTTTGAGGGTCCAATGTATAAGGTAGAGGTTATAGGGGTTAAGGGATTAGGGTTTAAGGGTAGAGGGTAGAGGGTAGAGGGTTGAGGGATTAAGGGTTGAGGGATTAAGGGTTGAGGGTTTAGGGATTAGGGTAGATAGTTTTCTTGGATTTAAGGGTGTAAGGGTTGAGGGATTAGGGTTTAGGGTAGAGGGTATTGGGTTGAGGGTAGAAGGTAGAGGGTTTAAGCATTTAGGGTTGAGGGTTGCGTATTTAAGGGTTTAAGGGTTTAGGGTTGATGGATTAGGGTATAGAGGGAGGGATGGATGGATAGAGAGAAGGAGAGAAGAGGAGGGCAGGACATAGATATATGAGGGTTGAGGAACCAATGTATAGGGTAGAGGGTTGAGAATAGAGGGTATAGGGTTGACGACCTGTAGGGTTGAGGGATTAAGGTATTGGGTTGAGGATATAGGGTTGATGGATTAGGGTTGTGGGTATATATGGTTGAAGGATTGGGATTAAGAGTACAATGTATAGGGTAGAGGGTATCAAGGTTGAGGGTTTAGGGTTTGAGGGTTGAGGATTGAGGGATTAAGGGTTGAGGGTTGAGAATTGAGGGTTGGGTGTTTAATGTATAGGGTAGAGGGTAGAGGGTAGAGGGTTTAAGGGTTGAGGGTATAGGGTTGGGGGGATTAGGTTTGAGGGTCCAATGTATAGGGTAGAGGGTATAGGGTTTGAGGGATTAGGGTAGAGAGTTTACTAAGTGGGTTTAAGGTTTGAGGGATTAGGGTAGAGGGTAGAGGGTAGACAATTGAGGGTAGAGGGTAGAGGGTTTAAGGGTTTAGGGTTTAAGGGATGAGGGTTTAGGGTTTAGGGTTGAGTGTTTAAGGGTTTATAGGGCAGATGGTAGAGGTTTGAGGGTTTAAGGGTTGAGGGTTTAGGGTTGAGGGTAGAGGATTGAGGGTATAGGGTTGGAGGATTAGGGTTGAGGGTCCAATGTATATGGTAGTGGGTATAGGGGTTGGGGGATTAGTGTTTAAGGGTTGAGGGATTAAGGGTCAAAAGGTTTGAGGGATTAGGGTAGAGAGTTTACTAAGTGGGTTTAAGGGTTTAAGGGTTGGGGGATTAGGGTTGAGGGTTTAGGGTTGAGTGTAAGGGTTTATAGGGTAGAGCGTAGAGGGTAGAGGGTAGAGGGTTAAGGGTTGAGGTTTTAAGGTTGAGGGTAGAGGATTGAGGGTATAGGGTTAGGGGATTAGGGTTGAGGGTCCAATGTATAGGGTAGAGGGTATATGGGTTGAGGGAATAGGGTTTAAGGGTTGAGCGATTAAGGGTCAAGAGGGTTGATGGATTAGGGTAGATAGTTTACTAAGTGGGTTTAAGGGTTTAAGGGTTGGGGGATTAGGGTTGACGGTAGAGGGTTTAAGGGTTGAGGGTTTATGGTTGAGTGTTTAAGACTTTATAGGGTAGAGGGTAGAGGGTAGAGGGTTTAACGTCGAGGGTAGAGGACTAAGGGTATAGGGTTGAGGGTCTAATGTATAGGGTAGAGGGTATAGGGGTTGAGGGAATAGGGTTTAAGGGTTGAGAGATTAGGGTTTAAGCGTTGAGGGTTTAGGGTTGAGGGATTAAGAGGGTATAGGGGTATAGGGATTAGGGTTTAAGGGTTGAGGGTTGAGGGTTGAGAGATTAGGAGGGTATAGGGGTTGAGGGATTAGGGTTTTAAGGGTTGAGGGATTAAGAGGGTATAGTGGTTGAGGAATTAGGGTTAAAACTTAAACCCTTAACCCTTAACCCTTAAACCCTTAACCCTTAAACCCTTAACCCTTAACCCTCCTTAACCCTAAATACAACTTCAATTCTCTACCTCTCTCCCACTCCCTCTCTCTCTCCCCTCTATCCTTAACCCTTAACCATTTAAACCCTTTAAACCCTTAACCCTTAAACCTTTAACTCTTAACCCTCTACCCTCTATCTCTCTCCCACTCCCTCTCTCTCTCCCCTCTATCCTTAACCCTTAACCCTTAACCCTTTAAACCCTTAACCCTTAAACCCTTAGCCCTTTAAACCCTTAACCCTTAAACCCTTAACTCTTAATCCTCTACCCTCTATCTCTCTCCTACTCCCTCTCTCTCTCAAATCTCTCCCTCCCCCCCCTCTCCCTCTCTTAGGTCTCTCTCTCATTGTTCAATCACTCCCATTCTCTCTTTCTCCCACTCTCCCTCTCCCTCCCTCTCTCCCTCTCCCTCCCTCTTTCTCCCCCTCTCTCCTTCTCTCCCTCTCTCCCTCTCCCTCCCATTCTCCCTCTCTCCCACTCTCCCACTCCCTCCCACTCTCTCTTTCTTCCACTCTCCCCCTCTCCCACTCTCTCCCACTATCCCCCTCTCTACCTCCC
>CM021100.1:253580244-253637033 GCA_007115665.2 Sequoiadendron giganteum | reverse complement strand
TCTCTCCCTCCATCTCTATCTCCATATATATATCTCTCTCTCTCCCTCTCTCTCTCTCTCCCACTCTCTCTTTCTCCCTCTCCCACTCTCTCTTTCTCCCACACTCTCTCTTTCAACCATACACCCTCTACCCTTAACCCTGACCCCTTAAACCCTAAAAACCTCAACCCTACCTCCCTCTCTACTATATATCTCTCCTCTCCCTCCCTCTACCTCTCTCTCTCTTACACACACACACACACACAAAAATACACTCACCTTTATCTCCTCTACTATAAGGGTACATGGGAGAGATATAGAATTAGGGTAGAGGGTATAGACAAAGAGGGAGAAAAAAATCTATTAAAAAAACCATATTTCATATAACGTGAGCGCATTTTGAAGAAGTAGAGATATGACTATTTTAGCAAGAAATAATTAAAAAAACTCAATATACCCATGATCTCAAGGCCCACATTTTGCATATTCTCCTAGTTTTGCATGTGCTACGACAAAAAGATGCTTTATGATTATGTTGTGAAGTGTGCATGCATGTTTGTCACGTTCCACCACCTTTTTCATGATCTTTCCCTCATCTTTGCATGAAGTAACAAAGTTTTCACATTGAAAGGCATATAATATCAATTCAAGTTTGAATTCCATTCAAAAGTGATATACAATTGAAGTTTGGAGGGGAACAAGCTTTTGAAAAAGTCAAATTGTTGAGGAGTTTGAAGAAAGAAGAATCAAAGGCTACATAATTGGGTTGAACTCCTCCATTTGAAGCTCTGGTTTTTTAGGTATGTGAAGTCTTTACACATTTTATTTCATTCTATTATGGCTTGCTTTCATTTTTGTTATTTTTCATATTCCATGTTGATCATTGTTTGTTTGTCATTATAACCTTAGGATGTCAATGCACATTTTAAATTACACAATTATATACACTTGCCAACTACATATTTAAACCTGATGCAGAGAATCTACCAAGATCCACAAATAATCAAGGTTACTTCTAACCCTAACTTAAATTAAAGAAGATCAACCAACAAACTCAGTCATCTTTTCATCAAAATCCTTTAATTTCACTTGATTTCATATTTCCACAAAACATTAGAACTTGGCTTCAACTCTTTGTCAGACTCAAAAATAGATTAACCATCATAAAATTGATTTTAACATAGCATAAACTCAATTCAACAAGAAACCTCTCTTACCCAACACAAAACACACTTTAGCATATCAAAACCACTCTAAATCTCATGGAAAACTAAAAATTTCACTCTAGGGCTTCATGCCCAACACCCTTTTAGACCTCCCTTGCACACAAATAACATTCCCTCACCTATTTATTGATGATGCAGACCCATTCCCCCAATTATAGTAATCACAGTGAGTGGAATGGGCCAATTTACATAATTGAGACCTTCAAAACCCTTTAATTAGGGCACACAGATCTGCAACAAGAGATTCATCCAAACTACAAATAGAATTGAAGTTAAAGTCTCAAATCAAATGAAAAACACTATTAACACATGCCCCAAAGTGATTCAAGAAGATTTATATTCAAAACCTCTCTGTACAGTCCGAACCAAGGCTGTAAAAGACAAAGAAATACAAAAAATCTGAAAAACAGTGATTTTTCAATTCAATCTTCCTTCAAATCTTCTAAATCAGTCTTTGCATCGATGTTATCTAGAATATATATGATTTTTCCCACAAAACTAACTATCCTAATGCATTCAACTAACATTTAAAATGGTATGACCGTTTTCCTTCCTCAAAATTTGCTTTTTACAACTTTACAATTTTGCCCTTTTGCACAATTGGCAACTTAC
Source organism: Sequoiadendron giganteum (assembly GCA_007115665.2). NCBI lineage: Eukaryota > Viridiplantae > Streptophyta > Pinopsida > Cupressales > Cupressaceae > Sequoiadendron > Sequoiadendron giganteum. Next base: position 253,635,216 of record CM021100.1, on the reverse strand, counting down.
CAATGTTTTTTGCAATTTTGAAATCTATACCAAGTACAAACGCCTAGGAAACATAAAAAATGACTCATTAAAATGGAAAATTGTCTTATTGACCTTATTTAATGCAAAAATTCCTAAATCCTAAAACCTAGACAACAACTTCTCGAATTGACAATTTTCATTCAATGGTACTCCCGCACCATGTATGCTTCCACATTTTGTATACATATATATATGACATAAGTTGAAATTTTGTATTCTTTTCCATGCTTCCATTTTGAGCCTATCTTTCAATCATGGCATGCCACATTACCACATTTCTTTAAGGCATTCTGGATTGAAAAAAATTATGTGACCTTTGTTTATGCTAGGTTAACTCTTATACAAGATGATTTTAAGTATTCTTTATGAAGCCTTGAATGAAATATATTTTGATTAACTTGAATGGATACATTTTTGAGGAACTAATATTTGTCTCATTACCATGCTATAGGTAAAATTATCCCCCATGTCGAAGAAACAAACAAAGAGAAGGAAACCTTCAAAGAAAAGGAGAGAATATAGGTGGCGGCATATCGTGAAAAGAAGAAATTGGAAACAATTAACGAAAACAAGCCAATTGAAGAGGAACCTCAACCATCAAAAAGAGAAAAGGAATTGGCAGCACAAAAGGCATGAATGTGAAAGCATCGTGGTAAGATAGATTCAGATACCGTAGTTGGAGACACACCCTCTATGACAAGTGAATATGAAGGGAAACCATTAAGCACAAGTGAATATGGAGGGACACCATCTACCACAAGTGAATATGGAGGGACACCATCTACCGCAAGTGAATATTGTTGGACACCATCCAACACATCTCAAGTTGAGAGTACATCATCACTCAGATTTGATGAAGAAGGTATACCATTATCCCCATGTGAACCTCAAGGTATGTCTTCTTCTCCACCCTCGATTGAAGGTACACAATCTAGCCCACCTCAATTAAATATTGATGAAATTCCTAATGTTGAGATGTATGTACCTAGGAGAACACCACCTGGAATTTTGTGTAGAAAGCCAATGTTTTTGATTAATATTGATGATGAGATTTTGCAACACATGGAAGGTAAGAATTCAACATGCACTTGTAGAAGATATGTTGATAAGATTTGGAAATTATTCTTTGAAAGGCTAAATGAGACCACACGATGTCAACTATTTGTTGAAATGAAGTGGGGTTTAAAGTATAGGAACATCATGAAGACTCTTGGGTTGAGAACATCAAATTCATCGAGTGAAGACACTATTGTGAAGAATCTAATGGATTTTTATGAGAGTGTGGGTAAGAAATCTTGCTCAAAGGATAGCAATGTCACCCGACGTGTCATTACATCGACTTTGGCAAGCTATCAAACAAAGAGAGCTTGTCTCATTAGAAAGATGAGTGAACAAATAGGAACTATTAGAAAAAATTTATCAAGAGCCATTCAAAGGCGACAAAGAATTAAGGGCATCGATTCAAATGAATTATGGGCATTCTCGGGGAGATTGCCATGAAAAGATAAATAATTTGTTGAAGCCTTGAGAAAACCAATTGAAGAGTATTGGAAGAATAACACAAGGCCATATCCAAATCAAAGGGATGTGGTAAGAAGGAGAATCGGTAGTTGGAATCATGAGCCACATCCAAAGCATTTTTTGGATATGACTCAAACCCAATTTTTTCATAAATTTCAAAATGATTATCCTCAAATTAGTATTTCTCAAAGATTTTTTGAAATTCTTAAACCTTTTTATGTCAATATAAATCACACATGCACTACTTGCTGTTGTAGAATACATATTGAATTCTCTAACCATTATGATGTTTATCGTTCTATATGTTTAGATTTGCATACTAATGCTGTTTTGTAGGATTGTGGCATAGAAGCCCTGCCAAAATCTTCAAGAGAGTTCTTATCAAATTTTTTATGTGAAATAGAGGATGGCCAAATATTCTATAAGACAACATGCTTGGATGGTTCATGTGAGTGTTGTGGTGGCTTGCAGCGTATGCCAGTATGTCAACATATGGGAAGCACAAATGAGGTGGGACAAAAACTATCGAGAAGTATAAAATAGTGGCATATGCTACAAAAGATGGGTCTCAAGAAAAAAGGTGTGATTTGGTTATTCAGAAGATTCCAGTGTATCAGTTTATGTCCATGTTTCATGAAAATATACTATCTAAGTATGCAATGCATACCCATAGAGCCCGATGGTTGGACACATAATTCAAGCTATGCAAGGACACCTTTCTAGTTGGCATCATAGTATCAGTGGTTGACTTTGCAAAGAACTACATTCTATAGCCACAACGTGAGGGGAAGTCACAGTATTACAACTCCACACAGGTTTCGATATTTGTGCACATAGCATTCATTCATGCATCTGATAGTACAGAGGACCAAAGGACGGTATTGAGGGAGTACCAATTTTATATTAGTGATGATCGCACACATTCTCTAGATTTCATGCAAGGTTGCTTCCAGATGTTGTACAGTGGTTTGTCTTAGAGGGGAATAGCATATGGTTGGCATATAATATGGTCAGATAACTATGTAGAATAGTTCAAGAACTCGCACATGTCTACTGGTTGTACAGGATGCATGTCATTACAGGTGTTCAATATATGTTGAACTTTTGTGAGGTCGGGCATGGAAAGGGGGAGCATGATGGCACAGGAGCATGCATGAAAAGAGCATTAGCATGAGAAGAGTTAAAGTATAAAGATAGTGCAAAGTTGACAAATGCAAGATCAATTGTCGAGTGGTGTAATGATTCGATCCGTCCAGGTAATGAAGGTACATCTTCAGTTCATAGATTTTTTGGTTGATGGATGATACTAACATTGCACCATATGAGGACTATTGTACACTAACAGGATCGAGTGAGATACATGGACTCTTTTCTTAGCTCTAATGTAGGTCCATGGAGTATCGATATATGAAAGATGGCATGCTTTTGTTCTTCATGTACAATGCAAGCCTGGAATGATTGTGAGTCAGTGGAGTGGGTTGACAAATGGTTGACAAGTTATCTTAGCCCACTTCACACATATCGCCCTTTGACAGTATTGGAACTAACATAGATGGAATCATTGACCAACTTTGACCACATATCAAATCTAGTGCAACCAGGTAATATATCTTCTTTCTTAGATTTTGAAATTCCATATTGTTATATTACTTTGTAGTGTATTCGTAATGTTGACTAATTTCAAGACATTTGTTGCACATATCAATGTAGGGCAAGTTTATGCAATTATTGCAAATGAAGGCAACGAAGAGGGAACAAACTATTACTTGTGTCATTATGTTGAGGCCAAAAATAAATTAGAGGCTCCATTTATAGATGGAGAAAACATTGAATACCTGACAGGATCGGTTGTTGTTACTGGAACGTAGCTTAGAAGGTACCCACATAAGAGTGCTAAACATTGGTTGTTTCGAGACTTCAACACACATCGTAAGATTCTTCATTACTCGAACCTTGTCGTGACATCCAATGTTGATTTGACAAAATATGGGGGTAGACCTTTGAACAATTTTTTGTGGAAGGTTCGTGAGTCTGACCATGAAGCAATACTTGACACAATAAAGAGTAGAGCAGACCCAAATGGTTCGTTGGATTAATTTGTAAGTATGCACATCGATTCTTATTAATTTATACTTGTATGCACATTAATTTGTTTGATGGAAATGCTATCATATTCTTTTACTTTGCCTATTTGTAAGCAACCTACTAGAAATTGATTGGTGTCCCCTTGCAAAAAATGGAGATTTATGAGCCATTCAAGAGAATGTCAGCCAAAAAAGCAATGCAACATCCTTATTTTGATGATCTTGACAAATCTCAATCATGATTTTAAGCCATTACAAAAGTGTGTTCAAAGCTTGGTGAGGGAATTTCAAGTTATTCATTTGAAGTTAACCTTATCATGAGTAGCTATGATGTAGACATTATAAGAGCATCTCAAATTTCAACTTACTCTATTCATGAGAGGTGTTGTGTGCAATAGGTATGTTGGAATTCCCAGTGAAGATGTATGCCCGAGAGTGACTAAGCTGTGAGACCTGCATGCCTATTTGTAAGTGTCTTCCATCTATTTTCATTTCATTTCCATTTTGGATTATTTTTCTCTTTTACTTTGCATATTTGTAAGTAAACTACTAAAAATTGATTGGTCTCTCATTGCAAAAAATGCTTATTTGTGAGCCATCAAAGAGAATCTCAGCCAAAAAAGAAATGAAACATCCTTATTTTGATGATGTTGACAAATCTAAATTCTGATTTCAAGTCATTATAAAAGAGTGTGTGAAGTTTAGTGAGAGAATCTCAAGCTACTCAATTGAAGTTAACCTCATAATGAGCACCTATGATGTAGACATTTAAAGAGAATCTCAAATGTATGAGTGAAATTGTAAAAGATCTATGAGAATGAAGTACCTAAGGCATTGCAATGAGATTTACTCAAATACTATAATTTTGGAGTTCATGTTTGGTGCAGTAGCACCTTGTTCTCTAAATGCCTTCAATAGGAAAAATTGCAAAATTTGAATTTTGAAATGTAAACAATGTGAAAAAGGTCATGTGAAGGTCATATGTAATGTATTCAAAGTCTCAAAGAGGTCATTAGGTGATTAGAGAAGTGATATAAAGCATGTAAGGTCAAGAAAAACAAATATCTTTTGTATTCTTGAAGATTTACAATTAATAAAGTCCCTATTTTAGTGATTTTATGAGTTTTTCCAGTTGTTCATTAAATTGTACGACTTGTACAGTAGTTTAAGGCCTTGAATCTTGTTGTTTAATGTAGAATAGTGAAGTAGCTTTCATTTGAATATATTTAGGAGGGTATACATTGAATTTATCATCAGTTTGAACTGATTTTTCTCAACTCAGTCTGTAAACCCTCAAGATTGGGGTTTTGAGAATCTAGATAACCAATAATGACTACTCCACCGAATTTGATAGTTTAGATCAGTGGAGTAAGTTAGTCTTAAGATTTTTTAGGCGTGTGTGTGTTTATATGTGTAGTGGAATTCAAGAAACAAAGGTGGAGTTGCTGCTATAGGGTTTTACGATGAATTTCCAAGTGAAAAATGTGGGTCCAAGTGGTATTTTGAGGAAAACTTCTCAAATGACTTCACAAAAAAATGACTGATCTAGATAGCTATTATTGAGTTACAACACATACTTCAAAATCAATAGTGACTATCTTGGAACATGTGTATCAAAAATGACCTCCGTTGTCCTCATTAGGCTAACTAGGCCTAATTTACAAAGGAGCATACCTTTAAACATTCAAAAACCCCCTTAAATTGTTGGGGCAGAAATTATCAAGTATCCAAAGCCTCAGATCCGCAATTTGTCTCAGGAGAAACTCACTCCACCATGTCAAACCACAAAACCCTTATTTTATGCTAGTATGAGGAGGGTTTATTGAAAGGAATGGTTCCACAAGTTACCAGAACATGCCATTTCCTTAGACCTTCTTAAAATCACTTGAAAAAACTCAAAATACAATCACACAATCTCTACATGCAATATTTTATCAAACCCTAGGGTGAAACTTTCATTTTTCATGCCCTTTTCCATCAAAATCTATAGGGGTAGCAACACAAACCCCATAAAAGTTATTCCCGTTCACCAAATAAGCACCCTAACATAAAAATGGGTTTCTAAATATGTATTAGGTCTGTGGAAACACAAAGAGATTGAAAAATAGAACACAATCACCCTGTACGAAACCGTACAGTTCAAAGAAACATTAGATTTTTGGTAGAAATACAGAAAAATGCAAGGAAACAATGAATTTTATTGATCTTCTTCTAAGTACATGGTAAATTTATGCTATGCATGGTCCCCTTTTGCACCCAAACATGCAGAATCGCTCTGAGGTATGTTCAATTAGATCGATCCCTTAAGAGTCCAAAGTGCTAAATGGCTGCAAACTTCATCATGTTGTTAATTGGATATTGTGATGCTTAGAAAATTATCGCCTAATCCTACAAGATCGCATCAGACCTCTCTAAAAAAACCTCTCTTAGTTTTGGCTATCTCAGAGTCATTTTCCCGTGGCGACAGATTTTCACTTGATGGAAAAAGTGTCAAATGCAAGCAGTGCAAAGTTGCAAAGTGGTGCAACTTTTGTTCTACAACTCGTGTGACCAAGCGGATTGTTCCAATGCATCTGAATAGGTACGTTCATGCTAGGGATGGTCCTCTTTCACACCCAAACACGTAGAATCGCTCTGAGGTATGTTCAATCAGATTGATCCCTTGAGAGTCCAAAGTGCTAAATGGCTGCAAACTTCAGCATGTTGTTACTTGAATACCGCAATGCTTAGAAACTTCTCGTGTGATTCTATAGGATTGAGTTAGGACCCTCTACAAAACCTCTCTCAGTTTTGGCTATCTTGGAGTGGTTTTCCCGTGGCGGTGGATTTTCACTTGATGGAAAAAGTGTCCAACGCAAGTTGTGCAAAGTTGCAAAGTGGTGCAACTTTTATTTTGCAACTCGTGTGACCAAGAAGACTATTGCAAAACATTCTAATAGATATGTTTACACTAGGAATGGTCCTCTTTCACACCCAAACATGCGGAATTGCTCCAAGGTACGTTCGATGATATCGATCTCTTAAGGGTCCAAAGTACAAAATGGCTGCACACTTCAGCATGTTGTTACTCAGATACTAAACTTCTCATCTGATCCTACAAGATCGTGTTGGGCCCTCTACAAAAATCTCTCTCGGTTTTGGCTATCTCGGAGTGGGTTTTCCGTGGCGGTGGATTTTCACTTGATGGAAAAAGAGTCGAATGCAAGTAGTGCAAAGTTGCAAAGTGGTGCAACTTTCGTTTTGCAACTCGGGTGACCAAGTAGACTATTCCAACGCATCCGAATAGGTATTTTTACGCTAGGCATGGTCCTCTTTTTCACCCAAACACGCGAAATCGCTCTGAGGTACGTTCAACTGGATCAATCCCTTAAGAGTCCAAAGTGCTAAATGGCTGCAAACTTCAACATGTTGTTACTCGGATACCGTGACACTTATAAAATTATTGTCTAATCATACAAGATCACGTTGGGCCCCTCTACAAAAATTTATCTCAGTTTTGGCTATCTCGGAGTGGTTTTCCCATGGCGGCAGATTTTCACTTGATAGAAAAAGCGTCCAATGCAAGCAGTGCAAAGTTGGAAAGTGGTGCAAATTTTGTTCTGCAACTCATGTGACCAAGCAGACTATTCCAATGCCTTCAAATTGGTGTTTTTACGCTAGGGATGGTCCTCTTTCGCACCCAAACACATGGAATCGCTCCAAGCTACGTTCCACTGGATCAATCCCTTAAGGTTCCAAAGTGCAAAATGACTACAAAATTCAACATATTTTTACTCGGATACCATGACACTTAGAAACTTCTTGTCTGATACTATAGGATTGTGTTGGGTCCCTCTGCAAAAACCTCTCTCAGTTTTGGCTATCTCAGAGTGGTTTTCCTGTAATGGCGGATTTTCACTTGATAGAAAAAGTGTCAAATGGAAGCAGTGCAAAGTTGCAAAGTGGTGCAAATTTCATTCTACAACTTGTGTGACCAAACAGACTGTTCCAACGCGTCTGAATAGGTATGTTTTTTTTGCACCCAAACACTTGGAATCTCTCCGAGCTATGTTCAACCAGATCGATCACTTAAGGGTCTAAAGTGCAAAAGGGAAGCAAACTTTGAAATTCTATTACTCAAAAACCGTGATGCTTAAAAACTCTTTGTCTGAGCCTATGGGATCGCGTTGGGACCCTCTACAATAACCTCTCTCGGTTTTTGTTATCTCAAATTTGTTTTCTTGTGGTGTCCAGTTTTCACTTGATGGAAAAAGTGTCAAATAGAAGCAGTGTAAAGTTGCAAAGTGGTGCAAATTTCATTTTGCAATTCATGTGATGAAACTAACTACTCCAACGTGTCTCGATAGGTAGGTTTATACTAGGCATGGTCCTCTTTCACACCCAACCACATGGAATTGATCTAAGCTACGTTCAACCAGCTTGATCCCTTATGATGGTATGCAAAACAATGGAAAAGAGAAAGATACACATGATGGTTGAGAAGTCAGAGTATTCCACACAAAACATGTATGATCATTGGTGCAAAGCATCTTGTTCCTCCATTTTATGAAGAAGGTCTAGTTAACTGGTTTTAGTCATTATAATGTCAAATAAGGCCATGATAGCCCATTATGTAATCTTGCTGTTAGTTTTGAGTTAGTGTGGGGTCATTTGAGTCAATTATGTAAGTAAAAATATAAAAATAGCATTGGTAAAGGAATTGGAAGAGATTACTAATGTTGCCCTTGTTAAAAATTCAAAATTTAGGCCTTAAAAGCAAGGCTAGACGAGGTGAAAAGAAGAAATTGCTTGACAATAAGTTAGAATAGGTTTGAAATAGGGTGAGGTTGTGGAGTTTGATGTGTTCAAATGGTCTGCAAGGACAAGGGAGGTCAAAATTATGTTATGGAATGATGCCCTAATTGGCAATAGAGGGGTTTTGAATGAAAAGGAGAGGTTTGAGGGAGCAAAAATGGGTAAAGTCAAGGGGCAACATAATTTGGTGGTCAATTAAGTTTGTGTAGGTAAAATGAAGAGTGTTGGAAGAGGTTTTGAAGTTGTATGACATATGGATATGGGGTTTTCAATAAACCCTAGTGAAATTTGAGAAAAGTGAGGGTTTAGAGGATAGTGGGGTTAGAGGGCCAATCATGCCCTAAAAATTATGGATTTTGTGGATTTGCAGACTGGTAAATGCTGCCCAATGGTGTTTTGCAATTGGAAGAGTGATTGAGAGCATGCTGCTTTGTTAAATAGACCTATTCAGGTGTCTAGGACAATGTTGAGTCCATTTCTTATTTGTATTATAGATTATATCTTGCTTTCTCCCGAGTCTATTTCGTATACAAGAAATAATATATTGCAAAAAGTTGACATATAAATATTTTGACGTGTTTATATGGTGACGCATCTAGAACATATTGGAATCTATTTATGAATCATTTCATGGATTACCAATTGAAAATGCATTTTTCCTTTTAGATAAAGTTGTTTAGCATCAATCAATTAATATTCAAGACAAACCATGAAGGACAACAATGATCAATGCTAGGGCTAACCAATTAATAAGTATACACATGAATAAGTCAATAATGTACATGTGAATAAGGGAAGCACAAGTACTCAAAAAAATGTAAGCCTTGAAGTATACACATGAATACATAGTATAAATAAATTAATACAAAGTATATGCACGAATGCAAGGTACACACATGAAAATACGTAAGTCGCAAAGTATAAATTGGAACACATGTAAGTCACAAAGTATACACGTAAGTTGTAAAGTATACACTTGAATACACATAACTCATATCTATTGAACCATCAATTTAGAATGCAAATATGGACACCATCGATAAAAAATATTTGTATTAACCAAATATCCATGTAGGCATACATCAATATATGTCAATATAAGTTTGAAATATATGTAAAAAATAGCCATATAGGCTTACGAGAATTCCATATAGGAATACAATGTCAAATATGTCTAATATAAAATATGTACAAAACTGCCATGTAGGCATACACCAAAGGCTTTGAAATCAAAAGTCATTGCTCTCCATGCTCTGAAAATAAATTCTTTCTCTTTGCTTGTCGATCGGATGACGGTAGGTCTATCACTCATTTGTGCTACGCTCGAGGAGTGCTCCTGCTCCTCCTCCTAGTGTTTAGTTCATGGTGAAGTTTTAACTATTGCAATAAGAAGTAAAGACATGAATATATAGAAATTGCATTATAAAAAATGATATATTTGATAAAATAATCACTTATCATCGTCTCATGATCTCTCTCCATGAGGGAAATATTCACACACCCATGCTCAAGCATGCTCAAGCCTTGTATAAACCATCCAAATAGAAATTAAACTACAAATGAATAATGGTTTGATTTTTCACTAACTAACATCTATAACAACGAATGTAAATGTAAATTTACTAATTTGCCTCATACCTCCCCTATCAAAGCCATCGAGGATTGTATAGTAGATGAAACACCAATCTCCATTTCCCTTGTCACATTCAGAGGTGTTTCGGTTTGCAACATCTGAAAATAAAACAACAAATTATTCAACATAATCAACAATGTGCATATAAACTACACAAATCTATTAAGTACAATTCATTAGTTAATATATTTATTCTATTACCTCTATGTAGGTTTGAGTAAATCCACTAGCACTAGGAGGTGTTCCCTCGAAACCTCCAATATTAGCTTGTTCAACATCCAAAATCACATATTAAAATACCATTCGTAAAAAAATGCTATTAACATGTAATAAATTTATAATTGTTTACTAGTTACATACCTCACAGATAGGTGTACTACATAAATAAGTAGGTGGAGGGCCAATGTATCCAGTCTCAACACTATGACCCTGCAATTTTATTAAAATCATAAAACTAAATTAGTTAATCTTGCATTTCAAAATCAAAATTTAATAAATTAAATTCAATGAACATGCTAACTTTTACCTAACAATTAATGCCATATGCCTCATGCAAAATGTCAGTTGCCTTCTCCATCTCCATAGTTGCATATGGATCCTATGTAGCAGCCTCATGAGTGTCAGTGGGTTCAAATGAACAATTCGCCCCACAAGATTGATACACATGGGTTCAAAGGCCACCATTCAAAGACTCCCCTGGATGGTGCTTTAGAATAGGGCTAGTATGATGGATGACACTTTGGGTCAAAGTGTTGATTGCCTGCAATGTCTCTATGTTGGCACTCTCCTTCACGATAAAAGACATAACAATGTGCTCATGAGGCGGCCTAGCTAGAGCTCGTCTCCCTTGCCACATAGGATCTAGTTGTGCACTGGGTCTATCCTGAGCCGACTCCCCACCTCTCCCCTGGAAGTCCCTCATATCAAAATAATTTGGGATTTTGTTCAATATGAATTCACTGTATAGTTTCCTAAGGAAATATTGCGAGACTTCACAATTGTTGCACGGTGGGTAATCAAAGACCATGTACCACCTATCATAAAAATGGTTCCTAATTTGTTGGTGGTGGCACCAATGAATAGGAAACCTCTTCGCATTGAAGGTAAGATTTTGATTTGTGCGTGGGTCAGTGAATAATGAGCACAAATCACCGTTTGTAATTTTTAAATCCTTTATATCTTTATATGATAATTTATTTGCATAATAAGCCCTAGTCGCCTACCTCCTATCTTGCCATCTAGTATTTTGTTTGCTAATTGAATCTACATTTTTTAACATATCTTTCAATGAACTTGCTAGGGTCATTATTTTTGTGGTTGAACCATTTGGATCACTCAACCTACTGATTAAATCCTCAATTTTCTTTTTGTTGTTCTCAATTTCACTCATTAAATTTTGTTGAGTGCCAGGAGGGGGTTGAGTGATTGGTGGAGGAGGTTGTTGTTGTGGTTGATTTTGTTCTTGAGGATTTGGTTGCTCTTGTTTTTGAGGATTTTGAGGGCTTGTAGGTTGATTTGCATCTCCTAAAAATTCAGAAAAAAAAAAAATCAAATACAACCTAAAACTAGGTATGTGCAGGATCATCATCATGGAAAAAACAGGCTCTTAAGTGACGATGAAAATTTAGAAAATCAGAGTTAGGCAACTTGACATAAAAATTTGAATAAGCTATCTATATTATCTCTAAAAGATGTAAGAATAGAATCTGTAGCAAATTGAATGTAGTTTCTAAACTACTAGGTTTATTTAAAAACAAAATCTATTTGGTGAAAATTTGAAATTTCAATGCAGTAGTACTTAAATTTTAGGGAAAAAATAAGAAGTAGGTGTTTGTCTAACCACCCTAACCACAATAAAATGATAATATTCTAGATATAAGTAGAGGACTCATGTCCTGATGTGATGCATATTTTCTTGTATTTTTTTCCAAGTAAATAATTAATTATGAATTTTGTATTACAAATTTTTAAAAATATAAATACTTGTATGTTTGACCACCTTAACTTGGTCAAAACTTCATGAAATTCAATTTTTTTTTAATCCTATAGTATGCAAAGCATAGAATGTGATACCATTTGAAAGCTATAGATGTTTTTCAATCAGCCTATCAATCGGGACTTTGGTCATAATTCAAATAGAAAATGAATAATAATAATTTATTAAATTCAAAGTAAAGAATAATTTATATTGGTGGAAAGCTGAGAAGCTCCTTTAAAAACCCTTTTCATTTCATCAATTTTGGGTAAATAAAATGTTGTCAGCCACATGGACCATCGTATCACTTACATATCACCACTTTTTGGCTCATCATGATCGTGCACATACCCAACTAAAAAATTCAACCTAAAACTAACAAATTCAAAAAAAAAAAAAAAACAATCCTTACCTCTCACACCTCCTCCTCGTCGCAACACCATCGTTGCGAAGAAATAGCAACTGTTGGTGAAGATTTTTGCACAATGCCTCCTCCTAGAATGCGAGAGCGAAAAATGGGGGTTTTGGCTGTGGGCACAACAAAAAACACAGTCAAAATGAAGAATGAATGAGTTTCACTTTTTTTTTTCTTTAACATGTCATAACGGGAGTACGTTACTCGCATTATGGGGTTGTTGTGGCCGAGCCTCAATCTCGACCGAACAAGCCATAACGCGCTCGTGTTATGACTTTTCAAAACTTTTTTTTGAGAGCGTCCACAAATTAGCTACCCATCTCCATGCACCCGCCCTTGATCTCTTTATAATAATTTAAAAAATAAAAAATAAACATATATATCATGCATACCGCAACACAATGATTTCTATGGAGAAAACCCTTTAAGGAGAAAAAACCCACACTCCAAAATCCACCCAATATATTATTCTAAAATCAGCAAGATTACAATATACTTGTAGAGAAAGCTTTTCATAGAAGTATCACCAACCAAGGATTCAGAGGAAAATCAACATCTATAAGACTCTCATACAACCTCCCTCTCAATCACCTAATATATAGGAGATAGAATACATGAAACTGTCAAATGGTATTTACAAAAACATGAGTTAAAACCACCAAAAAAGTGGCAGAAAAAACTTATCTCCAATCGAAGATACCCTATGACATGTCCAAACACACACCAAAACATGTAACTCCCCCTTACAACTATTTTCTATGTCCTACACATTTTCACATTTCCCAATTCGTGAGACCCAACTTTGGAGGCCACAACTTTTGACTTGGGAGTCTAATTGCTGAATTGTTTGAACAATTGAAGATATCGTGAAGTGCTCTATCAAGCTATAACTTGATTTACTAGTTACAACCACTTTTGGGCACAAAAATGACCTCTAAGGGCCTCAAAATTGACTTTGAAACTTTTAAAAATAGAAACTTCAGTATCTTCAAATATAGACATGATCTTACGATGAAATTTTATCAATATGTTTATTTAACCATTCCATAGCTTAGGGAAAAAAATTCGACCAATCTATGATCAAATGTAAACTTACTAAAAATAGTAATCTTTTGTAGTTACAAAGTTGAGACACATTTTTTCTAACAAATAATTGTATTTATGATAATGGCCAACTTCAAAGATTGGTTGTTGAGCATAAACAAAGATTCAATAATGTTCAATATGGTGACAACCAAAGGAATTTTCATCACAACTAAGAAAAAAATAGTGTGTTTTCTAGCAAGGGAGCACTAGTGGGTAAACTTAGAGTCATATATAATAAAAAAAAATGTCCTATGATAACCTTGTGGAAGATATGTCTAGAGAAGTCATGTCATGAAGTTGATGACCTTGCATAGCGAACTATCCATTAGCACTACATAGAGCAAAGAAAGGAAGTATGATGAGGTATTATATAAGAGTATAAATGTCTTTAAAATCCTCCCTAAGTGCTATCATTATCCAAATGGTAGAAGACTATCTAGATAGTGAAAAATTCTTCTAAACCTTAAAGATGTCAAATCCTTAAAAGATCTACATGGAATTGTAGTTGTGTTTATTATCTTAGGATATCCATGTATAGCATAAATGATCATGACACATATGGATTGGGATGAAATATGAATGACAATTCAATTTTAAGATTGTGGATATGATTAGGGTATCCATTGGTTCCCTTCCTTCAACCGATCCTTGTTACATAATGATGAGAGTAAGGTTTGTCAAGGGATGTACATGGAGTTCTCCCAAATTACATACAATAGAAAAGGTCTTTATAGATGAATACAATGGACATGTTTAGGAAGAAAATTAGCAAGGTAGAAGAGAAGAAAGTGAATATTTGTAGGTCTGTGACAGTATAGAAAGAAGATCATAGTGGTGTATTAACAGTAAGGAAGCATGGTCGAGAGAATGACAATTCAAGAGACTATGAAACAATGACTAGGAAGAACTATGCATAATGTTTATATTAGAACTCATAGCATGTAGATATTATGGATAATTGAATAGCTTTCAATAATCCTTACAAGAAATCTATGGGAAGATGATTCTTTATCCATGATAACTCCTTTGAAAGGTTGGGAAGAAATTAAATAGAAAAAGTATTGCATATATGGTAATGGGTTTGTAAGAATCATTTATGATTGTCCACGCACCTATGAGAGATTTGATAAGAATCAAATATTTATATCAAATAATCAAGAATATTGACCCCTATGAAAGCCATGAAGTTTGTGTTATATACATGCTTGTCATTGATGTCAAAGTTTTTGCATGAGGAGATTTTTGGAAACATACTTGATGTGCATTAATGTCAAGGGTTGATAGTCCTAAGAAGATGTTGCAAATGTTGTCAATGTTGTCAAAATTGCTGCAAAAGATGTCATTGATGTCAAAAAGTATTTTTGATTACTTTGGGTTGCTCTTGCGTGCTGGCAGGTTTGTTACTATTGCTCTAGACATGGAGGTTTTCTTCATAAGATATCTTCATATGTCCTTGGTACTATTTTTTGAGCCCGGGATCTGCTTTATCAATTAAGGTTTATACACTTGGCCAGTTTTTAGCCCTAATTCTATCAAAACCCTAAGCATTTTCCTATCGAGCACTTATATGTTATAATTCATCATTGACTTGCTACCAATGATTCTGGATCGCTTAAGTTATGAATTAAGCCCTTCAACGTCGTGTGTTACTGACCCTACTTACCATCTTCTTTGGTTTGAAATATTTTATAAAGCCTAATGTAAAATTGTAGAGTGAAAAATGTTGACAAGTGTCACATTTTCACTAATCCACATTCAATTTTTGTTAGGCTCACGCTTGCTCTGCGAGAGTTTCGAAAGGTGACAAGTGTATAAGCCATGACCAAAAGGAAGGAGAGGAAGGGACAGGTGTTGAAAGTCTACTAGTTTGCAGTAGTAATGGTGGGTTCCATCTTTGTTTGTGTGGTGATACAAAATGTTGACACGTGTCTAGAGCAATGGAAGAATTTTATATGACTACATTTTATTGGTCAAGAATATTCTAATTTCGTTTGCTAATAAATCGATGGAGCCTACCACGTATTTGCAGACAGGAGAGAGAAGGTTTTACAGAACTGTAGGATGTTGACACGTGTTAGTAGTCTATGAGTTCATTGAAAGGAGAGATGAGTTTGAGTGGATGCATGGAATGGTGATGCATGTCTTAAATGATGTTTATCAGAAGACTTTTCAATGACGGTATTTGTATTCCTATCTAGGTTGAAGAATATTCTAAAGGGAAAGCATAGTTAGTTTTATGACTTTACATTGTTCGTTCAACCTGTGAAAAAGGAAGATCTATGTTTCAAATTCAAACTTGATAAACGGTTACTTCTTGGTTCAAATTTGAATTTTCTTAGGTCGACATGGTAGCTTTAATGAATTTTTTTCATAGGTTGACTTCCTCACCAAAAACAGTTTTAATTTTTGGTCTAGGCTGACATATCAAAATTATACATCACCCCAGATCGATATTCAACCAAAGGGTTTAAGAACATTTAGAGATAAGTAACATTATAAAACTGTAATTGTAGATAAGTGATGACCTGTTCTAGCTTTTCATGTCTTATCTTGTAGAGAAAAGTTGGCTTGTGTGAAGAAGAGCGGATTGTGTATTTAGAACAATCAAAATGATAAAGTAGAATTATGTTAATTCATTTTGAGAGCATTTTTGACAGAGAATTATCTATAAGTTTTATTTAATCATTTCAATTTATTCGGAGGTTGTTTTCTCTTCTTTCATGGGTGGTTGGTGTGTCTTGTTCTCTAAGTTGGTGCTCAGATTAGGGTATTGGTGTCTCATTTAGGTTGGTAGGTCTATAAATTGATTTTGGGATTGGTGTTTCTATTGGGTTGCTTCCTAAAAAATATTGTAAGATCTCATTATTTTTGTGAGGTTAGATTTGGGTAGTGGATCCAAGTAGCTTTTCTCACAATGTTTTTTCCCTCTAGGGTTTCCACAAGTTTGGTGTTATCTTATGTGATTGTGTTCACTTCTTACATTGTTGGTTCTAATTTTCTTAATGATGCTTTGGTGATCGTTGGTAAATTGGTTAAAGATAAAATTTAATGATATACTAATCCACCCCCTCTTAGTATATTTATGTGTTCAACAATTGGTATCAAAGAAAGGTTCCTTTGTGCAACTTAATAACTAGAGGTAGATCTTGGATTTGAACAAATGGTGGGTCAAGATGGATCCCATTCAATCAGGACACCATAGTTTGATGAAAAAAATTATGCTTTTTGGAGTATAAGGATGAAAGCCTATTATACATCATTAGGATTTGATGTTTGGCAGTCAATTGTGGTTGGTCATATTGATCTTGATACTCCTCCAATAGATCAGGTTGATAGGAAGGCATGTGAGTATAAAGCTAAAGATAAGAATGTTATTTTATGTGGACTAACAAATTCTAAATTTCTCAAAGTAATGCATTGCACATATGCTAAAGACATTTGACAAAAACTTCATAGCATTTATGAAGGTGATGATAAAGTCAAACAAGCCGAGCTACAAACTCACAGTGGAAAGTTTGAATGTTAGAAGATGAAAGAAGAAGAAAATATTGTTGACTATCTACTCTAAGTGAATGAAATTGTTAGTGCTATTAGAGGACTTGGAAAATTATTAAAAGAACTAGTAATTGTAAAGAAGGTGCTTAGATTCCTTTCACAAAGGTATTCAATGGAATTTTTTTCTATTGAAGAAGCTAGAGATTTGAATAATTTCATAATGGATGAATTGGTTAGATTTTTATGAAATGAGGAATGCAATTAAGGCTACATAAAAGAAAGAAGCTACCTTCAAGGCATACAAGAAAGAGAGGAATGAAGAATTAGATTCAAGCAATGAGTTTGAAGATGAGGAAGCTAACTTTGTAAGGAGGTCAAGAAGAAAGATTCCAGAAATAATAAAGGTACATTATTGTAAGGAAGCTAAGGTAGCAGAATAACTTCCTACACTAATCTTGATAGGATTATAATTCAAAACTTTACAGATCTTTAATAGTTACAAATACTTAAATAGAAATAAACATAAATATCACGCATACCATAATACAGTGATTTACATGGGGAAAACAATTTCAAGAGAAAAATCCCACACTCCAAAAGCTACCTAATCTATTATTCAGAAATCATAAAGATTACAATATACTTATAGAACAATCTTCTCATAGGATTATGACAAACCATAGATCTAGAGGCAACACAACTGCACTATTAGACTCCCAAAATACATCACAATACATAGTCGTAATACAACACCCTCATAAAATAGGGTTACTTTCTAAGGAAATTCAAGCCAACAAAATATCAACCGTCAGATCTCGGACCCAATGATGAATAGTCAAAATTTATAATAATAAAATATACATCAAATTTAGCTTTCAAGGGCATTGCCCTTGAGCCCCCCTACTAGGGGGATGATCCCCTTGGACCCCTTGCAGAGGTACCTACGCCCCTGTTGTTGACATATCAATAGTACCCTATATATAATTGTAAGGTTGAGACACATTTTCCCAATAGTTCTCTTTCAAATGCTTCAATTATGGTAAAACAGGTCACTATGCTTCTAAGTTTCCTTTTGGAGAAAATCAAAGTAATGATTAGTTCAAAACAAAAAGAAGAAGTTTCACAAGCACAATAAGAGCCTATATTCAAAAGAGGATAATATCCCATCTAAGGAATATGATCAATTTACTTCTAAAGAAGAAAGGGAAGAAGTTCTATTCATGACAATGGATTTTTTTGGAAATGAAGACTACCCTATAGAAGATGGTGAAGATATGCTAGATCCCGATGAAGAAGAATGTGAAATAGACTTAGAGAGAGAGTTCATCTCTACTTTGAGTTATCTAAATTGAAATAAAAGAGAATAAAAAACTAAAGTTGAAACTTGGAGAATCTAAAAATATGATTATAGATCTAAAAGTTCAAATAGAAGAGTTAAAGAGGATAGAATATGCCATGTCTAAAAAAATAAGGAAAAGGAAATGAATTGTGAAAGGTTTGAGGTAAAAATTGTATCGTTGAGAAAGGATTTGGAGAAATCTAAGGGTCAATTGGAAAAAATATTGAATTATGAGAAGATTATAGAAATTCTAGATGAGATCATAAACAATCAAATGTTGTCTTTCATCGAGATTGCTCTTAGATTTGATGAAGGTCAACATCTAAAGAAGAAAACTGTAAAGAAATCTAATGAGAATTCCTCTAGTAGTTCAAAGGTTGATCAACCCAAGGAGACTAAAGATAAGAAAAAGGAAGATGGATTTATCAAATTCAATAATAAGGAAATAAGATTCAAAGGTTCGACTCTTGCAATGCAATCATTGATAACCATGTTCAATTACTCTTTCTCTAGTTATTGTTTCTTATGCAAGCAATATGGTCATAAATTTGTTGATTATAGAATCATTGCAAGAAGAAATAATTTTGTGAGCAAGAATTCATTTGCACCTTTAGTTGATTTCAATATTATTTGTCATAAGTGTAGCAATTTTGGGCACAAGGTAAAATTTTGTAGAAGTGTCTGTCTAAATCCTCCTAGATAGCAAAAGAAAGAAAATATGGATATATTTGCTAATAAGAAGGATAACCTAAAAAGGAATAGGAAATGAAGATAGAAAATCAAAAGACTAAAAAATCAATGATTGTTCAAACTGCATTTCATGCTCATGAAAATCCATAGGTTATTAACAATGGGTTTTCTAGCCACATGAATGGAGGTATAAGTGGATAGATGCCTATCCTAGATGGATAGAGTAGTACCTAACTTGAAGAAGTGGAATTGTGGTTTAGTAAAATTTGGTGATAATACAATTGCATGGATATGTGGAAAAGGATTTCTAATCATTGATGGAAAATCTAGGACAAATGATGTTCTATATGTTGAAGGACTAAAGCATAATATTTGAAGTGTGAGTCAGAGGTGTGATAAAGCCCACAATATCGCATTTCATGTTGAAGGATGTGAAGTCAAGAAGAATGGAAAGCTCTTTATAGAAGAAAGTAGAGCTGAGAATGATTTATATAATCTTAGTTAATTCAAAGGAAGAAGCTATCCTTTAGGACTATCAGATGATATTTGGATATGGCGTAAAATAATGGATCAAATAAATTTTGATAATATTGTGAAGATTAGTTCTAGGCATGCTTTATAAGAGATATGCCAAAAATTGTTCTGCCTTCAACCACCTTCTACAAAGAATGTCAACAAGGAAAGAAGACGAGTAATATTCAAGATACATGAGTGTTCTACTATAGATCCATTAGATTTGGTTTATACAGACCTGTGTAGACCTACAAAGATAAAATCCCTACAAGGTGAAAGGTATTTCATGTTACT
Source organism: Sequoiadendron giganteum (assembly GCA_007115665.2). Taxonomy (NCBI): domain Eukaryota; kingdom Viridiplantae; phylum Streptophyta; class Pinopsida; order Cupressales; family Cupressaceae; genus Sequoiadendron; species Sequoiadendron giganteum. Next base: position 253,615,356 of record CM021100.1, on the reverse strand, counting down.
CATTGGTGATTTTAGTAGAATGACTTGGTTTATTTTCTTAAAATAAGATTATGAAGCCCTTAATAGATTTAAGGTTTTAAGGATATGGTTAAAAATGAAATTAGGTTAAATATCAAATGCCTAAGTTTTGATAGAGGTGGTGAGTTTACCTCTAATGATTTTGAAGAATTATATGAATAGGGAATTAGAAGATAGGTACTCTACTACAAGAACTCGTCAACAAAATAGAATGACATAATGAAAGAATAGAAAAATTTAGGAGATGGCCAAAAAATTAAATCTAAGTTACCTAATGTATACCTGAGAGAAGAAATTCATATTACTATTCATATCCTTAATAGAGGACACATAAGAGTAAAAAATTGCAAGACACCATATGAGTTATGGAAAGGCAGACTTGCAATTTTCAAGAATTTTCAAATATTTGGAAGCAAATGCTACATTATAAGGGATGAGGAAAATTTGGGTAAGTTTGAGTTAAGATCAAATGAAGGTATCTTTCTTGGTTATTCATCTATAAGAAAGGCATATAAATGCTCCAATAATAGACTACACAAGATTGTTGAGAGTGTAAATGTGAGAGTTGATGAAAATTTGCATCATTTTCCATAATTTAAAAGGGGTCATTATTTGGAATAATTATCTAGTATAAATGAAGAAGATGAAGATGCATGAGAGGATTTTGAAAGTGAAAATGGAAAAGCACCAACTAAGTATTTTCTATTTAAGATCATTCTAAAATTCAGATTCTTGGAGACAAGAATGATGGAGTTATGACTAGGAGAAGGTTAGGAAGAATGGATGAACATGTAAAATTTTATTTATTGTCTATGATTGAGCCTAACATTTTTGCGAAGGCTATAAAAGATCAGAAAATGATCAATACAATGGAAGAAGAACTAAATTATATTGAACAAAATGAGACTTTGAAGCTTGTTCTAAAACCTAGGGATAAGAATGTAATTGGTAATAAATGGGTATTTAAAAAAAATGAATGGAGATGGGAAAGTAATGATAAAAAAATCAAGACTATTCTACAAAGGGTATGCTCAAGTAGAAGGTGTTGATTTTGAAGAAATGTTTTCTCTTATTGCTAGATTGGAAGAAATTAGGATGTTCTTGGCATATTTAGTCTTTAAGAATTTAAAATTATATTAGATGGATGTCAAGTGAACATTTTAGTTGTCTAAGAATGAGTATTTTGTCTACAAGTTGAAAAAGGAACCGTATGAACTCAAATAGACCCATAGGGCAAGTGGTATTTTAGATTGGACAAGTGCTTGCAATAGAAAGGATTCAAAAGAAGGATTGCACGTAAAAATATTTATGTCAAGACAAAAGGTGAGTATCAATTGATTATTATTTTTTATTTTAATGAAATTATTTTTGGTGGTAGCAATAACGAGATTCACAAGGAGTTTGAAGAAGAGATGGAAAAAGAAATTGAGATGTCTATGTTTGGTGAGTTGTCATTTTTTCTTGATTTACAAATTACTCAGTTAGATAAGGGAATTTTCATATCACAAACCAATTATTTCAAGGGGATTTTGAATAAGTTCAAGATGTAATACTGCAAGCTAGATAGTACACCAATGGTGATAGGATGTAAGCTAAGCAAGGATGATGAGTCACTTGAAGCAAATCAGACTTTGTATAGATCAATTATTGGAATCTTGTTGTATTTAACTACATCTAGAAATGATATTATTTTAGTAGTGTGTATGGTTGAAAAATTTAAAATAGCACCTAAAGAAACACATGTAAAGGTAGTAAAGATAATTTGTAGATACTTGAAAAGTACAATGGACTATGATCTGTCGTATCCCAAAAGTGATGATTTTAATCTAGTAGTATACACAGATGCAAATTAGGCAAGACAAATTGATGACATAAAACATACAAGTGCAATCAATATTTAAAATAATTTAGTAATGCACTTTAGGAAAAACAATATATCAATAAACTATCATTTTCTTATAGAAAAGGTTGTAGATGAGGAAGTGAAATTGGAGTATGTTAATACAAAGGATCAAATTATAGATATCTTTACAAACCTATTCCCAATGAGATGTTTGATTATCTTAGATAGAAGGTAGGAGTGAAAAATCCTTATTCCTTTCAATGAAGACAAAAACCAAGCACAATTTCCAGGGGAGTACTTTTGTATTATGTCCCTAAAGTATTTCCCTTAGGGGGAGTGATGCAGTGAAATATAATTGGTAGAGATATAGTTGTTTGTGTATAAAAGTAGGACAAAGAGGGAGTATAATGGAATCAGTCTTCTTACATCCCTTTTGAATTGATGTCAAAGGGGAAGAGTTAGATAAAGGATGAGAGTTAGAGAAATAGGAATAGCTAGTGAAAGGATAAAATCAAACATTCAATATTCAATTCAATTTGTGTTGTGTTGCCATCAATGATAAAGGGGGAGATTATTATAAACATCCTTGTTGTCATTGATGTCAAATTTTCTACATGAGAATATTGTTGGAAACATATTTGATGTGCATTAATGTCAAGTGTTGATAGTCTTAAGAAGGATATGTTATAGATGTTGTCAATGCTATCAAAATTGCTACAAAAGTTATCATTGATGTCAAGAAGTATTTTTGGTTGCTCTAGTCTACTCTAGCCTACTTGTATATTTGTTACTATTGCTATAAATGGAGGTTTTCTTCATAATATCTCTCATATTTCCTTGGCATTGTTGTCTAAGCTCTATATCATGCTTTGTTAGTTCAGGTTTATGCACTTGGTAGGGTCTTATCCTGAATTCTGCCAAAACCCTAAGCATTTATGTGAATAAATTTATGTTTTCATTTGTTGTTGACTAGCTATCAATTGTTTGTGGTCACTTAAGTTATGAGTTAAGCCCTTCAACACCACGGGTCTCCTTACTTGTTGTTTATTCATGTTTGAAATGTTTTCTAAAGTATTATATAAAAAATTGGAGTGTGGAATGTTGACAAGTATAACTTTTCCGCTTATTTGCATATGATTTTGTCAAGCGCATGTCTACTCCATAAGAGAAGAAAAAGGTGAAACATGTATAGGTTGAGCCCAAAAGGAAGGAGATGAAGGGACAAGTGTCAAAATTCCACTAGTTTTCAATATTAATAGTGGGTGCCATATTTGTTTGTGTAGTGTTGCAAAATGCTGATGTGTGTTGGTGATGGAATACTTTTCAACAACTGCATTCCATTGTTTAGGAATATTTTGATGGAATTTGGAAATAAATTGATAGCTATTGCACATCCATGAAGAGGAGATAGAAAGTCTTACAAAACTTCAAGATGTTGAGGCATGTTAGTAATCTACGAGTCTGTAGAAAGGAGAGAGAAATAGAGAGAATCTTGAGGGGATACATGAGATGGTGACATGTTTCTTGAATGAATTTTGTTGGAAGAATTTTCAATGATGGTATCTACATTCATATTGGTTGAAGAATATTCTAAAGGGATGTGTAGTAATTTTTGAATTTACACCATTTGTTCAACCCATGAAAAAGGAAGATCTACGACTCAAATTCAAACTTGATAGATGACTACTTCCTAGTTCAAATTTGAATTATCTTTGGTGGACATGGTAGCGATAATGAAAATTTTCATAGACCATCTTCCTCACCACCAATAGTTCTAATTTTTGGTCCAGGCTAACATATCAATATTATCTATCACCCCAAATTTATATTTAAGCAAGTGGTTTAAGAAGTTTTTAGAGATAAGTAACATTATCGTACTATAACTATACGTAGGTGAATGATTTTTTCGATATTTTCATGTCTTATCTTTCAGAGAAGAGTTGGCTTGTGTGAAGAAGAGAAGATTTAGTATGTAGATTAGTAAAAATGATATTTAGAAGAATTATACAAATTTATTTTGAGAGATTTTTTGATAAAGAATTGTTCGTATGTTTTATTGTAATCATTTCAATGTATTCTGAGGTTGTTGAATCTTATTTCATGCGAGGTTGGTGCCTCTTGTTCTTTAAGTTAGTGCTCAAATTGGGGGATTGGTGTTTTCAATGGGCTGGTGCCTACAAAATATTGTAAGATCTCATTATTTTTGTGAGGTTTGATTTGAGTAGTAAAAACAAGAAGATTTTCTCATCATGGTTTTCCCCTCTTGGGTTTCCACGTAAATCAGATGCTATCTTGTGTGATTGTGCTCATTGCTTATATTTTTGCTTCTAATTTTTTAATGATGCTTTGGTGATTATTTATACATTGGTTAGAGATAAAATTTAATGATATACTGATACTTTAGTCCTAATCTTGATTACATCATCCAAGACCTAGGGTAGTCATACAATAAAACTAATGAAATAAGAAAAGACTTTACTAGATTGATAGATATCCTAGTAGATATAAGGTGATAATTCCTATGAAAAGGTACAAATCTTAGACAATAATGGGTAAGTGCACTGAGTTATGACATAAAAAAGGTGCCAAATTCAAATAAATTATGTAAATGTCTATTTTGTGCACACCAAATATGGTGCTCTCCAAATGTCTTGACCATTTGACGAGCGCCAAATTTGGCAGACCAATTTTGGCACTTGCCAAATAAAAAATCAAGTTAAAAAAATAACAAAAAATGTGTATGCTTCATGTATTACATGAATCCACATGTATGCTTCATGCTTCATATGTATAGTTCATGTATTATGTGTATTCACATGTATGTTTCATGTTTCTTGTGTATGCTTAATGTTTTCATATGTATGCTTCATTCTTCCTATGTATACTTCATGTATTACGTGTATTCACGTGTATACTTCATCCTTCCTTTGTATACTTCACATATTATGTCTATTCACATGTATGCCTCATACTTCATGTATTATGTACATTCACGTGTATGCATCATTGAAGAATTCAATTAAGAATAGAACCTTAGGCAATGTTACAAATAAATTAATTTGGGTTCTCACAAATAGTGATGATACATGAAAGGTTGTGACTTTTCAAAGGCAAAAATATGTGACTCTTCGAATAGGAAAGGCTACAAATATTTAATAACGAAGGGAAATGACCATGCCTAGCATAGATGTGCCCACCTAGATGTGTTGGAACTAACGGTTTGGACCCATGAAGAACAAAATAAAAATTATCCTACCTTACAACTTTACAATACATGCATCTGACAGTTTTTGGGGCATAAAAAAACCTACCACAACCAAATGGCTTGGAGATATGAAAATATGAGAGTTATTGTAGATAGACCTAATATGATCCTATACCTTTAGACAAAATGTTTCTAAGTGACACAATTTCCATTTAAGATCTCTTCAAACATTGTTGCCCTTTTGCATTTTGGTCTCTTAAGGGAAATCACCGGTGCCATATAGCCTAGAAAGTTCTGGCATGCTAGGGTGTAAAAAATGACCTTTCCTAGCATAAACCTACCCATTCAGACTTGTTGGAACTATTAGTTTGGTTATACGACGAGAAAAACAAAAATTACACCACCTTGCAACTTTACATTGCATTCATTTGATGCATTTTCCATCAACTAAAAACTTGTCACCACGAGAAAATGGATCAAAGAATGAAAATTTAAGAGAGCATATTGTATAGGGGTCCTACGTGATCCTATACCTTCAAATAGAATGTTTCTATGTGCCATAGTTTCTAAGTAACAACTTGTCAAATTTTTCCGCCCTTTTACACTTGGGCTCTTAAGAGATATCTTCGGTGCAATGTATCCCTAAATGTTCCAACATGTTGGGGTATAAAACAAGACCTTTCCTAGTGTAAAACTACCCATCTAAACATGTTGAAACTGTCAGTTTGGTTGCATGATGAACAAAATAAAAATTACACCACCTTGCAACTTTATATTTCATGCATTTGATACTTTTTCACCAAGGAAAATGGATCAGAGATATGAAAAACTACGAGAGGTTATTGTATACAGGCCCTACATAATCTTGTACCTTCAGATATAATGTTTCTAAGTGCCATAGTTTCTGAGTAATAGCTTGTCAAATTTTTTTACCCTTTTGGAGTTTGGTCTCTTAAGAGATATCATCGATGCAATGTAGCCCAAAATGTTCTGACATGTTGGGGTGCGAAACAAGAAATCTCCAAGTGAACACTTTTGAGTTGAGTGAGTATAGATAAAGCATCTAAACCGCTTTTAATTAGTATTGTATTGCATTACTTTTCTCTCTTTGGAAATAGTGGGTGCAACCAACCTCTCCAAGCAAACACTTTTGAGTTGAGTGAGTGAAGATAAATAATCTAGAACTTTTACCATGGCCCTCTTTGAACTCAAATTGTATAACTTAAAAAATTTCATTTTTTCCATGGTTTTCAAAATTAGAGGAAGAAAGTATTCACTTGCAAAAAGGTGTAACACCAAAACCTCTCTCTCCAAAAAATTCATCTCATACCGTTGGTTCTTGGCCATAAAACCTGAATAAGATCAATCAAATATGGATTTGAATTAGAACACTTTTCAATGGCCAACTATAATAGTATTTCATCTAAAAAATGATATCTTCAATTCTATTAAAGAGGAAGTAGGAAAAAAACATGATAAATCTTAATTTTCCTAGTAGATCACAACATGCAGAGTTTGGCACTAAATAAAAGGTTTTTTTTTGTGATAGGAAGCATAACCTACCTATGTGAATAGAGACAATCTGAGCATTAAATGGTCTATCACTAAGCAACTCCCACTTCATTGGTAGTATATGCTCCTTCCTAGGAATGAGTAACCTCTTTCTATGGACTATACAACCATAGCATCCCAAATACAAGGCTAAGTCTCACACAATAGTGCACTACAATAAGAACATCTCAAAGGAACTTCTGTAAGGGATTGCTGCTTAGATTCTGATATAAGAAATTTAGCAACTAAGTCATCCCAATCTTGAAAACAATAAAACAAGAAATTTAGTATATGCAAGGAAAGACATTTACCCTTGATTGATTATTAGATTGGGCAGAATATCAACAAAATATCAAATATTTTAATTAGTTTTCTCTTCTCATGAAGTTGCCTCATATATTATTTTTTATTTGCATTCGTAGCTTCTTGATCATCATGCATTAGATGAATCCTTGATCGTTTCCTCAGTATGATGAAGAATTCTATCTATAGCATGAAAAAGGAGATAAACATTAGTTCTATCATAGTACTATAGAGAAAATAAATAACAAATATAAAACTTGTCATGAAATTAGGATACACACAATATATGATAGTCCAAAAGAGGCATGAGGATGGGAAAAAAAGGGCATGAAGAGGGCAGAGAAGAGCATGAGGATATTCATCAAACCATTGAACCAAGATAAGAGGCGTGGACATTGATAAAGTTCAAGAAAAAACAAAAAGGAGCATCCTCTTTGAAAAATTGGGTTCTCAAGGCACATAAGCTAAAAACACTTCCAAACATGAAGGTAGAATTAAGAAAAACAAAGGACAAGGCAACAAAGTCAATCTAGGCCCACTAGTCATGTCATGTCCTTATATTATGGCTTTGGAACCTTGGGTCAAATTGTCTGGGGGCTTGGTTGTCACACTCGAGTTTATCTTTTTATTTTGATGTAGGGGAACCCCAAGTATGGAACCTTTTTTATAATACTATAAGTCATTAGTAGGTTTTTTATGGCTCCTAATATCATGTCATGTTGTGCCTCTATTTATCAAATCTATTTCTTATGATGTATAAGTTACTTGTTAAATTGCTTTACCACATCCTACTAATACACATATTCATAATAATAAAATTGACCCTAAAATGAATGAGGAACCTTCAAAGTCAATTGGGTGCACCTCCCTTGGAGGAGAGTTTGACTTTAGTTTGGGAAAGTTTAATCCAAATTTATTTATATTTGGAGGCATTTTTGGACATTTACCAACATTTTCAATTGTTCATCCTTCAATTCTAGCCTTTCAGGACTTCATTGCTACCATCTTCCATCTCTTATCCTTGGTTCCTATCATCATAAGGTAGTAACAAATCAAATCTGAGTAATTATGGGTCATTGTGGCCTATTTCCTTTCATCTCTAGCCACCAAAATTGCTAGATATTCACCATATGAGATTCCTACAACATATGGAAGTTATACATTAATTGTGTTGGGACTGTAAAATTTTGCAAAATTTAAGTGCCCATGATGAAAATTTTGCCTCCACATTCAGAAGGTACCTCTAAAAAATCTACCTAAGTGACCTACTTTGGAAGGCCATAATTTAGAGCCGGTTGATTTTCATGCAAAACCCCTTGGTAAGCACATTCATTTGACATATGTGAATGTGCATGTATGTTTTCAGCTTCCCATGGTGAGTTTTAATAGTGTTTTGAAAGGCTAAGTTGGAGGGTTCTGGCACTGTTTTGGTGTTGGATAAATTTCAGTTCTACAAAATGGCCTCCTGTTTGACCTTACATTTCACAAATGGATGATTGTCATGATGAAAATATTGTTTCCCTTCATTCCCCCCACATTAATATGCTCCCATGTCAAAATTCAAAGCCTCAGGATCTGATATGATATTTTTTTGAGATCAAAAGAAAATGCAGTTGTGTTTTAAATCTGCATTTTTGACAATGTTTCAAGGTGTTCAACTTTGACCCCTAATATCTCGCTAAGAATGATGATTGAAGAAATAACCTCTTGCACACATGCTCAGTGTACTTAAATGAGCTTGTGTTTCTAGTGGCAACTCCCAAGAAGGTGGATCAATATTTTTTTGAAGTGGTAACTGGGTGAGATTTAATTGGTTTTGAATAGGTGCAACTGCATAAATGTCCGACTTAGAAACTTTGGCATTTAATATCTTGAACCTCATGACTTTTCTTGTCAAGCTGTTTGTTGTACTCTATTCTTGGTTCAAATGTCTACATGCCTACAAGTTTTCATGACTCCACGAGTTCGTTTGACTAGTTTTCCAAGGTGATTCCAGAGCCCATTGGACCAATTGTTACCATTATGCAAATATTCTTAAAAGCAGATTTCAACAACCCATTTCAATTTTTGTTGCCTAGAGAATTCAGAAGCTGTCTCATGTCAATTTGGATGAAAGTTGTTTCAAAACAAATTTTTTTTAGTTGGTTCCACATGGGGACCCAACATGCTTTGCATATTTGTAGAACTGTAAGTTTTGCATTGTGGCAATTATTTTGAGTAAATTGCTTTGAATAGATGAGTCACATAAAAACTCATATCTCTTCGGCACTGTATTGGTGGGGTACAAGTTTGAAGGAAGTTTTTCAGTCAGGGTTGTAAGAATAGTAGATGGTGGTGAATTGACGAGGCAAAAATTGTTATTTGTTGTTCACATCAATGCTTGTCAATTGTTGTCCTTGTAGTTCAAAAAATACAGATGATTAGTGTGAAGAGAATGTTCAATTAAAATTCTTGCAAGCACACAACCATTAGGGAGCTTAAACTAAAGTTTCAGAGGCTTTTATTCCAAAGCATAAAGGGAGGAAGTGGTGTTCCATTTTTATTCCCATGGGATAAAGTCACAACACTATTTAATCATGCTAAGTTGTTTGAAAAAACTACATGATACTGAAAAGCAACTCCTTTTAAGAGACAATGTTATTCAAAGTTTCTTTGTTGGATGTGTGCATTTTTGTTTGTATCCATAGTTGAAATCTTGGACCAAATGTGATTGGAGTTAGAATTGGGGGTTGCATTCAAGAAGGATAAAGATTCATCAAATGTTTTAAGTGGATCTCTTGGAAAATTTTACATAAAGTTTATTGGGTCACAACCTCCTTAAGAGTCAAAACCATCTACCTGTTTTGCACTACAATGTGTGTCCTGAAGGATATAATCAACAAAGAGTCATCTCAAAGGTAGTAAGATGATATTGCAAAACAGTGAATCATTGGTAATAAGGGCACCATTGTACAAGATTCAATCTATGTTGCCAAAGCCAATGCAAATATAGGTATAACATTGCTGCAAAAAATGCCTTTGAAGCTACCACTGAGAAAATCTTTTTTTAGGCCCTGTTGTATGAGAAAATTGAGTACATTTTTCTGCATAGGGATGGTTTGTGTATGTAGTGAAAATGTGTTAAGATTGTTTGCAAAGTTCTACCTTGGCAATAAAAATAGAGATATATTTGGCTCGAATGCCTTATGAGGAAGAGTGGAAAAAAAATTGTGAATGGTTATTGCTAATAACATAATGATGTAAGCTAGGTGATGGAATCCCCAAACTAACTCAAAATGATCAATTTCAACCAACAAAACCAACCCTTGTAACACAAAACACCCAACTTGTTCCAAACACTCACCAATAGGCTTGTAGTCCTCAAAACCCAACTTTACACAATATATTTTAGAGAAGGCTGTATAGAGTCCAACCCAACATCAATTGATACTCTCTAAAGGATCTAACATTACTTACCAAAAGAACCCATAAGGTTTCTTTAAGAAAATCTTACAAACCAATAGACTGCTCCTATCCTAAAACCACCAATTAGCCCTCTTTTACAAAGGAGGTACCTCCAAATCACCAATTCTCCACCCAAAGTCAATGGAAAATCTTTAATTGTGTATCAAAACCATAGATTTCACCAATAGTTCTCAGGTTTAAGCCTTCTAGAACACTAAACCATGGAGCCCTCTCTTTTCATACAAATACCTAGGGTTTATTGAAAACCATGACTCTCGGGCTTTCCGGACACAACCGATGCATCCAACAATTCTTAAATACCCTACACAAGGTCACAAAATCATTACATAGATAGATTTTTCAACAATTTTTCCAAAACCCTATCATAACACCTCTCTTTCACAAGGAAAACTTCACTGCCCAGCCCTAGGGCATCATCCCAAAACCAACAACCTTCTTCCCTTGCTTCCTAAATCACATGAACACCTATCCTACCATTAAAAAATTCATTCCACTAAGCAATAGATCATGATAGTAGGTGGAATGACCTTTACATCATTTAAACAACACTTAAACCCTTAATTTTGTGTTAACGAGGCTGCTTCAGAAATTTAAAGAAATCTCCCATCATTTTTTATGAAATACACTCAAACTAGATTAAATCAATATCTAAGACATGGTACTATGACATACAATAAAATTCAAAGCATATCCAAGTCTGAACGGGCCGTACAATTCCAAAAAAGAATAAAACATAGTGAATTTACAGAAAATGGTGTTGTATTCAATGGAAATGATTTCAAAACAAACATCAACAAAATCTTCAAGCCTTTTTGGAGGCCTTTTATAATTTTTATCTTGAAAATATAACCACCCAATTCTTATAACTACTTTTCAAATTCTAAGACCTTTCAACTTCCACAAAAATGCAATTTTGCAACTTTTTGTGCTTGACAACATTTACAACAAATTACAATTATGCTTTATCAACACAATTGACCCCCCCTAATCACCTAACATGAATCAAATATATTAATAAATGGTATTATTTATCTTATTCTAGTACATATTGTCCATGATCCTAAAGCCTACTCTTCAATAACCCAAATTGACAAAAATCTTTCAATGGTGCCCCTGCACCATACACCCCAACTTAAAAATTTTCCAAGTCTCTTGGAAAAACTGATGTAGTTTGTCCTACCTTGTACTCTTCATGTCTATGAACTTCATACTTGCCTTCAACAGGTTCATATTTCTTTAGTTTGTTACTGTCCTCAACATCCTTGTCAATGTCTTCACTTGTTTCATGCTTCACTCTATCATACAATATTGTGGGTGTTTTACAACTTTCCCTTCAACACATACTGAAGTCACATCTCCTTTTGCATATGTACTCTCACCTTCATCAAATTTCACCACCTTTTATTTCTCTCCATGCTTTATCCTCTATTCACTATCCCTTTTATCAACATCTTCACCACTGTTTATCTCATGAACTTTTGTACCATCACATTTAATGGTCTCTGTCAGACCTGCAATTACCTTTTCCACTGTCATATCAACATCACTATCCACTATCCTCTTACTCACTACCTTACCAATCTCACAAAATTTTGTTCCAACATCACTAGAATGCCTTTTCACATGTTTCATCACCATAGGGCACATGACTATCCCTAACAATATAGCTTCACTCTTTCCCTGCACTTCACACTTACTCTTGAGTGTACCAACCTGAGACACCATTCCCTCTTCTTTTATTTTCCACACAAAATAATTCTTCTTCATCTCTGTCTACACATTACCTTTATCCTTCCTATTTACTATTCCAACAATGTTCAACTTTGACATAACTGCAAACCTCATGTTCTCACCTTCCTCATTGCTCACATATTATTTTCTCCCTATCATGATGATCTCACCTTGCTCACTTGTTTCCTCAACCAATGGAGTTAGAATAAATTTCTCCCAATATTTTTCAATGTTATATGTATTTTGTCTCCCTTGATAAACTGTAGACCTGTCAAACTTCCAGGGTATCCCAAGCAAAACAGGTAACAACTCATGGGAAATATGTCACAAACAACTTTATCTTTGTATGGACCAATTTGAAATTCACCAGTAGCTTGTTCACTCACCAAAATGGTTTGATTTTCACTAACCCAAGACACTTTGTATGGCCTTTCTCTAGGTACCCTTTTCAAATTCAATTGTCTACCATATCACTAGATACCATGTTATCAATGCATCCAGAATCAACAATCACTTTACATACCTTATTTTTGCATCTACAAGATGTCCTAAACAAGGCTCTTCTCTGAATTTTCTCTCTCTCCATGGATTTCTTCAAGGTTTTTCTTTTCACCATCAACATCTCACCTACTTTAGGAGTAGCACGAAGAGTATTAGAGTTTGAACTTTTAGCTTCTTCTTCACGAACAATTTGGGCTCTTCTATCAAGTTTCCTTTCTCCACCACTTGATGTTGAACCAATTCTCTCTGGACACTTGAAGAAAGGGTGACAAAACTCACCACACTTATAACACCTTCCTACAAAATCATTAGAATTTCGTCCTTACCTAAATTTTATTCTTCCCCCTCTCCATCCACCTCTTGATTCAGGTGCTTGCTCTTTACTCTTATTAGCATCTTCAAGATCTTATTTGGACTATCTTGGTGTTGAAAATTTACCTCTGCGCCTAGAAGTACTACCTCTTCCTCTCGTTGCCTTCTCTTGTCTCCCCTTGAGTTTTTCTTTTGCTCTTATTGCCATTTGAAAACATTGTTCCACTGTTTTTGTTGCCAACAAACCGATTTCATCTTGAATGTTATACCTTAGGCCATTGAGATATCTAGCTAGTCTTTCTTTCTCATCCTCCTTAGGCTTTGTTCTTATACTTATCCTATAGAATTCCTCGGTTTATGCTTGCACATCTTGTTCTTTTTGCCTAAGATTTGTAATCTTTTAAGTAATTGAATATTATAATCACAAGGAAGGAACTTACCTTTTAGTTTTTCCTTCATTCTCTCCCATTAAGTGATCTTGTTCTTTCGTTTTCTCTACCTTTCATCTTCCACAAAATTCCACCACAACAAAGCATGTCCTTTCAATTTAGTTTTGGCCTTCTTTACTTTGTGTTCTTTATCTATCTCTTCACTATCAAAGTAATTGTCCATGGCTCCTATCCAATCCAAGAGCTCTTCACCATCTAGTTTTCCTCCATACATAGGCAAGTCCATTTTTCCATGTCCATCACCTTTCACAACCTTCAAAAGCTTCACCATCCTCAAATCATTCGGATCCAACTCTTCCTCCTCACTAGAAGTTTCTTCCTCTTCAGAATCACTTTCATCCATACCAACCCCAGTTTTAGACTTTAATGCATCAACATCTTTCTTCAAGGCCTCTAATTCTTTAGCCTAACTATCAATATTCCTAGCAACAACATTTCCCTTAGGAGGAATCTTGATTGACTCTTCAAATTCCCTTCTTTACTTTGCTCAATCTTTGAACCTTCCCCCTCAAGAGACCTACTCCCTTTGCTCTGACACCAACTGATGTAAGCTAGGCGATGGAATCCACAAACTAACTCAAACTGATCAGTTTCAACCAACAAAACCAACCCTTGTAACACAAAACACCCAACTTGTTCCAAACACTCACCAATAGGCTTGTAGCCCTCAAAACCCAACTTTGTGCAATGCATTTTAGAGAAGGTCGTATAGAGGCCAAACCAACATCAATTGAGACTCACTACAAGATCTAACACCACTTACCAAAAGAACCCATAAGGTTTCTTTGAGAAAATCTTACAAACCAATAGACTACCCCTATCTTAAAACCACCAATTAGCCCTCTTTTACTTGTTCAAGGAGGTACCTCCAAATCACCAATTCTCCACCCAAACTCAATGGATAGTCTTTGATTGTGTATCAATACCATAGATTTCACCAATAGTTCTCAGGTTTAAGCCTTATAGAACACTGAACCATGGAACCCTCTCTTTTCATGCAAATACGTAGAGTTTATTGAAAACCATGACTCCTAGGCTTTCCAGACACAACCAATGCATCCAAAACTTCTTAAATACACTTTAGAAGGTCACAAAATCATTACATAGATATATTTTTCAACAAGTTTTCCAAAACCCTATCATAACCTCTCTTTCACAAGGAAAACTTCATTGCCTAGCCCTAGGGCATCATCCCAGGACCAACAACCTTCTTCCCTTGCTTCCTAAATCACATGAGCACCTATCATACCATTAAAACATTAATTACACCAAGAAAAAAATCATGATAGTAGGTGGAATGACCTTTACATCATTTAAACAACATTCAAACCCTCAATTCTGTGTTAACAGGGCTGCTTCAGAAATTTAAAGAAATCTCCAACCAATTTTTATGAAAGACACTCAAACTTGATTCAATCAAGAGCTAAGACATGATACTATGAAATAAAATAAAATTCAAAGCATATCCAAGTCTATACGGGCCTTACAGTTCCAGAAAAGAACAAAACATGGTGAATTTGCAAAAAATGGCATTGTATTCAATGGAAATGATTTCAAAACAAACATCAACAACCTCTTAGAGCCTTTTTGGAGGCCTTTTATAATTTTTCTCTTCAAAATATAACCACCCAACACCTATAACTACTTTTCAAATTCCAAGACCCTTCAACTTCCACAAAAAATACAATTTTGCAACTTTTTGTGCTTGACAACATTTACAACAAATTGCAATTTTTCTTTATCAACACAATTGACCCCCCCTAATCACCTAACATGACTAAAATATATTAATAAATGGTCTTATTGAACTTATTATAGTACATATTGTCCATGATCCTAAAGCCTACTTTTCAGTAACCCAAATTGACAAAAAACTTTCAATGGTGCCCCTACACCATAGAATAATGGTGAGCCTATTACTAAAGATTGTATGAGGCATTGTGAAGTCTATACATTTGGCGCGACTCTGTGAAATCGGAGAAGAGGATCCATCTTAAATTGTAGAGTGTCATTCAACAAGTTAAAAGGGGGGGTGATATGTTTGACAACCACTATGAACAATTGCCGGTGCCGCCATGGATGGAAAAGAGGTTCATTAGGGAAAAAACAAGATCAACAACCATCGAAAAGACCTGGCCATGTGGAATAATCATGCGAGCTGTGTGAAGTAGATGGTAATGTCATCCATAGGGGCTGTGCGGTGTGTGCATTCGTGACACGTAAAGGTGGGCCCTTGAAATATGAAAGGCATAGGAAAGCAATATTGCCCAAAAAATAGGGTTTTCACTTTTAAAAATTAGATTTTAAAATCTAAACTACTATAAGCATGGGTGAGTTTTTTTAAGTTGCCCGATAGAATGCTTAAATATTTTCACTTTAAAAAGAATTATTTCAAATATAAAGTGAAGTTGAAGGGTATGAGTAAAAGTTGTTTTGCTGGATAAAGTATTGTTTTAAAATCTTTGCCAGTTGAAGGGCTCTGAGTATAAAATGAGAAGTGTTGAATATAAGCATGTATTTTCACACCAGTGAGGACAAATAAAATGCAGAGTGAAAATCAAATAAAAGCACAGGTGAAATTTTATAATGGTCCAAGTCAATGTTTTAAAAGCCTTCATAATTAAATGATGAGTTTGCTACTGGAGATTTTCAAAGTGAAAGAGCACAGTGGAGATTAAATAAATCTGAGGCTATTATTAAAGCTGGAAAACTTTAATTGATGGAGGTGAATATTCAATGTGCATCAAAATAAAGAAGAATTAAAAGGCTTTCACAAAGGGCAGAGGGGTATGTCTAGGATCATGATGGGCCAAAAAGTGGCGATATGTAAGTGAAATGATGGCCCATGTGGCTAACGACTTTTTTTACCCAAAATTGATGAAACGAAAAGGGTTTTTAAAGGAGATTCTCAGCTTTCCACCAATACAAATTATGTTTTACTTTGAATTTAATAAATAATTATTATTCATTTTCTATTTGAATTACGACTAAAGTCATGATTAATAGGCTGATTCAAAAAAAATTATAGCTTTCAAACAGTATCACAGTTTTTGAATCTGAAACATGCATCACATTATATGCTTTGCATATTATAGGATTAAAAAAAATTAATTTCATGAATTTTTGACCAAGTTAAGTTGGTTAGACATACGAGTTTTTATATTTTTTAAAAGTTGTAATAAAAAATTCATAATTAATTATTTACTTAGAAAAAATTATTAAAAAATATGCATCACATCGGAACATGACTCCTCTACTTATATCTAAAATATTATAAAAAAGTATTGTCATTTTATTGTGGTTAGGGTGGTTAGACAAACACCTACTTATTTTTTCACCGAAATTGAAGTACTACTGCATTGAAATTTCAAATTTTCACCAAATAGATTTAAAAAAAAAAAAAAACCTAGTAGTTTAGAAACTACATTCAATTTGCTACAGATTCTATTCTTACATATTTTTGAAATAATATAGATAACTTATTCAAATTTTTACATCAAGTTGCCTAACTCTGATTTTAAAAATTTTCATCGCCACTTAAGGGCCCATTTTTTCCATGATGATCTTGCACATACCTAAAGCTATTTTTCAATTGCAGGGAAATATGGAGGATGGAATGAAGATATTTTTCACGGTGAGCTGGTTTTTTTGTTACAGATTGGTTTTCACAACAAAGGCAAGTTTGTTATTGCAAAGGAAGAGAGAAGAGAGAGGATTTTCAATTTCTTGTTTTTGATTAACGGAGATGAAGTTTCCATGTGTCTTCAACGGATCAATTCTTGAGATCTTCTTCCTTCTATGTCTTCTCTTCTTTTCTCATTGTAAAAGGTTTTGAATTTTCTGTATGGGTTGGGTAGATAGAGAAATGTTGAGTCTGAGGCATGGATTGATAATGCAAATTGTAATAGCTGATTTCATGAGTAAATTTCAATCAGTTTATGCAAATAAAGTATGAATATCATCAAATTGTCTCCAGATTTGTACACATTTAATCATATAAATTCAATATATCAAAGATCCTTGAGTTTTTCATCTCAATTTCCCCGAGATTGTGTTATTTGTTCATGGCTCTATTTCAAAGAGATAGTTACATTAATTTGAGCAGATAATTATGATTTTAGGTGTGCAGAGTGGATCTATTAGTGCAAAGTATTAGTAGTTTTAAATCCACTAGTTAAAGTTTATTTACTGATGAGGTTGCCTTTATAATTATGTATTTGACTCCATGGCCCAGAATTAGGCACTGATATGTTATTCTGTTAAATGCATTTCAGAAAAAATTTATTAAATCAAAATCATTTTAATTCCTATTGTTTGGTTTGAGTTCAGTGTTGAATTCTACTTCCCAATTGCTGAGTGAGTGTTGAGATTCCAAAAATATAGCCAGATTTGAAGTTGTCAATGTTTTCCCTGGTATATTTTCATTGGGAATTATCTGCTATAAAATACAATGTTTGTGCATAGTTGAATTAAGTCTTTAGGCATTGTGAAGGGAGATCCACCTTAGTCCTATAGAGCCAAAAGTGTAGGAGATTTCAATCTTTGACTGAATCTTGTCAGTTGGCCAAATGCACCTTTGATTCTGAGCATTAGAAAGTGGCTATTCTATAGGACCCATTGGATCTGTTGATTTGGAAACACTAGCAGATTGGCAACTTTTCTGGGGAGAAGTGAATTATTAAGTTAATTTTTTCCTAGAATCTTCGGTGCAAGTTTGTTGAAATCCATTTGGAAAGAGTAAAAAATATGAATGACTGGTTCAAATTTTAAAGAAGCTCTAGATCTACGAGTTGATGTGTAGCAACCCAAATTCAGAAGACTGAAGTGACTATACTGGAAGAACTCAAAGAATTTATTTGCATTGATAAATATATCCTTGCTTCAAAGGTTTTCCTCTTGTTGAAGAGGTGGAGACTTTTCTCTACAATTTATGCACATGAAGGGTTGTTGTTGGTTATTATGACCTAGAAGTGCTCCGTTCAAAGTTGCAACAGTTGGAGATGTGAAGGTACACGGTTCTTTGCATAATTGCATTTGTTGGATCTGTTGCATTGAATGCAATTGTTGTTTCATTTAAAGTATTTGTCTAAGTATTCAAAAATTGTGCTATGGATGGTTAGAATGAATTTGTGTATCCTAGGGATTTCTATCCACTTTCATTTTCATATGTTTCAAGCCTAGGTTACCACCATATTAGCAATTATCCTAGTGATTCTTCATACTGTCATGGTTATGATTATGCACAATTAGTTAAACTTAGATTTGCATACATCCATGGATTACCAAAGGGAAATAGCCATACCAATAGATACCTTAATGCAACTTGTCAAGAAGCTTCAAAAGTATAATAATCCTCAAACATTTGACACTACAAAGTGCATGAACCCAAGAGTGCACAAGCATAAGATAAGCCAAGAATGGAAAGTTGTGTTTGAAAGGAAAATTGAAGAGTTGAAAAAAAGGCACCTGATGTCTTTACAAGCCGAGTTAAAAGATAACCATACTATATCTACTTGCCAAATTATTGCACCTTTTGTCATTTCATTTGATCCATTGTATAACCAATTAGACATAGCATGGGTTGACTACAAGGATGAAAGTATGCCAAATGAAGTCTATAAACATATGCCTAGATTTGATGGATACAATGTGTGTGAAGGAGATGCACATGTCCAAAGTTTTTCTAGCATCATGGAGAAACATTTATTTGGAGATCAAGATATGTGGATGAGTTTTTGGTCAGATCTTTTGAAGCTAGAGCTAGGGACTGGTACTTAAGTTTTCCTGAGAAGTCCTTTCCCTGTTGGGATAAACTAGTGGATGCTTATAGAGAAGAATTTGCAAGGGAGCCTTCTAAACCTATCACGAGGTTGAAGGAGATTAAAAGACATGATGAAGAGTTAAACATTGATTTCAGTCATATTTTTTTTGTTGCTCTTTCATTAGTCCCTAAAAATTTTAGACTTGGTACTTTAGATTGCATTCATATGTATTTTTGAAGCTTTTGAGGAAGGATCTAGTGCATTGTTAAAGGATTTTATGATATTGAGTTTGCAGATGGCTTACACATGTTTAGATAATATGGAGAAAGTGAGGAAAGAATATGTGCAAATTTTGTTGTCCTCACTTGTGGGTAAGCATGTTGATGAAATCAACAACTATGTGAATACAAGTGATCAGATGTATTTAGTTTTAAATATAGAAATATGCATGCTTGAAAAGGTAGAAGTTAAGAGTGATGCAATGTATACCATTGATATTCATAATGGTGAAATTTTTTGTGTCTATCCTCAAGAGGATGTAAATGACAAACTCAATGAAGACACCTAGTCCAATGCTGAAATGCAAATAAATGTAGATTGTTGTCATGATAGCCCAAAAGTAAGTAAGAATGAACAAATGGATAGCTTGTCCTTTGTGACAGATTGTGACCATGATTTTGACAAGGTTGGTAGTGAATTAATATCCTATGATTGGGGAAATCCACTTTATGATCAGTCCATTGAGTTTTCAGACTTTTATGATGATAAAACCATGGTATTGTTGGACCCAAGTTGCCATTGCACCAAAAGATCAACTTGTTAATGCTCGATACAACTACCAGAGTTAACAGATCCATGAGAGGTGGTTAGTCCATGTCATGAATCCCAAGGGGAGCGCTAAGCATCTGCCAACAAACTCCCCCTCAGCGTTACCCAAGGGGATTCGAACCCGGTACCTTTGGCTCTGATACTACTTGTTGGCCCCATAGTTGTTACACCAAAAGATCGACCTGTTAATTCTTGATACAACTACCAAAGTTAATGGATCCACAAGAGGCAGTTAGTCCATGTCATGAATCCCAAGGGGAGTGCTGACCATTTTCCAACAAGTATATCATGATTTACAATTTGATAATGCATGCAATTCTAGTGGAGGTCAAAAAGAGGAAGTAGTTGAAAGAATGGATCAGAGAAATGATGCATTAAGTAGTGAAAAAATTTCAAATATGTTGACCATAGACTATCAGAAATGTACACATGTTGATAACCCTCAATTTTTATGTGATTCTCATAGTGATTTTGATAGTGATGATAATCTTCACTATGCAAGGTATGATGTATGTGTTTTTTATTCTCCTTCCAATTATGAACTAGTTGGTCAGAATGATGATAATGTGGATGAGGACAAGCAAAAATTTGATTGTAATGATGCATTGTATGATGAGTATGAAAGTATGGATACTGATGCAATTTCAGAAAAAAAATTCGATGAATTAGAAATAGTAGATGACCATGAGTTTTTTGTATCCAATGAGCCAAGTCTTGAGAATCTTAATGCAGATTTGGAAAAGTGTCTATTTTTTGATTTAGATGAGCTTAGTCATGAGTCTTTTCATGTGGATATGGATGTTGATTTCAAAGAAGAATCAGACTATCTTTCTCAACCAGAATTGCTCATTTCTGAGCAAACTTTGGATGTTGAAGATGTTGATATGTTATGTTCAGAGGATAACGAAGTGAGTAGGGATGATGATAAATTATAAATCCTTGTTGATTATCTACATCAACATGATGGAGGATAGTTAGAGAGTGTGCCAATGCATGAGTGTATCTCTTTACATACACTCAGAGATAGTTTGCATGATGTGCAAGATCTTTTGATAAGTTCTTGTGATAGTTTTACCTTTGATATGCAAACTAGTAATCGCTTAATAGTACCAACCATGTGGTAGAATGTGAGTGCTACATTTTTCAGTTGGAAGAAGTTTTCACAAAATGTGGCAATGTGCAAGACATTGATGAAAGTTGTTTTCAGCTTGACAATGATCTATATGATGAACATGATAAGTTGTTTCCACATGATAATCAACATTTTGAGAGTATATCTGACTCTTAGATGCATACTGATTATGATAATGTTGATAGTATTATACATGATGAGATGTTGGGAGATGCCAACATGTTTGATCAGGCATATTGTAGTGCTATTTTTAGATTGGCTTTGGTTAATAAATGTGATAAGACCATGTTTTCAAGTAGTCTTGATCACTATTCTCAGATATTTTTGCTTAATACAAAATCAAAAAATGAAGAGAGTGGAAGTGATATGGCCTATGTGATTTGGTTGCCACGTGACAACGAAGCCAAATAGAGAGCAAGTTTCCACTTTTACAAAAGGCAACTTGATACTAGTGTTTGCAGAAATATAGTCACTCACATTGTTGTGGTGTGATAGAGACAAGCATGGGTTGAATGAGATCAATAGCTTTAACAGATTGGTGTTTGAAAAGGGTAAATATTAACTCCCCTTTTTCATTTGGTGGCCTGGGGCCACCAAGTGAAGTTGAAAAAGAGGTTGAATAAATGAGCAGTTTGAGAGTGTCCAATGGACTCAACATTTGGTCTACTCCCCAAAGATCTAGATTCTTGTTATTCCCACAAGGGGCATACATCCCCAGTCGGAGCCACTGTTGGGACTATAAAATTTTGCAAAATTTAAGTGCCCATGATGAAAATTTTGCCTCTCCATATTCAAAAGATACTGCTAAAAAATCTGCCTAAGTGACCTACTTTGGAAGGTCATAATTCGAAGCCAGATGATTTTCATGCAAAACCCCTTGGTAAGCACATTCATTTGACATATGTGAATGTGTTGTGTCATATTTTAGCTTCCCATGATGATTTTTGATAATGTTTTGAAAGGAAAAGCTAGAGGGTTCTAGTACTATTTTATTGTTGGAGAATTTTTAGTTCTACGAAATAGCCTCCCGTTCGAGCTTATATTTCACAAATGGATGATTTTCATGATGAATGGATTTTTTACCTTCATTCGCCCCAAATTCATATGCTCCCATATCAGATTTCATAGCCCCGAGATCTGATTTGATATTTTTTTGAGATCAAAAGCAAATGCAATTTGTTGTGTTTTACATCTGTATTTTTGACAATGTTTTAAGGTGGTCAACTTTGACCCCTAATACCTCGCTAAGAATGATGATTGAAGAAATACCCTCTTGCACATGTGCTCAGTGTACTTAAATGAGCTTGGGTTTCTAGTGGCAGCTCCCCAAAAGGTGTTTTGATATTTTTTCAGAGTGGTAACTGGGTGAGCTTTAATTGGTTCTGAACAAGTGCAATTGCAAAAATATCCAACTGAGCAACTTTGAAATTTAATATCTTGAACCTCGTGACTTGTCTTGTTGATCCATTTGTTTCACTCCATTCTCGGTTGAAATGTCTACATGCCTATAAGTTTTCATGACTCCACAAGGTAGTTTGACTGGTTTTCCAAGGTGGTTCCAGAGCCCACTGGACCAACTGTGACCATTATGAAAATATGATTAAAATAAATTTTCAACAACCCATTTCAATTTTTCTTGCCAAGAGCATTCAAAAGTTGTCTCATGTCAATTTGAATGAAACTTGTTTCAAAACAATTTTTTTTTAGTCGGGCCCACATGGGGACCCAACATGCTTTGCATAGTTGTAGAACTGCAAGTGTTAGATTGTGGCAATCACTTTGAGTAAATTTCTTTGAATAGATGAGTCACATAAAAACTCATATCTCTTCAACACTATATTGGTGGGGTACAACTTTGAAGGAAGTTTTCAATAAGGGTTGTAAGAATAGTAGATGGTGGTGAATTGATGAGGCATAAATTGTTATCTGTTGTTCACATCAATGCTTGTCAATCATTGTCCCTGTAGTTCAAAAATATAGATGATTAGTCTGAAGAGGATGTTCAATTAAAATGCTTGCAAGCACACAACCATTGGGGAGCTTAAACTAAATTTTGAGATACTTTTATTCCAAAGCATAAAGGTAGGAAGTGGTGTTTCATTTGTATTCCCATGGGATAAAGTCATAACACTATTTAATTCTACTAAGTTGTTTGAACAACTACATGATACCGGAAGAAAACTCTTTTTATGGGAAAATTTTATTCAAAGTTTCTTTTCTAGATGTGTGCATTTTTATTTGTAGCCATAACTGAAGTCTTGAATCATATGTGATTGGAGTTAGAATTGGGGGTTACATTGAAGAAGGATAAAGATTCATAATTTTTTTTAAGTGGATCTCTTGGAAACTTTTAGATAAAGTTTATTGGGTCACAACCTCCTCAAGAGTCAAAACCATCTCTACCTGTTTTGCACTACAATGTGTGTCTTGAAGGATATAAGCAACAAAGAGTAATCTCACAGGTAATAAGATGATATTACAAAATAATGAATCATTGATAATAAGGGTTCCATTGCACAAGAGTCAATCTATGCTGCCAAAGCCAATGCAAATATATGTATAATGTTGTTGTAGAAAATGCCTTTGAAGCTACCACTGAGAACATCTTTGTTTGGACCTTGTTGTATGAGAAAATTGACCACATTTTTCTGCATAGGGACGGTTTGCATATGTATTGAAAATGTATTAAGATTGTTTGCAAAGTTCTACCTTGGAAATAAAACCAAAGATATAATTGGCTCAAATCTCTTATGAGGAAGAGTGGAAACAAAATTGTGAATGGCTATTGCTAATAGCAGAATAATGGTGAGCTTGTTAGTGAATATTGTATGAGGCATTATGAAGTCTATATATTTGGTGCGACTATGAAATCGGAGAAGAGAATCCGTCTGAAATCACAGAGCACCATTCAACAAGTTAAAAGGGGGGTCGAGATGTTTGACAACCACTACGAATAATTGTTGGTGCCTCCATGGATTGAAGAGAAGCGACAAAGAGGTGCATTAGGGAAAAACTAGATTAATGGCCATTGAAAAGACCAGGCCACATGGAATAATTACGCGGGCTACATGAAGCAGAGGGTGATGTCAGCCAGAGAGGTCGCACAGTGTGCACATTCATAACATGTAAAGGTGGGCCTGTGAAATATGAAAGACACCAAAAAAGTAATATTGCCCGAAAAATGGGCTTTTCACTTTTAAAAGTTAGATTTTAAAATCTAAACTACTATAAGCAGGGGTGAGTTTTTTTAAGATGCCCATAGAATGCTTAAATATTTTCACTTTAAAAAGCATGATTTCAAATATAAAGTTAAGTTGAAGGGCATGAATAAAAGTTACTTTTCCCGATAACAGTTTGTTTTAAAATCTTTGCCAATTGAAGGGCTTGAGTATAAAATGAGAAGTGTTGAATATAAGTATGTATTTTCACTTTAAGTGAAAATGTTTTCACATGAGCGAGGACAAATAAAATGTAGAGTGAAAGTCAAATACAAGAACAGGTGAAATATTTTAATGGGCCAACTGAATGTTTTAAATCCTTCATAATTAAATGGTGAGTTTGTTGCTGGAGATTTTCAAAGTGGAAGAGCATAGTGGAGATCAAATAAATCTAAAGCTATTATTAAAGTTCAAAAAATTTAATTGTTGGAGGTGAATATTTAATGTGCATCAAAATAAAGAGGAATTAAAAGGCTTTCATGAAGGGAAGAGATATTTTTCAACTGTAGGGAAATATGGAAGATGGAATGAAGACATTTTTCATGATGAGTTGGCTTTTCTATTACAAATTGGTTTTCAGAACAAAGGCATGTTTTCTATTGTAAAGGAAGAGAGAAGAGAGAGGAGTTTAAATTTCTTGCTGCTAATTAACGAAGATGAAGTTGTCGCGTGTCTTCAACAGATCAAGTCTTGGGCTCTTCTTCCTTCTATATCTTCTCTTCTTTTCTCATTGTAAAAGGTTCTGACTTTTCTGTATGGGCTAGGTAGATAGAGAAATGTTGAGTCTGAGTCATGGATTGATAATGCAAATTGTAATAGCTGATTTCATGAGTAAATTTCAATCATTTTATGCAAATAGAGTATGAATATCATCAAATTGTCTCCATATTTGTACACATTTAATCATATAAATTCAATACATCAAAGATGTTTGAGTTTGTCATCTCAATTTCCCTGAGATTATGTTATTTTTTATGGTTCTATTTCAAAGAAATAGTTAGATTACTTTAAGCAGATAATTGTGATTTTAGGTGTGCAGAGTGGATCTATAAGAAGAGTTTGGATGATAACCAAAGTGGATATGTTAGTGCAAAGTATTAATAGTTTTAAATCCACTGGTTGAAGTTTTTTAACTAATGAGGTTGTCTTTATATTTCTATATTTGACTTTGTGGCCCAAAATTAGGCACTGATCTGTTATTCTACTAAATGCATTTCAAAAAAAAATTATTAAATCAAAATAATTTTAATTCATGTTGTTTGGTTTGAGTTTAGTGTTGAATTCTGCTTCCCAGTTGCTGAGTGAGTGTTGAGATGCCATAAATATAGCCATATTTAAAGTTGTTAATGTTTTCCTTTGTATATTTTCATTGGGAATTATTTGCTATAAAATACAATGTCTGTGCATAGTTGAATTAAGTCTTTAGGCATTGTAAAGGGAGACCCACTTTGGTCTTGTAGAGCCAAAAGTGTAGGAGATTTCAGCCTTTGACTGAATCTTGTCAGTTGGCCAAATCAACCTTTGAGTCTAAGTATTAGAAAGTGGCTATTCTATAGGACCCATTGGATCTATTGATTTGGAAACACCAACAAATTGTTTCCAAACAAAACTTGAATATTGTAGGTCTAAAAATATGCATATTATTCAATTTAAGTTTCTCCAACAAGTAGCAAATCAAATAAAGACATTTTGAAGGTGATAAATTGGTCTCTAATTCAAATACATGCAATTTCAATACCCTAGGGTTTCATTTTTGAATATTTCTAGGCATTTGAGGATTTATTAACTTATTTCCAATCCTATTAACATTTTTATTTGATTCTTGTGAGCATTGACTACTCAGATCTGAGTGTAATTTCATATAAAAGGGTGTTAAGTTGGCTACACATTTCATATGAGACCTTAACTAGCATTTTCATTTGGATTATTTTTCATCTATAAGTGAATTTTTCTATTTTGGTGTGAAGTTGAAGTTGTTTCCCAACCATAGAGGGTTTGGCAACATGTTTCTAGTGATTAGTTTCATTTTGAAATTGAAGTGACCCCTATAAATTTGACAAAATTGAAGTGTGTGACATGATTTCACAAGAAGCATGGAAAATTTGCAAATGGAGCATAAAACACTTCAAATTTTATAGGATACATGGAATATGCATTTGTGACAAAGAAAATAATGCATAAATTGGATGATAGAAGAAGAAAGTGTCTAAATAAACTACACTAAAGAATCCAAGGAATATTTAATTAGAAGGAATATTCAATTCATAGATTCATTAGGATTGCCATAGATCCATTACGACTACCATAATGAAGTTATGACAGTCCTAGAATGAATCTATGACTATCCTAAGATAGTTTTAAAAAACCTAATGAAGTTAAAGGTATGATTAATATGATGCATTTGATTATATTAAAAAAATATAATCTAATCTCTTATCAAAATATAATGCATTTGATTAAGGCTATGTATGTTGAGCACTCATAATTTGGAATACTTAACAAAGTATAATCCAAAAATCAAAATGATAACAAAATCAAAGCATTGTGTTAAGAATGTATGATAAGAAGTGATAAAGAAACATAAGAGAATGGAGGAAAATGTATAAAGACTTGGAATACCTTAAAATCAGAAATTTGATTGGAGAAACTACCCAATTATGTGTAGTCTATTTTTCTCCTTACATCAAAATCCTTAATAATTTGAGCTTTTCATGAACATGCTTCCTTTTCAATGTTCTATTCTATATAACTATAATAGAATTACTAAAAACTTTATAATTAATAAATGTATAATGTTAAATTGTAACAATTCAATCATAATTAACATTACAACACTACAAACATGAAAATTTGAGTTCATATTGTAGTGTTGAAAAATGTAACCCTTTACAGTTTCTCACTTGTTTGGGCCCTCTTAGTTAAAATGGACTTAATAATACCTTAATTTAGTGTTATTACTTGTACCCCTTTACATTTACACACATATTTGGTCCCTCTTAATTAAATTGATCTTAATTAGGCCTTAATTATCCCTTTTATTTACTTAAAAGCCTAATAAATTACAATTTTTGAAGGGGAAACCCAACAACAATTAATACCTAAACATAACACTTTACATTGAGCAATGTGTGTTCTAGGTTTATGAACCTAGAACGCATTCGTACATGGGTGAATGGGTCCTCCCTAGGCTTTGGAACCCATTTTTAAATCATGTTTTGGTGGTATTTTATGATCCTAAATTCAAATTTCAAATATCAGCTTGTAATGTTTAATTTTTGAGAAGGTAAGGGTAAATGTCTATAAATACAAGGTTATTTCATCAATTCAAAACATCTAGCAAGAGGTGAACTTAACAAGATCCAAGATTATTGTCAAGAGAATTCAAAAGAAGATTTCTTCATTGTTTGTTGCAACATTCAAGATCTCAATCATCATGTGAAAGAAATGTTCAATCATTCATGTTTTTGGAGCTAACATTGTGATGTACATTTCAAGATCTAATCCAAACATTCAAGTCAAAGACTTAAAGCAAGATTAAAGCATCAAGATCCACATCCATTGAAGTCATTCCTTACAAGATCAACATCAAGATTTCATATTTCCAAAAGTTCATACAAGGGTTTGGTGAGTTGCAACATTGAGTTGTTCATTCATCATTCATTTCATGCTATTTCATTCCATTTCAAGGTTTAGTTACGAAAATGGGATTTTACAAGGGAAAACCCCCATTCAACCCAATTTTTTTTTTTTTCCTATCTCTTTGTGTGTTGCAAATTTGTAGGTTCATAGGTTGAAGAAAATTTGAAGATCTCAAAAGTGCAAAGTTGCATTTGTTGTCAGCTTTGTTGTCATCTCACGAAAACTCAAAAAATGAATTTATTTCTTACTGTCCAACTATGAAACCTAGAGGATCTAGAAGTGCAGAAAGAAAAGTAGAGGACCCACAAATCAATTTTGAAAATATCTACAAAGACACATTCACCTATGGACAAATGAGTCCCAGGACAACTTCTGGAAACAGTTTTTTGTGATGGGTACACAACATTTTACATTCCTAGATTTGCTAGAAGTTTTACTATTTTTGATAGCCCTATGTTTTGTGTATCAAATCCAGCTTGTACATGTCATAAATTGGTGCGTTTGGTATTTTTATTCTTTCTCCCAAAACCCCTCTTTAGTCAGTTTTGTCATTTTTTCTAATAAAAGACACTCAGCAACTGATTTTGTGATAGTTTTTAAGTGTCTTCCATGTTGAATCTCTCTTGTGCAAATTTGTCCTTGATGACAATATATGGTACTCTGACACTTTGATGGTTACTCACTCAGTTGATCTGCTTTCCTGATTGGCATATTTACTTCACAGTTGTTACTATATATGGTGGTACTGATAATTTAACTCCATGTGCATATCTCAGTTGAGGCATTCTGGTTACAGGTTCTATTTTCCATTATTCAGGTGACATGTTTCTATTTTGATATTTTGTGCTTTAGCATTTCACTTGATTACATGTGTTTGGCATGTTTAGTTCTTCTACAGGTTGATTAATTATGGCTTGATCAGTTACAAGCATTTTGAAATTGAAACATGTTCTTGATATTCGTCAAAGGTATATTCCTCCATTTTCAGTTAGTGGCATGGGTATGAGGAATAGTTTGTTAATGTTCTTGAAGCTCTCGATATTCAATTTTTGGCATATTATAGGGGTTTGATCATTATTGTGTTTATGGTTTTGAGATACTCTTTGATCATTCCTTCTCTCTTCGTACATGGTAATTGGCATGGGATTATGGATTTGTGAACTCTACATGAATTTAGTATTTATCTCTTCACAAGGTTTTGGATAATATTTGGCACATTATATTTGGTTATAATGAGGTGGCTATCGTATTGCTTGTAATTGATATCTCTTGGAATTGGCCATTACCTTTGGCACACTATATGCTATTGGACTTCTATGTGATGGAAAATCAGCTTTGGTTAAAGGTGTCAATTTTTGATCACTCACTAGCAATTTGCATCAGGTCTATTGGTTGATATTTATTTGGGCCTTAAGGTTGAAAACAGGTAAAGGTATTGATTTTGTTTATGTCATTGGAAGTGACTTTTCCTTGACTACTTGGGAACATTAAGTCTTATGAATTTGAAACTTTACTTGAAATAATGCTTGACATTATTGAGTCGACAGTTTACTTGGAAATTAGTAAATGATTTATGTTCTTGTTTTGGTCTGCATAATCATCTTTAATCTACTCGTGGATTTCAAAGGGTATCATGAGTTTTGTCTTATCATTGACTGTCCTTTCAGACTCTAAGAAATTATCATTCTTTGCAAAGGAAATCGTGAGTTTTTTCTCTTGGTAGTTTAGGTTATCATTTCATTTTTCCCTTGCCCGAGGGTCTCAAACCCTTCTTCGGCCGCCACCATGGAATCATTCCCTTGGTCGTTTCACAGTGCATGATGCTGGTTGACTGTCCTTGGACAATGAATGGGAATTGTAAGAAGACCATTACAATGGTCATTCTATGTGTCAGCTTCCAGCCACTGGGTGAAGGCACGAGTTTTGAAGGTGTCTTGGCTATTTCGTTTGTATGCAGATGTGGTAATATCTATCATGACAATAGGTTCATCATTGATCACAGCTACTCCTTCTTATGTCTGTAGTGTAGTTGCATTCTCTACTGGCAAGGTTGTTAGAGATATATGTTTTTTCTTCTATTTGGCAAATGGAAAAATGAAAAATCAAGAGGCTTGTGACTAGATATGATAATTATTTTCTCAGTCAAAATTAAAGTGGATTTCTTATGCCTAGATCTCATTTTAAATAAGTATTATCATAACAGATTTAAGGAATGGCATTTTTGGGTAGTGGGTATTTGTGAAACCTAAAGAATCTACTCTGTTTCACACTTGGAGTAGTTGGTAACCATTCTTAATTGCTTCAGTTTATTGTTTCAGTTTCACATCATAATGATCTCGGTTTTGTTGAGCATTATTGGTTTAGTTACTTAACTTTTTGCAGCTATGATAATGGGTATTGTTCTTTGAATATCTTCTCAGCTTCACCTGGTTTGTGGGTAACTGATCTTTGAGTACATTCTCTTTGAGGTTTAAATTGCTAAAAATATCTTTCAATTACTATTTATGCAATTTTTTTCTATGGTCGTTATTCATGCACACATGCATGTCTTGATACTATTTTTGGTTAGGCTCTGCCCCTGCAGGTTGCTCATCTAGACAGGGCTCTGTCACTGCTTGTTTTACATGCTATGTTTACTTTCCTTGCTTGGAGAAAAGGTTCTACAAAAAACATCCTCTGTATTACCTGAACAGTAACTTGTTAAAGATGTAAAAACAGTGAAAAAGGTCACCTCTTCATTTGTTAGAAAACAAACAGTTTCAGCTTAAACCAAAAGTTGTAAATTATGATGTAAACTGTAAATGGTTGAAAATGGAGAGATTAGGGCTTGATCATTATAAAAAAAACTAAAAAGAAAAAGAGCAGTTCTTTCATGTGATGAGTTAGGGTAATTATTCTTTTATGCTGAAAATTTTGAAAACACAGCGTTTTATCAGTTTTGTATTTTGTATCATCAAAGATTGAAAATCAGAGAGCGAGAAAAAGAAAGAAAGATCATATCACTGTAATACAGTTTGATGTATTTTTGTATTGACACTATAACCAAGATTTTCCTCAAGCTGTCTTAAGGCTTGATAATGAATGGAACTCTGAAGAGTCATTCTTGACTCTTGAGAATTCTATACATTGTCTGTCAAGAGGCACTTGTCATAAATTAGAGAAACAGAGTGATCCTCTGTATCATTGTATGTTCTATTGAAAAACACAAACAGGGTTGGTGCTCCTTGAGATTGGTGTCTCTAAACAGAGGGGTTGGTGCTCCTTGAATTGGTGCTCAGAAATCAGCCAATGAGGCATTGCCAAAATAATTATTGAAATGAAAGCCTGAAAAAGGTAGCAGGTTTAGGAGTGGTTTTTCTACCCCAGGAGGGTTTTCCACTCGACATATCTTGTGTCTATTTGAGTTTCTTTGATTCATTTGGTTCAGTGCTTTACTACTTTAAAATGCTATGTTACACTATTCTCATTTCAGTTTATGTGATTGCATTCAAATACATGAATGATTCTATCATTGATAAATGAGAGCATATGTATGGTTCTTTTCAGTTTCAGTTAAATTTGGTAAAGAAGTTAATAACACTGATTCACCCCCCCCCCTTCTCAGTGTATTTTCACTCCAACAATTGGTATTAGAGCATAGGGTCCTTTGATAGGTCTTTCCAACCTAGGATTGATTCTGGCCTTGGAGTCTATTCAAAATGTCTCAAGCTCATGAAGGCACTTCCATGACTAGAGCTCCATTATTTGATGGAACTGATTATGTATTCTGGAAAATCAGAATGGAGACTTATCTAACTTCTATTGACCTTGATGTATGGAGCATAGTATTGTTTGGGTACACTGTACCAGCTACTCTGCCTACTACTTCTAATGAAAAGAAAAGATATGAAACCAATGCAAGAGAAACATGCTCTCCTATGTGCATTGACTAAATATGTCTTTATTAAAGTCATGCACTGCAACTCTACTAGGGAAATATGGGTTAAACTTGAAACTATCTACCAAGGCAATGAAAAAGTCAAACAATTTAAAGTCCTCACTCTAAAACACCAGTTTGAAGAAATAAAAATGAGGGACGATGAAAAGGTAGCTGATTACTTTTTGAGAGTTGATGAAATTGTAAATGCCATGAAGGGTCTGGGAGAAGTTAAGGAATTTGATGTTGTAACTAAGGTCATCAGAACCTTACCAACAAAATTTGAAGCCAAGGTTGCCACTCTAGAAGAAAAGAAACACTTTACCTAGCTTACCCTTGACAGCCTACAAGGCACTCTGACTGCCTATGAAATGAGGATTAGTAAAAACAACACCTCTACAAAAGAAACAACATTTAATGCTGAAAGGAAAGAAAAGGAAGAGCTCACTGATTCAGAATTTTTTGATTCTAAAGAATCTCACTTTGTGAGGAAACTCAAAAAGGGTTCTGGAAAGTATAAGGGAAAAATTCCTTCAAATGCTTTAACTGTGGAAAAATAGGCCACTTTGCTGCAAAGTGCCCCTATGGTGACACAAATAGTGATAACGAAAAATCTGAAAAATTGGCCAAGAAAAAGGCTTATAGACCCAAACAGAAATTCAATTTGAAAAAGAAGAAAAGCCTATTCAAAAAAAATGAAATAGACTCTGAATCTGAAGATTCTTTAGATGAAGAGGATGAAAATCTATTCATGGCTGAAATCATTCAGCAAGATGAAACTAACAGCAATGATGCTGAAGAAGGTGAAGTGGATTATGAAGGAGAACTGAAATGTGCTCTAAAAGAGCTGAGGAAACTTAAAAAATAGATGTGTGCTCAAGAACAAAATACTGCTCAAGATAGTTCATAAGAGCAACTCATAAATCTTGAGATAATCTCATTAAAAACTCAACTTGAAGAATCCAAGAGAGTTGAAGATTGTCTTTGTATTGGCATAAGTTTTAAAGATCAAGAAATTCAAAAACTTGAACATGAGATTGTAAATCTCAGGAAGACTATTGAGAAATATGAAAGCACTCTTAAACTGAATGACATGCTCAGTAAACATAAATTAAACAAGGACAAAACTGGTATTGGTTTTGTGAAAGGTGAATGCTCAAATGACAATGCAAAAAACAATGTTGTTGCTGGAAACAAGAGTCCTGAACTCAAACATCCTGATTTTGATAAGGATCATGTCCTTTCTTTTAGGAGCAACATGATGACTTATAATTCCTACCCGTTCTTTTATGGGTATTGTTACTTCTGCAATAAATTTGGTCACAAAATGAACTCTTGCAGATTTATGAATTCTAGAACTCCTAGATTTGGCTTTAGGAAGAATCATGGTTTTGCAAGACAAATTAGATGTTTCACTTGCAAGTCTTTGGGTCATTCTGCTAAGCAATGTAATGCTAATCAGCAGAATAAACAACTGAAAACTATCAAGGTCTGGAAACCCAAAGCTATCAACACCATAGAACAGACTATGCTAGTTCAAACTGCTTTCAACTCCAAGAAAAAGGAATTATGGGTTCTGGACATTGGTTTTTCAAACCACATGACTGGTGACAAAGAAAAAATTACTAATCTAGAAGACTATGTTGGTGGATATGTAAAGTTTGGTGACAACACTAGAATTCAAATCAAAGGTAGAGGTTCTCTTTTTCTGAATGAAGACACTCCTATTTACAATGTGTACTATGTAGAAGGATTAAAACATAACCTTCGAGTGTCAGTAAAATCTGTGACAATGGCTATCAAGTCTTGTTCACTTCACAGGGATGTGAAATTAAAAACCAGTCTGGAAAAGTTGTCGCTGTTGGAAGAAGGACCAAGGGAAATGTCTACAACTTACTTAACACCTCTGGACATGAAAACAATCAAGGTATATTCTTAATGAGTCATGTTGAAGAAAGATGGTTGTGGCACAAGAGACTAGGTCACATTAATTTTGACAATATGGTTAAAATTAGCAAAAATCAGAATGTAAGAGGTTTGCCCATTCTTAGAAAACCTGACAATGTTGTTTGTAAAGAGTGTCTCAAAGGAAAGAAAACTAAGGTAAGTTTTAAATCCAAGGAACACTCCTCCACTAAACTACTGCAAATTGTTCATACTGACTTATGTGGTCCTACAAGGACTAGGTCCATCAATGGTGAGAAATATTTCATGCTGTTTGTTGATGATTATTCTTGTATGGTATGGGTTACCTTTCTCAAGCACAAATTTGAAGCTTTTGATCATTTTAAATTATTTAGGAAAATGGTAGAAAGGGAGTTAGATGTAAAACTGAAATGTCTAAGATCCGACAAAGGTGGTGAATTCACCTCACAAGAATTCATTGACTACTTTGAGAGACATGATATAAAAAGACAGTATGTTGCTGCCAGAACACCTCAACAAAATGGGGTTGTCGAAAGAAAGAATAGGACTGTAAAAGAGATGGCTAGGACTATGCTAAATGAAGCAAATCTGCCAAACATGTACTGGAAAGAAGCTGTTCATACAGCTCTCTACATTTTGAATAGAGTCCAGATCATAGTGAAATCAAATTTCACTCCATATGAACTGTGGTATGGAAAATCTGCTTCAATTAAATATTTCAAAATATTTGGCTGCAAATGTTTTATCAAGAGAGATGATGATAACTTAGGTAGTTTTCAATCTAAGATAGATGAAGGTATCTTTTTAGGATACTCTACTCATAGCAAAGCCTTTAAATGCTTTAACAATAGGCTGAATAAAATCATTGAATTTGTGAATGTCAAATTTTATGAAAACCTGCTTTTAGATGCTGAACCTATGCAGGAAGATGAGGAGGAAGAATTTGAATTTGATATAAATTCTGAAGGCTTTGAAACTGCAAAGCCTGAAACAAAATCAGCAAGTCCTAAACTAGCTGAAGCAAAATCTGGAGATGTTGAAACTAGCTCTGAAAAATGTGTAACTAAAACTCCTTCAAAATTTCTTGCTAAGAATCATCCTAAAGATTTGATTATAGGAGATAAATCTATAGGAGTTCAAACAAGGAAAAGACCAATTAACTATGATGAAAACGCTCACATAGCTGAGCTCACTGTTTTTTGTTTAATTACTCAATTTGAGCCAAAAAAATTTGATGAAGCTCTAACTGATGAATGTTGGATAAATGCAATGCAGGATGAAATCAATCAAATTGAGAAAAATCAAACTTGGGA
>CM021100.1:253462707-253580144 GCA_007115665.2 Sequoiadendron giganteum | reverse complement strand
TGTGATAGTTTTACCTTTGATATGCAAACTAGTAATCGCTTAATAGTACCAACCATGTGGTAGAATGTGAGTGCTACATTTTTCAGTTGGAAGAAGTTTTCACAAAATGTGGCAATGTGCAAGACATTGATGAAAGTTGTTTTCAGCTTGACAATGATCTATATGATGAACATGATAAGTTGTTTCCACATGATAATCAACATTTTGAGAGTATATCTGACTCTTAGATGCATACTGATTATGATAATGTTGATAGTATTATACATGATGAGATGTTGGGAGATGCCAACATGTTTGATCAGGCATATTGTAGTGCTATTTTTAGATTGGCTTTGGTTAATAAATGTGATAAGACCATGTTTTCAAGTAGTCTTGATCACTATTCTCAGATATTTTTGCTTAATACAAAATCAAAAAATGAAGAGAGTGGAAGTGATATGGCCTATGTGATTTGGTTGCCACGTGACAACGAAGCCAAATAGAGAGCAAGTTTCCACTTTTACAAAAGGCAACTTGATACTAGTGTTTGCAGAAATATAGTCACTCACATTGTTGTGGTGTGATAGAGACAAGCATGGGTTGAATGAGATCAATAGCTTTAACAGATTGGTGTTTGAAAAGGGTAAATATTAACTCCCCTTTTTCATTTGGTGGCCTGGGGCCACCAAGTGAAGTTGAAAAAGAGGTTGAATAAATGAGCAGTTTGAGAGTGTCCAATGGACTCAACATTTGGTCTACTCCCCAAAGATCTAGATTCTTGTTATTCCCACAAGGGGCATACATCCCCAGTCGGAGCCACTGTTGGGACTATAAAATTTTGCAAAATTTAAGTGCCCATGATGAAAATTTTGCCTCTCCATATTCAAAAGATACTGCTAAAAAATCTGCCTAAGTGACCTACTTTGGAAGGTCATAATTCGAAGCCAGATGATTTTCATGCAAAACCCCTTGGTAAGCACATTCATTTGACATATGTGAATGTGTTGTGTCATATTTTAGCTTCCCATGATGATTTTTGATAATGTTTTGAAAGGAAAAGCTAGAGGGTTCTAGTACTATTTTATTGTTGGAGAATTTTTAGTTCTACGAAATAGCCTCCCGTTCGAGCTTATATTTCACAAATGGATGATTTTCATGATGAATGGATTTTTTACCTTCATTCGCCCCAAATTCATATGCTCCCATATCAGATTTCATAGCCCCGAGATCTGATTTGATATTTTTTTGAGATCAAAAGCAAATGCAATTTGTTGTGTTTTACATCTGTATTTTTGACAATGTTTTAAGGTGGTCAACTTTGACCCCTAATACCTCGCTAAGAATGATGATTGAAGAAATACCCTCTTGCACATGTGCTCAGTGTACTTAAATGAGCTTGGGTTTCTAGTGGCAGCTCCCCAAAAGGTGTTTTGATATTTTTTCAGAGTGGTAACTGGGTGAGCTTTAATTGGTTCTGAACAAGTGCAATTGCAAAAATATCCAACTGAGCAACTTTGAAATTTAATATCTTGAACCTCGTGACTTGTCTTGTTGATCCATTTGTTTCACTCCATTCTCGGTTGAAATGTCTACATGCCTATAAGTTTTCATGACTCCACAAGGTAGTTTGACTGGTTTTCCAAGGTGGTTCCAGAGCCCACTGGACCAACTGTGACCATTATGAAAATATGATTAAAATAAATTTTCAACAACCCATTTCAATTTTTCTTGCCAAGAGCATTCAAAAGTTGTCTCATGTCAATTTGAATGAAACTTGTTTCAAAACAATTTTTTTTTAGTCGGGCCCACATGGGGACCCAACATGCTTTGCATAGTTGTAGAACTGCAAGTGTTAGATTGTGGCAA
This sequence comes from Sequoiadendron giganteum, assembly GCA_007115665.2. Taxonomy (NCBI): domain Eukaryota; kingdom Viridiplantae; phylum Streptophyta; class Pinopsida; order Cupressales; family Cupressaceae; genus Sequoiadendron; species Sequoiadendron giganteum. The sequence goes on along the minus strand of CM021100.1, from coordinate 253,578,299 downwards.
TCACTTTGAGTAAATTTCTTTGAATAGATGAGTCACATAAAAACTCATATCTCTTCAACACTATATTGGTGGGGTACAACTTTGAAGGAAGTTTTCAATAAGGGTTGTAAGAATAGTAGATGGTGGTGAATTGATGAGGCATAAATTGTTATCTGTTGTTCACATCAATGCTTGTCAATCATTGTCCCTGTAGTTCAAAAATATAGATGATTAGTCTGAAGAGGATGTTCAATTAAAATGCTTGCAAGCACACAACCATTGGGGAGCTTAAACTAAATTTTGAGATACTTTTATTCCAAAGCATAAAGGTAGGAAGTGGTGTTTCATTTGTATTCCCATGGGATAAAGTCATAACACTATTTAATTCTACTAAGTTGTTTGAACAACTACATGATACCGGAAGAAAACTCTTTTTATGGGAAAATTTTATTCAAAGTTTCTTTTCTAGATGTGTGCATTTTTATTTGTAGCCATAACTGAAGTCTTGAATCATATGTGATTGGAGTTAGAATTGGGGGTTACATTGAAGAAGGATAAAGATTCATAATTTTTTTTAAGTGGATCTCTTGGAAACTTTTAGATAAAGTTTATTGGGTCACAACCTCCTCAAGAGTCAAAACCATCTCTACCTGTTTTGCACTACAATGTGTGTCTTGAAGGATATAAGCAACAAAGAGTAATCTCACAGGTAATAAGATGATATTACAAAATAATGAATCATTGATAATAAGGGTTCCATTGCACAAGAGTCAATCTATGCTGCCAAAGCCAATGCAAATATATGTATAATGTTGTTGTAGAAAATGCCTTTGAAGCTACCACTGAGAACATCTTTGTTTGGACCTTGTTGTATGAGAAAATTGACCACATTTTTCTGCATAGGGACGGTTTGCATATGTATTGAAAATGTATTAAGATTGTTTGCAAAGTTCTACCTTGGAAATAAAACCAAAGATATAATTGGCTCAAATCTCTTATGAGGAAGAGTGGAAACAAAATTGTGAATGGCTATTGCTAATAGCAGAATAATGGTGAGCTTGTTAGTGAATATTGTATGAGGCATTATGAAGTCTATATATTTGGTGCGACTATGAAATCGGAGAAGAGAATCCGTCTGAAATCACAGAGCACCATTCAACAAGTTAAAAGGGGGGTCGAGATGTTTGACAACCACTACGAATAATTGTTGGTGCCTCCATGGATTGAAGAGAAGCGACAAAGAGGTGCATTAGGGAAAAACTAGATTAATGGCCATTGAAAAGACCAGGCCACATGGAATAATTACGCGGGCTACATGAAGCAGAGGGTGATGTCAGCCAGAGAGGTCGCACAGTGTGCACATTCATAACATGTAAAGGTGGGCCTGTGAAATATGAAAGACACCAAAAAAGTAATATTGCCCGAAAAATGGGCTTTTCACTTTTAAAAGTTAGATTTTAAAATCTAAACTACTATAAGCAGGGGTGAGTTTTTTTAAGATGCCCATAGAATGCTTAAATATTTTCACTTTAAAAAGCATGATTTCAAATATAAAGTTAAGTTGAAGGGCATGAATAAAAGTTACTTTTCCCGATAACAGTTTGTTTTAAAATCTTTGCCAATTGAAGGGCTTGAGTATAAAATGAGAAGTGTTGAATATAAGTATGTATTTTCACTTTAAGTGAAAATGTTTTCACATGAGCGAGGACAAATAAAATGTAGAGTGAAAGTCAAATACAAGAACAGGTGAAATATTTTAATGGGCCAACTGAATGTTTTAAATCCTTCATAATTAAATGGTGAGTTTGTTGCTGGAGATTTTCAAAGTGGAAGAGCATAGTGGAGATCAAATAAATCTAAAGCTATTATTAAAGTTCAAAAAATTTAATTGTTGGAGGTGAATATTTAATGTGCATCAAAATAAAGAGGAATTAAAAGGCTTTCATGAAGGGAAGAGATATTTTTCAACTGTAGGGAAATATGGAAGATGGAATGAAGACATTTTTCATGATGAGTTGGCTTTTCTATTACAAATTGGTTTTCAGAACAAAGGCATGTTTTCTATTGTAAAGGAAGAGAGAAGAGAGAGGAGTTTAAATTTCTTGCTGCTAATTAACGAAGATGAAGTTGTCGCGTGTCTTCAACAGATCAAGTCTTGGGCTCTTCTTCCTTCTATATCTTCTCTTCTTTTCTCATTGTAAAAGGTTCTGACTTTTCTGTATGGGCTAGGTAGATAGAGAAATGTTGAGTCTGAGTCATGGATTGATAATGCAAATTGTAATAGCTGATTTCATGAGTAAATTTCAATCATTTTATGCAAATAGAGTATGAATATCATCAAATTGTCTCCATATTTGTACACATTTAATCATATAAATTCAATACATCAAAGATGTTTGAGTTTGTCATCTCAATTTCCCTGAGATTATGTTATTTTTTATGGTTCTATTTCAAAGAAATAGTTAGATTACTTTAAGCAGATAATTGTGATTTTAGGTGTGCAGAGTGGATCTATAAGAAGAGTTTGGATGATAACCAAAGTGGATATGTTAGTGCAAAGTATTAATAGTTTTAAATCCACTGGTTGAAGTTTTTTAACTAATGAGGTTGTCTTTATATTTCTATATTTGACTTTGTGGCCCAAAATTAGGCACTGATCTGTTATTCTACTAAATGCATTTCAAAAAAAAATTATTAAATCAAAATAATTTTAATTCATGTTGTTTGGTTTGAGTTTAGTGTTGAATTCTGCTTCCCAGTTGCTGAGTGAGTGTTGAGATGCCATAAATATAGCCATATTTAAAGTTGTTAATGTTTTCCTTTGTATATTTTCATTGGGAATTATTTGCTATAAAATACAATGTCTGTGCATAGTTGAATTAAGTCTTTAGGCATTGTAAAGGGAGACCCACTTTGGTCTTGTAGAGCCAAAAGTGTAGGAGATTTCAGCCTTTGACTGAATCTTGTCAGTTGGCCAAATCAACCTTTGAGTCTAAGTATTAGAAAGTGGCTATTCTATAGGACCCATTGGATCTATTGATTTGGAAACACCAACAAATTGTTTCCAAACAAAACTTGAATATTGTAGGTCTAAAAATATGCATATTATTCAATTTAAGTTTCTCCAACAAGTAGCAAATCAAATAAAGACATTTTGAAGGTGATAAATTGGTCTCTAATTCAAATACATGCAATTTCAATACCCTAGGGTTTCATTTTTGAATATTTCTAGGCATTTGAGGATTTATTAACTTATTTCCAATCCTATTAACATTTTTATTTGATTCTTGTGAGCATTGACTACTCAGATCTGAGTGTAATTTCATATAAAAGGGTGTTAAGTTGGCTACACATTTCATATGAGACCTTAACTAGCATTTTCATTTGGATTATTTTTCATCTATAAGTGAATTTTTCTATTTTGGTGTGAAGTTGAAGTTGTTTCCCAACCATAGAGGGTTTGGCAACATGTTTCTAGTGATTAGTTTCATTTTGAAATTGAAGTGACCCCTATAAATTTGACAAAATTGAAGTGTGTGACATGATTTCACAAGAAGCATGGAAAATTTGCAAATGGAGCATAAAACACTTCAAATTTTATAGGATACATGGAATATGCATTTGTGACAAAGAAAATAATGCATAAATTGGATGATAGAAGAAGAAAGTGTCTAAATAAACTACACTAAAGAATCCAAGGAATATTTAATTAGAAGGAATATTCAATTCATAGATTCATTAGGATTGCCATAGATCCATTACGACTACCATAATGAAGTTATGACAGTCCTAGAATGAATCTATGACTATCCTAAGATAGTTTTAAAAAACCTAATGAAGTTAAAGGTATGATTAATATGATGCATTTGATTATATTAAAAAAATATAATCTAATCTCTTATCAAAATATAATGCATTTGATTAAGGCTATGTATGTTGAGCACTCATAATTTGGAATACTTAACAAAGTATAATCCAAAAATCAAAATGATAACAAAATCAAAGCATTGTGTTAAGAATGTATGATAAGAAGTGATAAAGAAACATAAGAGAATGGAGGAAAATGTATAAAGACTTGGAATACCTTAAAATCAGAAATTTGATTGGAGAAACTACCCAATTATGTGTAGTCTATTTTTCTCCTTACATCAAAATCCTTAATAATTTGAGCTTTTCATGAACATGCTTCCTTTTCAATGTTCTATTCTATATAACTATAATAGAATTACTAAAAACTTTATAATTAATAAATGTATAATGTTAAATTGTAACAATTCAATCATAATTAACATTACAACACTACAAACATGAAAATTTGAGTTCATATTGTAGTGTTGAAAAATGTAACCCTTTACAGTTTCTCACTTGTTTGGGCCCTCTTAGTTAAAATGGACTTAATAATACCTTAATTTAGTGTTATTACTTGTACCCCTTTACATTTACACACATATTTGGTCCCTCTTAATTAAATTGATCTTAATTAGGCCTTAATTATCCCTTTTATTTACTTAAAAGCCTAATAAATTACAATTTTTGAAGGGGAAACCCAACAACAATTAATACCTAAACATAACACTTTACATTGAGCAATGTGTGTTCTAGGTTTATGAACCTAGAACGCATTCGTACATGGGTGAATGGGTCCTCCCTAGGCTTTGGAACCCATTTTTAAATCATGTTTTGGTGGTATTTTATGATCCTAAATTCAAATTTCAAATATCAGCTTGTAATGTTTAATTTTTGAGAAGGTAAGGGTAAATGTCTATAAATACAAGGTTATTTCATCAATTCAAAACATCTAGCAAGAGGTGAACTTAACAAGATCCAAGATTATTGTCAAGAGAATTCAAAAGAAGATTTCTTCATTGTTTGTTGCAACATTCAAGATCTCAATCATCATGTGAAAGAAATGTTCAATCATTCATGTTTTTGGAGCTAACATTGTGATGTACATTTCAAGATCTAATCCAAACATTCAAGTCAAAGACTTAAAGCAAGATTAAAGCATCAAGATCCACATCCATTGAAGTCATTCCTTACAAGATCAACATCAAGATTTCATATTTCCAAAAGTTCATACAAGGGTTTGGTGAGTTGCAACATTGAGTTGTTCATTCATCATTCATTTCATGCTATTTCATTCCATTTCAAGGTTTAGTTACGAAAATGGGATTTTACAAGGGAAAACCCCCATTCAACCCAATTTTTTTTTTTTTCCTATCTCTTTGTGTGTTGCAAATTTGTAGGTTCATAGGTTGAAGAAAATTTGAAGATCTCAAAAGTGCAAAGTTGCATTTGTTGTCAGCTTTGTTGTCATCTCACGAAAACTCAAAAAATGAATTTATTTCTTACTGTCCAACTATGAAACCTAGAGGATCTAGAAGTGCAGAAAGAAAAGTAGAGGACCCACAAATCAATTTTGAAAATATCTACAAAGACACATTCACCTATGGACAAATGAGTCCCAGGACAACTTCTGGAAACAGTTTTTTGTGATGGGTACACAACATTTTACATTCCTAGATTTGCTAGAAGTTTTACTATTTTTGATAGCCCTATGTTTTGTGTATCAAATCCAGCTTGTACATGTCATAAATTGGTGCGTTTGGTATTTTTATTCTTTCTCCCAAAACCCCTCTTTAGTCAGTTTTGTCATTTTTTCTAATAAAAGACACTCAGCAACTGATTTTGTGATAGTTTTTAAGTGTCTTCCATGTTGAATCTCTCTTGTGCAAATTTGTCCTTGATGACAATATATGGTACTCTGACACTTTGATGGTTACTCACTCAGTTGATCTGCTTTCCTGATTGGCATATTTACTTCACAGTTGTTACTATATATGGTGGTACTGATAATTTAACTCCATGTGCATATCTCAGTTGAGGCATTCTGGTTACAGGTTCTATTTTCCATTATTCAGGTGACATGTTTCTATTTTGATATTTTGTGCTTTAGCATTTCACTTGATTACATGTGTTTGGCATGTTTAGTTCTTCTACAGGTTGATTAATTATGGCTTGATCAGTTACAAGCATTTTGAAATTGAAACATGTTCTTGATATTCGTCAAAGGTATATTCCTCCATTTTCAGTTAGTGGCATGGGTATGAGGAATAGTTTGTTAATGTTCTTGAAGCTCTCGATATTCAATTTTTGGCATATTATAGGGGTTTGATCATTATTGTGTTTATGGTTTTGAGATACTCTTTGATCATTCCTTCTCTCTTCGTACATGGTAATTGGCATGGGATTATGGATTTGTGAACTCTACATGAATTTAGTATTTATCTCTTCACAAGGTTTTGGATAATATTTGGCACATTATATTTGGTTATAATGAGGTGGCTATCGTATTGCTTGTAATTGATATCTCTTGGAATTGGCCATTACCTTTGGCACACTATATGCTATTGGACTTCTATGTGATGGAAAATCAGCTTTGGTTAAAGGTGTCAATTTTTGATCACTCACTAGCAATTTGCATCAGGTCTATTGGTTGATATTTATTTGGGCCTTAAGGTTGAAAACAGGTAAAGGTATTGATTTTGTTTATGTCATTGGAAGTGACTTTTCCTTGACTACTTGGGAACATTAAGTCTTATGAATTTGAAACTTTACTTGAAATAATGCTTGACATTATTGAGTCGACAGTTTACTTGGAAATTAGTAAATGATTTATGTTCTTGTTTTGGTCTGCATAATCATCTTTAATCTACTCGTGGATTTCAAAGGGTATCATGAGTTTTGTCTTATCATTGACTGTCCTTTCAGACTCTAAGAAATTATCATTCTTTGCAAAGGAAATCGTGAGTTTTTTCTCTTGGTAGTTTAGGTTATCATTTCATTTTTCCCTTGCCCGAGGGTCTCAAACCCTTCTTCGGCCGCCACCATGGAATCATTCCCTTGGTCGTTTCACAGTGCATGATGCTGGTTGACTGTCCTTGGACAATGAATGGGAATTGTAAGAAGACCATTACAATGGTCATTCTATGTGTCAGCTTCCAGCCACTGGGTGAAGGCACGAGTTTTGAAGGTGTCTTGGCTATTTCGTTTGTATGCAGATGTGGTAATATCTATCATGACAATAGGTTCATCATTGATCACAGCTACTCCTTCTTATGTCTGTAGTGTAGTTGCATTCTCTACTGGCAAGGTTGTTAGAGATATATGTTTTTTCTTCTATTTGGCAAATGGAAAAATGAAAAATCAAGAGGCTTGTGACTAGATATGATAATTATTTTCTCAGTCAAAATTAAAGTGGATTTCTTATGCCTAGATCTCATTTTAAATAAGTATTATCATAACAGATTTAAGGAATGGCATTTTTGGGTAGTGGGTATTTGTGAAACCTAAAGAATCTACTCTGTTTCACACTTGGAGTAGTTGGTAACCATTCTTAATTGCTTCAGTTTATTGTTTCAGTTTCACATCATAATGATCTCGGTTTTGTTGAGCATTATTGGTTTAGTTACTTAACTTTTTGCAGCTATGATAATGGGTATTGTTCTTTGAATATCTTCTCAGCTTCACCTGGTTTGTGGGTAACTGATCTTTGAGTACATTCTCTTTGAGGTTTAAATTGCTAAAAATATCTTTCAATTACTATTTATGCAATTTTTTTCTATGGTCGTTATTCATGCACACATGCATGTCTTGATACTATTTTTGGTTAGGCTCTGCCCCTGCAGGTTGCTCATCTAGACAGGGCTCTGTCACTGCTTGTTTTACATGCTATGTTTACTTTCCTTGCTTGGAGAAAAGGTTCTACAAAAAACATCCTCTGTATTACCTGAACAGTAACTTGTTAAAGATGTAAAAACAGTGAAAAAGGTCACCTCTTCATTTGTTAGAAAACAAACAGTTTCAGCTTAAACCAAAAGTTGTAAATTATGATGTAAACTGTAAATGGTTGAAAATGGAGAGATTAGGGCTTGATCATTATAAAAAAAACTAAAAAGAAAAAGAGCAGTTCTTTCATGTGATGAGTTAGGGTAATTATTCTTTTATGCTGAAAATTTTGAAAACACAGCGTTTTATCAGTTTTGTATTTTGTATCATCAAAGATTGAAAATCAGAGAGCGAGAAAAAGAAAGAAAGATCATATCACTGTAATACAGTTTGATGTATTTTTGTATTGACACTATAACCAAGATTTTCCTCAAGCTGTCTTAAGGCTTGATAATGAATGGAACTCTGAAGAGTCATTCTTGACTCTTGAGAATTCTATACATTGTCTGTCAAGAGGCACTTGTCATAAATTAGAGAAACAGAGTGATCCTCTGTATCATTGTATGTTCTATTGAAAAACACAAACAGGGTTGGTGCTCCTTGAGATTGGTGTCTCTAAACAGAGGGGTTGGTGCTCCTTGAGTTGGAGCTAAGAAATCAGTCAATGAGGCATTGTCAAAATAATTATTGAAATGAAAGCCTTAAAAAGGCAATAGGTTCAGGAGTGGTTTTTCTACCCTAGGAGGGTTTTCCACTCGACATATCATGTGTCTAGTTGATTTTTTGTGATTCATTTGGTTCAGTGCTTTATTTATTTAATATGCTATGTTATACTATTCTCATTTCAGTTTATGTGATTGCATTCAAATACATGAATGATTCTATCATTGATAAATGAGAACATATGTATGGTTATTTTTAGTTTCAGTTAATTTTTTTAAAGAAGTTAATAACACTAATTCAACCCCCCCTTCTCAATGTATTTTGACTCCAACATTCCACTCATCCAATTTTCACAAAGTTTACTATTTCTATTAGATTTATGTTGTATCTACATGAATCAGGTTTTAGGTTATAGATTTGATGTAATTTTCTATCTTATTTCATCTCCCAAAAGTGTTGTTCAATCATATTTACCCCATCCACACAAACGAAATTGAAATATTTCTCAAAGAATTCACTCACCTAAGGGTTGCAAGTTGATTTTGATCTAAGGGATCTCATTTCCTGAATGAAATAGAAAATAGTTAGGTTGATTACACCCCATTTTCCCTTTCTATTTATAGTAATTTTGGTGAAACATTCCAAATTTAGTATAGAAGCCTATGTTTTGAACCCTACACTATTTGTCTATGTTTCATTTTGGTGAGCCTAAGTATTTGGACATTCTAATTTCTGATTTGGAGTGCATTCAAGCCCTAGATCTAGGATTTGCATTAATTCATAAAATTTAGGTTTTCTAAATTTGGCATAATGTTACATTGCATTTTAGGTGTAAAATTGCGGGTGATCCCACAATACTAGTTTACAATTCTGTTGAGGAAGGAAAATTGCAAAAACTGCTCTCATGAAAAGAAAAATTGGATTTTAGGGGTTCGCACGAACTAGGGTGTTCATATGGATCCAAAAAGGGGATTGTATGGACCCTAGGTCGAGTGAACCCTATTTAATGATGGGTCCCACTTTTTGGAAATTTATTAAAATAAAGACAATGGAAAATTAAAAAAAAGAGGGGGTTCACTCGAACTAGGGTCCATACAAACACCCTTCAAGTGAACCCCCAAGGGGGGTTCTCTCGAACCTGGTTCCATACAAACCCCCCTTTTCCCCCCTTCCCCTCCTTTTCTACCAAATCTCTACAAAATTTTACCTTTTGAAGCTCGAGTTGAGGATGAAAATGGAGGAGACTTCATAGATCCAACTAGATGATGATAGTCGTTGGAATGAGTTATCCATCGAATATAATTTTAATATGTTTTGGTTTTATTATGTATTTTTTAAGTTTTATTAAACATAGGTTTTCCACCACAGATCAAGCTCTTTGTTCTGCACATGTGGAAAAATAGTAGATTATCAAAATAAAATTCTGAAAATATGTTCAGGCTAGGTATTGATGTCCTTGATCGAGTAAAAAATAAAATTGAATTTCAATACATACAATTTTTTTTTTATGTTGTATACGGTCCTCCTATGTCTAAATTGTAATTTGTTTGACTTCGAAACTTGATTTAAAAAAAAAAATCAATAAAACACTATGAAACTAAATGAACTTGTTATATATTGTAGTTACAAATCTAAATTCACAAAAATTATAATTTTATCCTTCATAGAAAAAAAGTTATGTTGTTTACGGTGAGCATCACTCCTTAAAAATGGTGTTTACTAATAAAAACTAGTTTTTGAAGGAGATGGAAAAAGAAATGCAATCTTATTAAAAAAAAAAATTAAAAAATATATTTTTAGAATATATAGACAAAATGTCACAAATCACTAGCTCACATCATCTTCAAATTCCTCACGTTTTAGCAGCTATAGGTGCCCAAAAGTTAAGATTTAGTTAAAAAAAAATAGTTCAATGTCTATTTTGGCCAAAAATTGTAAACCAGTATTGTGGGATCATCCTTCAAGCATTTTGCATTCATTTTAAATCTGAAAATTCAACAAAAAATTCATAATGTTAGATTGATTTTGCATAGTATTTACATAATAGAATACTTTTAGTAACTTAAATCAAAAAATTGTATCAAAATTGCATTTTAAAAAGTGTCATATAGTTCATCATTTGTCATTAATTTCACTTGCATTTAGATATCAAATTTTTGAAAATTATGTTATAGAAGCTAGTTTTAATTAAAGGATGCAATTGTAGTACTCTTATTATAATTTATTGTAATATTGTAATATTGATGCAAAGTTAGTTTTCTTTCAGTATCTATTGAGAGTTTTTTTGGTCCTTCTATTGTCTTCCTGTTAACCCCCTATTTTGATCCTTAGTATTGTAATTTTTGGTTTTTTTGTCTTTCTATCTCTTCCTCTCTCCTCCCCCCCTCAACCTTTAATATAACCAAGTCTGCTTATTCATTTTTCATTTTTCTCTCTATTTGCATTGCATCCTGATGATGGATCATGGAGTATGATGTGAAATTTTGATGTAAAAAAATGACATGGTTTCAATCCAGAAATCTTATTACAATACTATTATGGACTATGAAAACTTCATTCTTTTAAACATATAATCACTCAAAAATTTCATTCTTCATTTTAAAAAACCTTGAACAAAGTGTAGTGACAAAAAAAGTATCCCTCTACATTTTCGCACTTATTTGGGCTGTCCCTCTTAAATTGAACTTAATGTTGCCTTGATTTAGTGTTGTATGTGTTTAACACATTCACATTAGGTCTTTGTCCCTTGTAAACTAAGTGGACCTAGTTGTGCCTTATTTAGGGTGTTGTAAAGTGTACCTTTACACTTTCACACTAATCTAGGGTTTCATTAATTAATTGGGATTCTCTATGCTTTATTTGTCCTTATTTTGCAACCACAAGCCTTATTTAATGCATCTTTCTGAGATTAATCACAAAATTTACCAACATCTAATCATAATTCATGTGTTTTTGGTTTGTATAGCCCAAATTAGTGATCTAGGAATCATACACCACCTTGGGCATATGGGTCCCACCTAGGTTTTAGGGCCTTAATCTAGATTTCACATGGATCTAATCCTTTCTTAAAAAATGTGTCCCAAGCTTAGCCTAATGGGACTCATATGCCACTTCTGGCGTATGAATCATGTGTGGCTTAAACCTAAATTAAATTTAAATTCTTGGTGGGATTTTATTCTCCTAGATCTAATGTCAACTTTTAGTGTTGTAATTTCAAGGAATTTGGCATAAAAAAGTATAAATACAAGGTTATTTAACTCATTTTTCTCCTAACAAGTAATCAAGTGACCTAACAACAAATCAAGTTACCTAGCAAGTTTACAAGTGACCTTACAAGCAATCAAGTGACCTAGCAAGTTTACAAGTCATCTAGCAATTCAAGAATTCTAGCACTTACAAGAGAATTCAAGAACATTCAAGAGTGATGATCAAGTATTTTAGAGCATTATTCACGTATCAAGCATCATGCCAAAGTCATAATGCATCATTTTTGTTTTTGAGGTAACATTTGTGATGTAGAGTTTTATGATTCAAGTCAAGATCCATATCATTCAAGAAAGAGTCAAGGTATACATCCTTTGGAGCCATTTCATACATGTTTGAAACATCTTATTCAAGGGTTTGGTGAGTTGCAACATCACATATTTGTTCGTTCATCATTCCTCCTTCCTATTTCATTTCATTTCAAGGTTTGATTACCAAAACAAAGTTTCACCAAGGAAAACCCCTTTCCACTAACAAAACAAAATTTTCCCCTTTTTAGTGTATGATCTATAGATCTAGGTTGAAGACACATTGAAGAGCAAGATTGGAAGAATTTTTCAAGGTTGCAAACTTTTCAAAGTTGTCACCTTACTTACAAGATCACTAGAAGACACCTACAGAGCAAAATTTAGCATTTTGGATCTAGAAGTCAGGATTGGAAGAAAGAGAAAAGATAGAAGAGTGGATTCAAAATTTCATCCCCCAAAAAAGTTGAGCAAGACTGATACACCACTTCTGGTGTATGATTCCTAGTAAAGTCAATTTTCTAGATTTCAAGAGTTATAGATTGATCACTCCCAGTTTTCTTTTCTTGCCTAGAAACCCTAATGTAGGACTAAATCGCCCAACCTAACATATGAGTCTAGGTAGTGTACATTAAATTCAATATTTTCAACACATAAGACCTTCATCCAAGCCTCTATAGGTTTCTTGGTACACCTTTGTGTCTTTTCAATTTCCTATTCTATTTTACATTCATTTCTAGATCATTTATTGGATTCTTGTGTTGTAGGTATGGGCTAGTTTGGTGGTGTTTTCATTAATATTGTCATTGATGTCAACACAGTTCAATATGTTGCATATTGTACATGTATAGTTGAGATGATTTTGAAATTTTGTGAGTACATGAAGCTATCTTTATGATGTTGCAGATGTGCTGAATCGGTGAGTTTCCAAGTGCTTTTGAGAAAATTAATAAAGAAGAGAAGTCAAAGTGATGAGTGTCTTCATAATGTGCTCCAGTATGTGCTTCGTGTTCCTCCTGTGTTGATCCTATGCTTGTGCGGATCTGAAGGTGTGCTATTGGTGGTATCATGGTGATATCTCCTAAGTTTTAGCTTATGGTTTGATGGTATGTGGAATTTATGCTCACTGGTGTGTGAACTATTCTGGCATAGTTGGTCTTTTATGGACGAGGAGAAATGTCTCTACTCTGTAGTCCTCCGTTGTTTTGTTTAAGATATTGTAGATTTGGGATATGTCTTGTGATGGTTTTCTCTAGGTTTTGGAAAATAGGTTTGAGTTTTGGTGATACATCATGTTTTAGTGATGTTGTGTGTGTTTGCACAGTCCAAATGGATTGGTGGAAGGTGTTTAGTGTTTGAAGAATATTGCACTTGTTGCGGATGTACCTGAAGGAATTTGAGATTTTACCTCATGCATAATGAAGCATGTTGTGACGTTTGCATGTCATCTTCTTGTTAGGAAGCATGTACATCAATGTTCATTTGTGTTTTCATTAGGTTTGGCCAACCTGGTGTTTACACTTCATTCGAATAATTAAGGAAGCATGTGGTTGATTCGAGATAAATGTTTTATTGGTCCACTCTCATTCCTTTCGACCGTGAGAATTTTGAGCTTTCGACCTCATTTAAATTTATGAAATGAGGTTTTTGTGGCCAACCTTGGAGAAAGTTTCTAAGGTTGAAGATGGTATAAATGCAAGATGAATTGTGAAGAGTTGTATGAAAATGTGATGCAAAGTGACAAAGTAAGCGACAAATCATAAGAGCATAAGTGTGTGAATGTGTGTGAAGATAGTAGTTCTTCTTTGTGTTGGATTCTTAAAAGTAGTGAGCTAAAGGTTTCTGCAAACCTTTATTCATGGTTGTGGATGTGTGTTCATTGTTGTGGTGGATCTTTTGTTCTCTCTTGTATCTATAGGTATTGAGCCTCCCTATTGGATAGTGAGTCCTTTATGTAGGCAGTGAGCCTTTGTACTTGGATAGTGAGTCCTCTTATGTGCAGTGACCCCTTGGTAGTGAGCCTTTGTATTCAATTTATTATCTCTTATATTGTGAATTAACCCTCACCATGGTTTTTCCCTCATTGGGTTTTCCATGTAAAAATATGGTGTTCATTATGTTGATTTACTTTATGTTATTTGTGTTTCATGCTCATACTTAATAACAAAATAGTGTGGTTGAGGAATTGATAAGTGTTGAAGTTCTTAAGTTTGAATTTTGTAACAACTGATTCACCCCCCCTCTCAGTTGTCCTGTGCCTATTTAAAAATTTGTATCAGAGCTTTGGTTCCTTGTTGTAGAGCTTAACCGCTTAAGGAAGATCTGATGGCACATAAGTTGTTGATCCCTATGTTTTATTGATCTAATTACAGCGATTGGAAAGTGCATATGAGAGGATATATTGTTTCTCTTGGTTACAAGACCTAGAAGGTTGTTGAGATGAAGTACACTCCTCCAGAAAATGGTCCTACTTTTGCATATGAGGTTTCTGCTTGTGAGGAGAATGATAAAGCAAGGTATGCTATTTATAATGTTTTATCTAAAATTGAGTGAATTGAGGTTCTTTCCTTAGATACTTCTTATGATATCTAGAAGAATTTGGAAGAACTGTATGAAGGAAATGAAAGAGTAAAATTGACAAAGAAGCTGGCGACAAAGTGAAAATTTGAGAATCTGAAAATGGAAGAAGGTGAAGAGTTTATAAGTTATTTCCAAAGGGTTGAGATGATAGAAAATGAAGTTAAGAATCAAGGGGAAAAATTGACCGATGAAGATATTATTGAGAAGATGCTGAACACCCTACTAGATTGCTACATTGATAATATCTCAGTTATTGAAGAGATGTATGATCCTATGAAGTATATTAAAAAACAATTGTTCGGCACCTTGCAAGAATTTGATATGAGAAATTTGAGGAAAGAAGACAAGAAGGAAAAAAATATGGAAACAAAATTTAAGGCAATGAAGGCTGAAGATGATTTAGAGAGTGATGGTTTTGATGATTTGGAAGAGAACTTCACCAGGAAGTTAAAGAAAGGTACCAAAAAGTATAAAGGTATGTTGCCCTTTAAATGTTTCAAGTGTGGTAATATTGGTGATTATGCTTCAAGATGTTCGAATAGATCTGTACATAAGAAGAACAAGGATTATAAAGATAAGGATAGAAAGCATAAGAAATACAAGTTGTAATATGTTAAAGAAGAAGCTAGAATCTCTGATGATGAATCTAAAAATGAGATTAATGATAGTGAATGCTTATTCTTAGCTTTGGAAAGAAAAACTGTATCTGATAACTCTGGAAAATGTGCAAGCAAGAAGGCTCTGAAGAATAAGAGGAATAATATGGAAGGTACTTTGGTTACCACCTTTCATGCAAGACAGGATGAAGACTACTGGGTAATTGATAGTGGATTTTCTAATCACATGACCGCAGATAAGAGTAAGTTCACTAAAATTGAAAAGTATGATGGTAGTTTAGTCATGTTTGGTGATGATTTGGGAGCTAAGATTTGTGGGAAATATTCAATTAGCTTTGTTGGAGTACACAATACTGATGTTATATATTACGTGAAGGGTTTGAGGCATAACCTTTTGAGTGTTGGACAGATGTGTAGCAATGGTTTTAAACTTGTGTTTTAGAATAATACCTCTAAAATCTGAAAAGGATCTGGAAATGGAGACATGTTTGCTTCTAGAAGGAGAAATCATGGAAACATCTATCAGCTTAAGAGAGTTAACGAACGATGCCTTGTAGCTCAAGTAAGTGAAAGTTGGTTATGGAAACAAAGAATGGGACATGTAAATTTTGATAATCTAGTCAAAATCAGTTCAAAGGATATTTTTTGAGGTTTTCCTAAGATCACAAGGCATGGTAATACTATTTGCAGAAGTTGCCAACTAGAGAAACATTCAAGATGTAGCTTTCAAGGAAAAGAGCACTCTACTACCGAAATGCTGGAATTAATTCATACTGATCTATATGGTCTGACTAGAACAAGAAGCTTGAATGGTGATAGGTATTTCATGCTATTTACTGATGATTATTCTTGAATTACATGGGCTGCATTTCTTAGAGAAAAGACTCAGGCTCTGGATAGGTTTAAGGTGTTCAAAGAAAGAGTGGAAAATGAAGTAAAATTGAAAACCAAGTGTTTGAGATCTGACAGAGGAGGAGAATTCACTTCTAGTGAGTTTAATGCATTCCGTGAATAGCATGACATAAAAATATAGTTCTCTGCTCCGAGAACCCCTCAGTAGAATGGGGTAGTTGAGAGGAAAAATAGGACACTACAGGAAGCTGCGAGAACCATGATGAAAGAATCAAATGTACTAGATGTGTACTAGAGAGAGGCAATACATATTGTTGCTTATGTTCTTAATAGAGTTCAGATAAGAGGGAACACTGCAAAGACTCTTTTTGAGTTATGGACTGGTAAGACTCCTACTGTGAAGTACCTTAAGGTATTTGGAAGCAAATTTTACATTAAAAGAGATGATGACAATATTGGAAAGTTTGATGCGAGATGTGATGAAAGAATTTTTCTTGGGTACTCTACCACTAGCAAAGCTTATAGGTGCTACAATAAAAGATTGAGGAAAATTGTAGAAAGTGCTAATGTGAAAGTTGATGAAGACATGCACAGACCTGTTGAGATAATTTAAGTTGAACCTAATGATCCTATCTATGAGGAGAACAAGGAGAAGGAAGAAGAAGAGAAAGAGGAACAAACTAAAGAGGAAAAATAACAGAATGAACCAAAACCTACTATTAAGACTCATAAATATGTACTAAAGAATCATCTGGAGGAATAGATAATTGGAGATAAGATTGAAGGTGTGAAGACAAGAAGTAAAGTGGTAGCTGAGGTAAATCTATGTTTACTTTCTAAAATTGAACCTAAGTCTGTGAGTGAAGCAAGTGAAGATGAGAGTTGGATGAAAGCTATGAAAGAAGAGTTACAGCAAATAAAAAAGAATAAGACATGGGAACTAGTCCCTAGACCTATGAATAAGAATGTAATTGGTTCAAAATGGGTGTTCTGGAATAAGATGCATGAAAATGGAGAAGTTGTAAGGATTAAGGCAAGACTTGTATGCAAAGGATATTCACAAGTTTTGTGGATGAAGCAAACTCTGAAATACATCGGAGTGGTATGTGATGAGCCTATTCCTATTTTATGTGACAACACGAGTGCTATAAATATTTCAAATAATCTAGTTATGCATTCAAGAAAAAAACACATATCTATCAAATATCATTTCTTGAGAGAAAAAGTGTTGTAGAATGAAGTCAGATTGGAGTATGTGAGAATGGAGGAACAAATTGTAGACATATTTACCAAGGCTCTTCTGAAGGATACTTTTGAGAATCTTAGGGAGATATTAGTTGTCATTGACCCTCCGAAGTAGGTGCACATGAAGGTGCATCAGTCTAGTGAATTCACATATTATTCGTCTATCTGTATTGATGAATGGGTCTACTCTGTAGGGGGAGTAGAAAAGTTTTTCGTTGTTGCAGTATGAGTTTAATGGGTGCAATCCTAAGGGAGTGATCAAAGTGTTTGTTCTTTTCCATTGATGTCAAAGGGGGAGAGGTAGTCATGTGAAAAATAGTTGTAGAAGAAAAGAAGATGTTCTCCCAAAATATTGTGTAAGTTGTTGTCTTTGATTGTTTTTCACATCATGTGTTGCCATCAATGACAAAGAGGGAGATTGTTGCAGCTATGAGCTAGTTTGGTGGTGTTGTCATTAATATGTCATTGATTTCAACACTGTTCATTATGTTGCAGATTGTACATGTATAGTTGAGATGCTATTGAGATGTTTTTAGTACATGGATCTATCTTTATGATGTTGAAGATGTGCTAAATTGGTGATTTTCCAAGTTCTTTTGGGAAAATTAATAAAGAAGAGAAATCAAAGTGATGAGTGTGTTTAGAATATACTCTAGAATGTACTCCACATTTCTCCTATGTTGATCCTATGCTTGTGTGGATCTGAAGGTGTGCTATTGGTGGTATCATGGTGATATCTCTTGAGTTTTAGCTTTTGGTTTGATGGTATGTGGAAGTTATGTTCACTAGCGTTTGAACTGTTCTGGCAGAGTTGGCCTTCTATGGATGGGGATAAATGTCTCTACTCCACAGTCCTTCGCTATTTTATTTCAGATCTTATGGATCTGGGATATGTCTTGTGATGGTGTTCTCTAAGTTTTGGCAAAGAGGTTTGAGGTTTGGTGATCTGGAATTCATGTTTCAGTGTTGCTATGTGTGTTTGCATAGTCTGAATGGATTGGTGGAAGGTGTTCAGTTTTTGAAGAATATTGCACTTGTTGTAGATGTACTTGAAGAAATTTAAGATGCGCTCTCATGCATAATAAAGCATGTTGTGTCATCAATGTGTCATCTTCTTCTTAGGAAGCATGTACATCAATGTTCATTTATGTTTTCATTAGGTTTGGCCGACTTGGTGTTTACACTTCATTCGAATAATTAAGGAAGCGTGTTGTTGATTCGACATAAATGTTTTATTAGTCCACTCTCATTCCTTTCCACTACAAGAATTTTGAGTTGCCGACCTAATTTGAATTTATGAAATGAGGTTTTTGTGGCTGACCTTGGAGAAAGTTTCTAAGGTTTAAGATGGTATAAATGCAAGATTAGTTGTGAAGATTTGTATGACAGTGTGATGCAAAGTGATGAAGTAAGCCAAAAATCATAAGAGAAAAAGAGTGTGAAAGTTTGTTAAGGTAGTAGTTCTTCATTGTGTTGGATTCTTGAAAGAAGTGAGTTGAAGGTTTTTGCAAACCTTTATTCAAGGAAGGAATGCGTGTTAATTGTTGTGGTGGATCTTTTGTTCTCTCTTGTATTTGTAGGAAGTGAGCCTCCTTGTTTGATAGTGAGTCATTTTTCTAGGCAGTGAGCCTCCTTGTTGAATAGTGAGTCATTTTTGTAGGCAGTGAGACTTTGTACTTCGACAGTGAGTCCTCTTTTGGGAAGTGAGCCCTTGGTAGTGAGCCTTTGTATTCAGTTTAGTATCTCTTATATTGTGAGTTAAACCTCGCCATGGTTTTTCCCTCATTGGGTTTTCCACGTAAAAATCTAGTGTTCATTGTGTTGATTACAGTGAGTCCTCTTCTGGGTAGTGAGCCCTTGGCAGCGAGCCTTGGTATTCAGTTTATTATCTCTTATATTGTGAGTTAACCGTCACCATAGTTTTTCCACGTAAAAATCTAGTGTTCATTGTGTTGATTTACTTTCTATTATTTTTCTTTCATGCTCATACTTAATAACATAATGGTGTGGTTGAGGAATTGATAAGTGTTGAAGTTTTTAAGTTTAAATTTTGTGACATTTGATTCACCCCCCCTTCTCAATTGTCATGTGCCTGTTTAACATCTTGTACATCATTAAGTTGCATAATTAGATATTGCATGTTACTAGTATTTCCAAGCCTTAGCTTGGTGGTGAACCCTATTTTAATCTTTGATCATACCCTAAGATACCCTATTATAGATCTCTTTGTCTCACTCTATCATTGGATTGAGATCTCTAGGGTTTCCTTGAGTGAAATTAAGTGAAATAGGAACCCCTCCCTCATGCTTCATCTCCTAAAAGGTGGAGCACCCTATTTACATTATTTCACAAAGAACCATTCACCCATGGTAAAATGAGTCCTTCAGAGCCTCTTAAAACCATCCTTTCTAAGCTTTTTGTGGTTTTTTGCACTTTC
Source organism: Sequoiadendron giganteum (assembly GCA_007115665.2). Classification (NCBI taxonomy): domain Eukaryota; kingdom Viridiplantae; phylum Streptophyta; class Pinopsida; order Cupressales; family Cupressaceae; genus Sequoiadendron; species Sequoiadendron giganteum. The sequence goes on along the minus strand of CM021100.1, from coordinate 253,558,689 downwards.
GAGATCTCCTAGTAACCCCCTATTTCAATCTGGCAATTTTCAAGAATTTTGTTTTATGCATCTAGGTCTAATAATCCATTTAGAAAATTCATTTCAAATAATTTCAAAATTATTTTAGTAGTGAAAATCATCATATCTATGGCATTTTTTTACATTTCTAAAGCACTGCATAAGTTGGATAGTTTACTTTTTAGCTTAGGCACACACTCAAAATTCACAATGTTAGTACATTTCCTTTACAAGTATGACAAGAGAAAGCTCATTGACAAGCATGTTTGTCATTCTTCCAATATCTTTCCTAGTTATGAGAGTCTCTTAGTGCAAAAGAGTGAAAAAGTTGACACATTCCTTAATTCCACATCCCCTAATATCTCTCCCATTTGAGAGAATGTTTTAGTAAAAGAGAATGTAAGCATATAGGCAATCATGATAATCATAGCTACTCTTCTCCCAATATCTCTCATACTTGCGACAAAGGTATTTTGGTGTTAGAAGATGCACCCATTGAGAGTCATGACAATTCTAAAATCTCTTCTAAACAATATTATACTTGGGAGGATATTATGGCAAAAGAGAATGAGATCATTGATACATTTCCTAAAATCACTTTACCTAGTCTCCATTCATCTCTTTCTTGTGAGAATGCTTTAGTGAAAGAGAATGAAATCATAGATAATCATGACAGACACATTTGTTTTTCCCCTAATATCTCTCCTATTTGTGGAGAAGATAATCTGGTGTTAGAAGATACACTCATTAAGAGTTATGATAATCTTGTTTCTCCCTCTCCTAATGCTTCTCTCACTTGGAAACATCTTGTTGAACAAAAGGATCCAATCATTGGTGTAGTGTCAAAAAATGTCGTCTGTTACATTTTTACACTTGTTTGGGCGCTTGTGAGCTAAATGAACCTAAGTGTGCCTTATTTAGGGTGTTGTAAAGTGTTGTACCACACTTTCACACTATTTTAGGGTTTCCATTAATAAATTGGGCTTCTTTATGCTCTATTTGGCCTTGATTTGTATCTGCAAGCCTCATTTAATGCATCTTTTTGAGGATAATCCTGACACATATGTAATGACCAATCATAAATTAATGTTTTTGGATTGTGTGGCCTAGATTTAGTGATCTGGGATTCATACACCACCTTGGGTGTATGGGTTTCACCTAGGTTTTAGGGCCCCGATTTTGATTTCACATGAATCTAATTATTTCTTGAAAAATGTGTCCCAAAGCCTTGCCTAATAGGGCTTATACATCACTTCTAGAATATGAATCCCATGTGGCTCAAAATTAAATTAAATTCAAATTATTGGCAGGATTTTATCCTCCTACAGTTGATGTCGGCTTGTAGTGTTGTAATTTCAAGAAATTTGGCATAAGCAAGTATAAATACAAGGTTATATCACTCATTTTTCTCATAACAAGCAATCAAGTGGCCTAAAATTTCAAGTATTCATGCATTCTAGAAAATTGGAGTTTACAAGAGCATTCAAGAGTCTTCAAGATCTTCTTACTAAGTGTTTTGGAGCATTATTCAAGTATCAAGCATTATGTTAAAGTCATCATGCATGATGTTTGTTTTTGAGATAAAAATTGCGATGTAGGGTTTCATGATTCAAGCAAGTACTAAAGTCGATATCTATAACATTCAAGCAAGATTCAAGATCTACATCCATTGTGATAGGTCTAGACAATGACTTATTTTTTATTGTTTTATACTTGTCTTAAGATACTTTTAAACATATTCACTGAACAATGTTCCTACACTATATTACCTTTTCACATTCATTATGCAAACTTGAACCTTAATTATGGTGATGGAATTATGGTTATAATATATTACTATTATATGGTTTATATGAATGAATGTATGGAATGTTGATGGAATGCTATGAGTTAATTGTGATAGTTATCCTCGTGTACATGTTTTGCAAAATTAACTTTTTTGCAACTAAAAAGGAACCATAGCACAACAGTTGCAGGATGAACCCATAGAAAAAGGAGATGACTGGAAATCGAAGTGGGGAAAGCTCTAGGTAAAGCTAAACATGGTGGTCATTGATCAAAGGCTCTTAATGAAGATTGGACATGTGTTATTATGACGAGTTTAATAAACGTTGAAGAAAAGAGGTTTCCTTTACCTATGGAATTTTGACAAGTGGTTGTATGTTTACATACAGTTCTATTTTAACAAAGTTCTAGTTTTCATAGGATTTCTCTTTCCTTTTCAGTTATAGGTTGAATAAGTCAAGTTTTAATTCTATGGTCTATTATCTATAGGATAGTTAGTTGGTTTTTATCAGTTTTATGATACTAGTTACTTTTAGTTTTAAAGACATGAAAAATATTCCAAATGATTGAATCCAATCTATGGACAAATCTTCTATAATCTTTTACAATATGAAATGAATGGAGTTAATCTTATGTGATACATAAAATCTATTAGTTAGATTGAGTTTAGTTCAAGTGGGAATAGTTACTTGAACAAGCCACTCAAGGTATTGTCCTTCATTTCACCTTTCAGTTATTTATTTATCTTAATAACTATTATTAGTTTATTATTGTTCATGAATCATATGCAATTTAATTGGAATTTCATTTCTTTCTTATTATGAATGAATTCTTGTGAATATGAATGTAATGATTCTTAATAACACTTCAAAGGATAGTTTAGTTGAGTCATTACTTTTTATGAAGTTTTTAGTTAATACAATATCATTTTATTAGCAACAGGTAAGTTACAGTCTTTACTGTAGGTACTTGTAGCTGTTGCAAGAATGGAAGATTGAAGGTGTTGTCATTGATGCCAACTGGTCAATTGGTTATCAAATGATTGTTGTTTTCATTAGTGTCATGAATGAAGGTCATTGGTTTTATATGTCGAGGATATTGAGAAAATTGTAATGATGATATGTTGCAAGTGTTCAGTGGTTCCTTAGATTTTTCTCTGGATTTTCTCATATATTTGTGTGGTTCAGATATGTTGATCATGGTTTTTTGGAAGCTTCTATATCCAGATTTTTGGCTATTGATTCATTGTGCAATGTGAGTTGTGTTCACTAGTTGTGAACTATGGTTTTTTGTGTTGTTGGTTGAGGTTTGAGAGAAATATTGTTGGTCCAAATTTCTACTTGATGAAGTCTTATGACTTGTGGTTCTAGAGTTGAGTTTTTTTTATTGTATTGAAGATACTTTTAGTATTTGGAAAGTTTGTGCTTAGTGTTTCTCTTATTTTTACACTGGTTTTGTGATCGTGTGTGGAATACTACCTTCAAAGTTGGTGAAGCATGTTGGATCTATTTGGGTCCTTATGAAGTGTGTGTTTGGGTCGCTCTCATTCTAATTCCACCCTAGGATGTTTCTATGTCGACCTAATTTGAATTTAACTTTAGATGGACGAATTTGGATATGTTTCAAAGTTGAGGATGGTATAAATGCATAATGAGCTATGGAAGAAGAAGCGAAGAAGAGAACAAAGGAAATAGAGACAAGAGACCAAAGAGAATAGAGATAAGTGCAATTCAATATGTGTGTGTGATGTGAGTATGGTAGATCAATGTGAAGCCTAAATGTTGAATTTCTGGAAGTAGTGAGTTGAAGGTGCACTCTATCATTCATGCATGTCTGCATGTGGATTGTGTGAACAATGGTGGATTTCTTTGTTACATTGAGATTCTCTTCTCTCTCTAACAAGTCTTCTTTATCTTCTATGTATCTCTATGGAAGTGATCCCTCCGAGTTGTTAGCTTTATTGGATAGCGAGTCCTTGTTTTGGTAGTGAGCCTTGTTTCTTAGACAATGAGCCTCTTACAATCAACTTTGATATTCTCTATAGTGTGAGTTAATCCTCACTATGGTTTTTACCTCATTAGGCTTTCCACATAAATCTGGTGCTATTGTGTTTATGTGATGGTTTTCAGTTTTTGTACTTGTATGTAATGTTTAATCTGATAAAGCAGTGTCAATGATTAGTTTCAGTGAATGAATTAAAGTTTAAATATGTGACAACTGATTCACCCCCCCTCTTAGTTACCTTGTTCAACAATTGGTATCAGAGCCTGGTTACTTGGTGAAGAGCTTAACTTCTTGAGGAAAGTTTGGGATGGCTAGAAAAATGGTTTATGATTATCCGAGGTTCGATGGAACTAACTATGTGTTTTGGAAAATATTGATGGAATAATATCTAGAGTATTGTGGATATGATATAGAGAAATATTACAGGAATCCTTACATTCCTCCTAAAAATTGTCTGAGTATGGTTGATGAGATCAAAGCACATGAAGAGAACAAAAAGGCGAAGTACATTTTGAAGAACAATCTAGTAAAATCTGAGTTGATTAAGATTCAAAATCTGAAGACTGCTAAGGAAGTCTAGGATGCTTTGGAAAGGGTGCATGAAGGTGATGAAAGAGTTAAAGAGGATAAATTACAAAATTTGGAGACACAATTTGAGCTTCTACACATGTTTGAAGATGAGATTTTTGAAGCTTATGTATAGAGATTGGATGAGATAGTGGTCAAAATGCAAGGACTTGGAGCTACTATAGATGAAAAGAGAATTGTGAAGAAGATTTTTAGAACTCTCCCTAATGCTTACAGTGAGAAGGTGTGTGATATTGAACAAAGTATAGATTATAAGACCTGCACTAAAGATATGTTGTTGGGATTTTTGACATCTTATAAGATGAGGAAGCCGAGTCTGAGGAATAGATGCAAATCAGAAACCACTTTGAAGGCTATAAAAGCTAAAGATCTGGATGAAGAAATTTTTGATGAAATATAAGCTAAATTTTTGAGAAGGATGAGGAAAGGCTCTGATAAATATGAGGGTAATTTACCCTTTAAATTCTTTAGTTATGGAGAAATAGGTCATTATGCTGCAAAATGTCCGGAAGAAGCTAAGAGGAATAAACAAAGATATGAGAAAGAAAAGAAAGACAAGATTAACATAGAATATTATGTGAATGATAATGCTAGTATATCTGATGAATATTTTGAGTATGAAGATCTTGATGATAATGAGTGCTTGTTCTTATCTATAAAGGGTGAACCTACTTCTACTAATTCTAAAAAAAAGGTGAAGGAAAGCCCTCCGAAAAAGGAGAAAAATGAAGGTACTATTATCTCTGCCCTACATGCTAAACACGAAAAGAACTACTGGGTTGTTGATAGTGGTTGTTCACATCACATGACTGCTGATAAAATTAAGTTTGTTAAAATTGACAAATATGATGGAGGCTTGGTTATGTTTGGAGATGATACTGGTGCTAAAATTTGTGGCATAGGTTCAGTAAGTTTTGATGGAAAGCACAATATTGATTATGTCTACTATGTTAAGGGTTTAAGGCATAATATTTTGAGTGTTGGTCAGATGTTTAGTAAAGGATATGATCTTGTTTTTAAGGATGAGAGATGTGAGATCCAGAAAGGATCCAAAACATTGATTGTTGTAGGAAAGAAATTTGAACGAAATATCTATCAACTTAAGGGTGTTAATGGACATTGCTTTATGACTTAGATTAATGATAGTTGGTTATGGCAGAGGAGAATGTGTCACATGAATTTTGATAACTTAACAAGGATTAGTGCAATTCAAGCCGTGAGAGATTTACCAATAATTACAAAGCTTGTTAATGATATTTACAGGAATTGTCAATTTGGAATGCAAGCAAGAAGTCACTAGAGATCAAAGGAATAGTATACTACTGGACTACTAGATTTAGTTCATATAGATCTATGTGGTCCTACAAGAGTGAGAATTCTACAAGGTTAAAGGTGCTTTATGATTTTGATTAATGATTATTCTAGATATACATGGGTTACAATTCTTAGAGAGAAATCAGATGCATTAGATAGATTAAATAAATTCAAAGCTATGGTTGAAAATGAAGTAAATTTGAGAATAAAATACATAATATCTGACAAAGGTGGAGAATTCACCTCCTATGAGTTTAATATGTTTTGTGAATTGCATGGAATAAACAGACAATTATCTGCTCCAAAGGACTCCTCAGTAGAATGGAGTTTTTGAAAGGAAAAACAAAATAGTTCAAGAGGCTGCTAGATCAATGACTACTGAGGCTGGTTTACCAGAATTTTACTGGAGAGAAGCTATTCATACTATTGTTTATGTATTCAATTGAATTCAAGAAAAATAAAATAGTACAAAGACTCCTTATGAACTATGGTTTGGAAGAATTCCTTCTGTTAAGTATTTTAGGGTACTCAAAAGAAAACATTATATCAGAAGAGATGAAGAAAATTTAGGTAAGTTTGATGCAAGAAGTGATGAAGGAATTTTTCTTGGATATTCCACTAAAAGGAAATCATATAGATGTTTTAATCAAATATTGAGAAAGATTGTAGAAAGTGAAACTGTCAAGGTTGATGAAACTGTGAAGAATTCAATTGACATTGATGGATATGTTTTTAATGAACCTGATTGTGTAAGAATTGAAGAAATTGTGGAAGATCGGGAAAAGGATGAGCAAGAGAAGTGGAATGAACAAAATGAAAGAGAAGAAGATGCTTCAGTGATGTCACCTAAGACACCTAGATATGTACAAAAGAATCATTTAGAAAGTTAGATTATTGGAGATAAGACTAAAGGACTATTAACTAGAAGAATAGTTGTTGCCGGTGAAGTTAATCCATGTTTACTCTTTGAGATTGAACCGAAAATAGTAAATGAAGCATGTATAGATGAAAATTGGATGGAAGCCATGAAGGAAGAACTTATGCAGATTGAGAAGAATCAATCTTGGGAATTGGTCCCAAGGCTAGTAGATAAAAATATTATTGGATCGAAGTGGGTATTCAGAAATAAGTTGAATGAGAATGGAGAAGTGGTTAGAAACAAAGCAAGGCTTGTGTGTAAAGGTTACTCACAAGTGGAAAGCATGGATTTTCAAGAAATGTTTTCTCCAATAGCAAGAATGGAAGCTACAAGGATGATCTTAGCATTTTCTTCTTGTAAAGACTTTAAAGTCTATCAGATGGATTTCAAGTCAACATTTTTGAATGGTGAGGTAGAAGAAGAGGTCTACATGGAACAACCAGAAGGATTTCAATTATTATAGCAGTTGGATATGGTGTGCAAATTGAAGAAAGCTTTATACGGATTGAAGAAAGCTCCTAGAGCTTGTTATTCAAGGTTGGACATGTATTTGATTCAACAAGGTTTCAACAAAGGTATGACAAACAATAATCTATATTTTAAGATTGAAAATGAAAAAATATTGATTGTAGTTGTATATGTTGATGACATTATATTTGAAGGAAATGAAAATATGTGCAAGATGATTGTGGAAGAGATTCATAAATAAACTGAAATGTCTATGTTTGGAGAGATGAATTTATTTCTTTGGATACAAATTAATCAAATAGAGAAAGGAATTTTTATTTCATAGTCTAAGTATGTAAAAGAGATGTTGAAGAAGTTTGGGATGGACGGTTCCAAACCGATATGTACTCCTATGGTGACTGGTTGCAAACTAGGTAAAGACGATGATTCACCTAAGGCTAATCAAAGAAAGTATAGATCTATGATTAGTGGACTACTGTATTTGAATACTACTAGACCAGATATTATGCATGTTATCTATTTTTTTGCTAGATTTCAAGAATATCCTAAGGAAACATATATTTCTATTGTTAAAAGAATATTTAGATATTTGAATGGTGCTCTGGATTATGGATTGTGGTATCCTAGAGATATTGACTTTACTATAAGTGCTTATACAAATATAGATTGGGTTAGATGTGTATATGAAAAAAATATTACAAGTGGTGGTGCATTTTTTCTTGGTTGCAAACTGGTGGCATGGTTGAGTAAGATGCAAGATTCAGTATCCTTGTCTATTGTTGAATTTGAGTATATTATTGATGCATCTTGAGGTACATAAGTTCTATGGATGAAACAAACACTGAAAGATGTCATAATGGTGTATGATGATTCTATTTATATCTTTTATGATAACACAAGTGTAGTTAATGTTTTGAAGAATCCTATGATGCACTCGAGGATGAAGCATATATATATTGGGTGTCATTTCTTGAGAGATAAGGTCATGGATAATGAAGTGAAGCTTGAGTATGTTCCGATGAAGGATCACGTGGCTCATATATTTATGAAGGATCTTGCTAAAGATACTTTTGAGTATCTCTAGGAGAATTTAGAGGTCATTACCCCTCCTTTCTTGAACTATATGCATATGGAGATGCATCAGTCTAATGGATCTATGGATCTATCTTTCTTCTGGACTAATGTTTTAGTGGCTACCTCTTAAGGGGAGTAGGTAGTATCAAATGTTGTCATTGTCAGTATTATGTTTTCTATGTCAAAGGGGAAATTGATGTAAAATATCTTTCACCTTTTCCATTGATGTCAAAGGGGGAGATTAGGAAGCATGTGAAAAAAAGAGAAAGGACACATGAGAAGAAACAAAGAGAAAATCTTGAGAAGTGTATTCAGAGCTAGTATTGTGTCTTTGATGGTTTTTCACATCATGTGTTGCCATCAATGACAAAGGGGGAGATTTTTGAAAGAATGGAAAGATTGAAGGTGTTTTCATTGATGTCAACTAGTCAATTGGTTATCAACTGAATGTTATTTTCATTAGTGTCATGAATGAAGGTTATTGACTGTATATGTTGAGGAAATTGAGAAAATTGTAATGATGATATGTTTCAAGTGTTCAGTAGTTCCTCCAGGTTTTTCTTCAAATTTTCTCCTATATTTGTGTGGTTCAGATATGTTGATCATGATTGTTCGAAGCTTCTATATATATATATTTGGCTATAGATGCATTGTGCAGTGCAATTTGTGTTCACTAGTTGTGAACTATGGTTTTTTGTGTTTCTGGTTGAGGTTTGGGAGAAATATTGTTGGTCCAAATTTCTCCTTCATGAAGTCTTATGACTTGTGGTTCTAAACTTGAGTTGTTTTGATTTTATTGAAGATAATTTTGGTATCTAGAAATTTTGTGCTTAATTGTTCTATGTGTTTTACACTGGTTTGGCCGACCATGTGTGGAATACTACCTTTGAAGTTAGTGAAGCATGTTGGATCTATTTGGGTCCTTATGAAGTGTGTGTTTGGGTTTCTCTCATTCTAATTCTACCATAGGATGTTTTGGTGCTGACCTAATTTTAATTTGAATTTAGATGGCTGACTTTGGATATGTTTCAAAGTTGAAGATGGTATAAATGTAGAATGAGTTAGGGAAGAGGAAGCAAAGAAGAGAACAAAGGAAATAGAGAAAAGAGATAAGTATGAATCAATATGTGTGTATGATGTGAGTATGGCACATCAACGCAAAGCCTAAATGTTGAGTTTTTGGAAGTAGTGAGCTGTAGGTGCACTCTATCATTCATGCATGTCTGTAAGTCGATTGTGTAAATAGTGGTGGATTTATTTGTTACATTGAGATTCTCTTCTCTTTGTAACAAGTCCTCTTTTTCTTCTTTGTATCTTTGTGGCATTGAGCCCTCTGGGTTGTTAGCCCTATCGAATAATGATTCCTTGTTTTGGTAGTGAGCCTTGTTTCTTAGGTAGTGAGCCTCTTGTAATCTATTTTGATATTCTCTATAGTGTGAGTTAATCCTCACCGTGGTTTTTCCCTTATTGGTTTTTCCATGTAACTCTAGGCTTATTGTGTTTATGTGATGGTTTTCAATTTTTGCACTTGTATTTAATGTTTAATCTGATAAAATAGTCTTAAGGATTAGTTCTGGTGAATGAACTAAAGTTTAAATCTATGACGGCTAATTCACTCCCCCTCTCAATTGTCTTGTTCAATAGTAGCAACTACTTCTAGTTTATGCTTTTATTGTTTTGTAGTTTTTTGAATTTCTAGCGAGTAGAATAAATTAAGGTAGATTAAGTAGTTGAAATTCCATGAAGGCATATACAATGTTGCACCATCTTAAGCTTACAATCCCTAGGTTGATAATTTCATGTGGTCTTAAGCAATGTGAAGTGGGTTGTTCAATTAGTTTAACCTCTGAATTGAGTAGATTCTACAAAGTTTACAATACATTAGCTTAGACTCTACATTTTTGGCACCATTGTCAAGGATGGTGCTATCTTCATAGACTAATTTTTATAGTTTTCATAGTTAAACTTCTATTTTCAAGCGTTAGGACTATTAGATACCATCTTTTTCCACACCAAGAGATACTAAAATTGTGCAAGACTATTAAATATATAGTTATATTTCATGTATTCAGAGGTAGAGAGATTCCTTGCGTAGGTTCCTTCCTTCCACATACTAGGAAGCTATTACAAAAATTGGTGACTATAGTACTCAAAGTGAAGGTACCAATCAAGAAGAAATTTCCTTCTCACAAACCTCTAGCACACATATAGAAGGAACATACAACACCATGGGTGATGCAGCAAATGATGATGATACCCGACCAACATTTGGGTTCCCCATTATTGACCAGTAGAGGGCTACAGTGCTGAAGAAAATTACTCCTTTGGGCTTGCTAGTTTTCTATGGGTTAATGAATGAGTACCCAAATACATTCCTCTTTGAATTTGATATCTTATGTAGGATTTTGACTATACTTTTGATGCACATAGGTTGAATTTTTTCCTTGCCACTCTCAAATATGTATCTTTGAGATGGTTTATTTATGGGATTAGGTAAAGATGTTCCTAATTGGGACACCATGAAGAAGTACCAGGACTACTGTAGAGGGCCTAATAGGAGGAAATATAAAATTTTCAAAATGACACAAAAGGATGATGAGCCTTTAGAATATTATGTGGAAAGATTTCAATTTTATCTAAAGAAAAGCCCTCAAAACACATTGTTAGAAGAGTCTCTTAAGTTAGTCTTTTTGAGGAGAGTTAATGATGACTACATGTATGCCTTGAACTTCATTGGATGAGGGGATATTTCACAATTACCATTTGAAGATATTTGTAAGGCCTACAAGAATTATTCCAGGACCTTTACAAAATGCCCACGAGGAGATATGACATCTAAAATTGGTAAATCATATATGGAGGTTTAAAAAATAGAGCTAAGAAAATTGTTATCCAATATGAAAGAAGATATAATTATCCATTTAGCTACTCAATTAGATACACTCCACATTAAGAATAAGTAGGAGTGAGCTAAGGCTATGCTTACTAAATATTGTCGAAGTTGTAGACAAAGAAAGGAAAATTGTAAATACAAAAGAGTGGCTAGTATCCATTAGGATAAAGTTGAGAAGCATGATTTTCAATCAATTCAAGGAGATGATGGAAAAATATTTTATATAGCACAAAGGATGCCATGGAAGTAGATACAAGGTATTCCACAAGACCCCCTTAGCTTTAATTCATCCTTTCTTATTGGGAATAAAAAAAATTGCTTGGAACTCTTAGCCCTAGCAAGTAAACCAAAAACAGTGGCAGAACCCTCAACAATGGCCATAGGCTCAGCCAAATTGGAACCAACAACCAAATCCCTAGCAAGAAACCAAAATTTCAGGGTTCCAATTGCAATCCACAATGGCAAACCCAACAAAATCAATGGTAGCCTCAGTGGCAGAAAGGCTAGCAATGGCAATAGCAAAATATGAGCTACCAATAGCCTATGCTCCCTCCACCACAATAGCAACAAGATCTAGTGCCTCCATGAAATATTGCATCCTAGCCACCCAGGCAACAAAAAATACCTACCCAACCTTCACCTAAACCTTACACTAATCATGTTCAACGTGCTTATACTAACAAAACTATGCAATACCACACATATGGGGTAGAGGTGAGTGATTTAAACCTCAGATCAAGAAAACAACTTTTTGGACCTTCATCCCCCCAAATTACAAAAATGGAGGATGATGAACCTCTAGTTGAGGCTTCTGATAAACCCTCTTTAGAACTTGAGTCAAATCAAGTACACCAAACTACCTCAAATCTCAAGACACCTTTTCTTGAATGCCTAGCTATACAAAATCACCACACATAGGCTAAGATAGATCTTTTAGGACAATTGAAAGATGTGAACATCACAATTCCACTTATCCAAGCTATCAAAGATATCCCTATCTATACCAAAACCATAAGGGATATATGTCTTAAGAAACCAAGTAGGAAAATAAAAGATCCACAGATAGTCCATGTCTTAGGAAATCTTGTAGATATCATGTTAGGGAACATTACAATCCCTAAGTATACAGATCCTTGTAGTCTAGTTGTGGATGTTAATATTAATGTAACCCTCATTAAGAATACTTTGATAGACCTGGGGGCAGCCATCAATGTTATGACGAAATAAACAATTCAGTTGCTTCAATTAGTCAACCTCAAGCCTACACAAACTATTTTTCAGCTAGCTGATAGGTCGATGGTTAAGCCTAAGGGAATTATTGAATACCTAGTCATTGCATTGGATTGTTGGGAATAACTTGCAAACTTCATAGTGTTATAGCCTAAATTCAATCTTGCAGGTTACGTACTCATCCTAGGAAAGCCTTGGTTGGCAACAACCGATGCATTTATAGGTTGTAGGTCTGGTAAAATGATAATATCTAATGGGATAGTTACAAAGTATTTGATTCTTTATCCACTGACCCAACCATATGTAGACCTTGAGCACACCGTTTTTCCTAATTTGGGTGAGGAGGAGGATAAATATTCTATACAGACACTGGTGACTATAAAGCATAGCTCCTTATTGGATGACCAATATGAAGATGATCTCATTGCTCACATAATCCAAAATAATTGTGGTATGAGCCTACAATAGCAAGACTACCTCATATGCCTACAAGACCCCTTGCAAAGTGTTATACCCACCAATTCTACATAAGAGATATCACAACTATTTCATTCATTACTACCTCAACAATGTTTACCCATCATACCAAGCCTTGACCTCTCATCAATTCAAGAGCCATCAAAGGAATTGGAAATCATGCCAAGAAGGAAGTTGAATATTAATAATGCCTTGATAGAGGAACAACAAAATTCTTTGTAATCAGTACTACAGGAACATTCAACCGCATATGCATGGGATTACCGTGATATGAAGGGAATAGATCTTAATTTATGTATGCACATGATTTATATTAATGAGGAATATAGACCCATTCAAAAACCATAGAGTTGTATGAATCTCAATCTCAAGGAGATAGTGAAAGCTGAGATACAAAAGCTCTTTCATGCAAGTTTTATCTATCCAATTTTAGATAGTGAATGGGTCTCACCTTTGGTAATTATTTGCAAGAAAGGTGGGAAATGGAGAGTCTATGCAGACTACAAGGAATAAAATACAACCACTAGGAAAGATCACTTTCCTCTACCCTTGATAGATCAGGTACTTGATTCTTTATCTTGAAAGAAGTACTTCTCATTTCTTGATAGTTCCAATGGTTATAACTAGATAAAAATTGTTCCAGAGGACTAGGACAAGATTACATTTTCATTTCCTTGGGGTACTTATGCTTACTTTGTTCTACCCTTTGTATTATGCAATGCTCCATCTACCTTTCAAAGAATAGTTCTCAACATATTTTTTGATTATGCACATGAGTGCATGTAGATATACATGGATGACTTCACCACTTATGGTGAAAATTATGAGGAAGCTCTCAATAACCTAGAAAAAGTGCTAAAAAGGTGTAAAGAACACAACTTGTCACTCAACAATTAAAAGTGTTTCATGATGATGACACGGGAAATTGTATTGGGACACTTTATATCCATCACAAGAATTCAGGTTGATCCACACAAAATAGAGATAATATCTACCATACATGTTCCCAATAATTAAAGAGACATTAGGAGCTTCCTTGGTCATGCAGGATACCACAAGTGGTTTATCAAATATTTTAGTAAGATAGTTGCAACTTTATTTGTTTTACTGGGTAAGTACATTGAGTTTGAATGGACCTCCAACTATCAACACTCCTTCAAAGAATTAAGGAAATCTCTGACTCAAGAACCAATGTTGAGAGGGCCTAATTGGACTCTCCCATTTCACATACATGTAGATGTTTTAGAATTTTCCATTGGATCAGTATTAGGTCAGAAGTATGGCAACAAGGAGTATGCAATTTATTATATCAACAAGAATCTTCAAGGGGTAGAATTAAACTACACTGTAACATAAAAAGAGATGATTTTTGTAGTCTATGCTATTAATAAATTAAAATACTATATTACTGCCTATTTAGTCTTTGTCCATACAAATCACACAACAATTAGGTATTTTATGAACAAGCCAATAGTTGGAGGGAGATTGGTAAGATGGCTACTCCTCTTATAGGAATTTGACATTACCATAGTAGAGAAACTTGGTAAAGTAAATGCACTGGAAGACTTCCTGTCAAGATTGCCAACTCAATAAACTAAAGGAGTGATGGATGACTCATTTCCTAATGAAATCTTGTTCAATTTTCAAGTAAAAATACCCTTGTATGTAGATATTGCTAATTATTTGGTTACAAGGAATATTCCACTAGATTTCTCACCAAGAGAGAAAAGATAGCTAGTTCATAAATGTTTTCCCTACTCTTGGATATCTGGTTATCTATTTTATAGAGGGCTTGATAACATCATGAGAAGATGCATAAGGGAAGATGATATTTTTGATAGTATGAAAGCATACCATGATGAGCCATGTGGAGGTCATTTTACAACAAAGAGAACATATTTTAAGATCCTCACAACTGGATATTATTGGCCTACATTAAATAAATATGTTGTTAAATACACAAGGAGTTGTGATATGTGTCAAAGGATGGGAAGGCCAAAAAATACTAATGAGATGCCCTTACAACCTCAGTTGACATTGGCACCTTTTAACAAATGGGATTTAGACTTCATTGGTCCAATCTCTCCTACATCTAACAACAAGGAATATATCCTTGTTTGCACTGATTACTTGAAAAAATGGATGGAAGTTAAGGCTCTATAGTTTGCAAGATATGGTAATGTGGCTAAGTTCTTATATGAAGACATTTTTACTAGGTATGGAGTACCTAGAGAAATAGTCATTGACTAAGGGATCCAATTTACTTTTGATATAAATGCCAAGTTGGTTGAAGAATACAAAATTAGACATAAGAAATCAACACCCTATCATCCACAGGCTAATGGTCGGGTGGAAGTCACTAATAGGGATATATACAGTATTATCGCCAAGATAGTACAACTGCATATAAAATATTGGGTTTCAAGGTTACCTAAAGCAGTCTAGGCATATAGAACTACATGGAAAATAACCACTAGATTTACACCCTATGAGTTAGTCTATGGAAAGAAAACAATCCTTCCTATTGAATTTAAATATAAAACTTTGAGGACAACAATAGAGTTGGGAATGGATTTAGCAGAAGCACAAAATGAAAGGTTTCGTTCCTTGAATGGGTTGGATGAGATAAGAATGGAAGAAGTACATCATACAGAGGTGGTACAACAACAACAAATGAAGTGACATGATCAATACTTTAAAACAAAAGAGTTCATTGTGGGAGATAGGGCTCTATTATATGATTCATGGTATAAATATTTCAAGGGAAAATCCTAATCCAGATGGTCAGGTCCCTATGAGATTAGCAAGGTTTACCCTAATGGGGCAGTATAGTTACACACCATTGATGCAGTCTATTTTCCCTTCTTGTTAATGGCCATAGACTAAAGTTGTATAGAAATCCATTACATAAGGATGACATTATATTTTCACTTATCCAACAATATGGTGCTTCCAGTGAACATGATATAGAATCCGATACACAGGTTCCTACATTAGATATGGGATATACCCAAGACTTCTGGTGGCCTATAGATTGAGTTACACAACTCAATCCCTATGCTTTATTGGGACTAACTTTGTGTGTTTTTTTTTTCTCGCTAGCACACACTGCACGTTATAATAATGTTCAAAAAATCTTCAAAGGGACTTGTTATCAATATTCACAAGGTTCCTGATGTTGAAGGGACCTACAGCTCAACATTGTCAACATTTAGAATGGGGACATGACATCATCGGTGCTTGTAGAAATGTTTGATAGCCGAAAGAATATTCAACTCATTTGGCACTATTTACTGCATGTTCATTCACATTCATTTCAAATAAGTTCACACATAATATCCATCATTTCATAAAAAATAAAGTGGCATAATTATTTTATTGCCCACTCTCATTTCAATTACTTGACCTATCAAATTACCAGATCATACTCATTATTTTCATCCCATCATATCCACTCACCACCCACTATTCATTATCTTGTAGTTAATATGTGTCACATCAAATCAATGAATAAATATATTCTTTCAGTTCCATGCATGAAAGATGGTTATTTCTACGAGGCAATACTTAAGGCATGTTGTTATGATTAATCCAGTTTTCTTTAAACTTTCATACACTTTTTCAATTAACTCCATGCATGAAAAATATTATATGTTTAATTTCCATCATTATGAATTTACACCATCTCCAAATCATCAACGTGAAGTGAGGTGACTTCACCAATTAAGTTGGGGGGAGGGTATGACTTACTCAGTATTTTTCGCCAGTCCTTTCGAATCTTCCACCCGAAACCAAATTTAATGAATATTATGACATGAAAAATCCTTAGTTATGTTTTATTTTTGCTACTATTTCCCCCGTGATTTTGAAATTGCTAAAACTTGAAACCTTAAGCATTTGTGAGAACTTTAGCTTAGATAGACTAAATCTAGATTTAAGAGGGAATTTGCAGTTGTAGTATGGTATAGTAGTAAGGATGTATGAGGAAATAGAGGTTCTAAAGTGGTAGAGCAATTTGAATGTGGTGGGAAGATTGAATCAAATTTCTAGAGCTGAATTTGGTATATTATGCAGAGAGGAAACAACAAGGATGGGAGGAGATGTTATAAGAAGAGAGCCACTGACTCACCAACAAATTTTGGAGGATGCGGTAGTCCTACCTATCTTCACAAGGGTTGAATGGATCGATTACTTTCTGAAACTAATGGAGTTTATTGATGACTTAATAAGAATATTGGCATAAACCCTCCAATACATTGAAGCCATGGTAAAGGGAATTTTTGTAGATGCATCTAAAACTACCATTGCATAGGTTATAGGACTACCAAGGATAGGAACATAATTCCTAGCTTGGTCTGATGTAGTTATAGATTGAGAAGAATTTTGCATAAGAGGAGAGGAATTGGATTCCTCATCACAAGGTATGAAAATATTTTCTCTCCACTAGTTGTGGGAAAGATGTGCCTCTTATATTATTAGATCATTGTCTATGATGGTAGAAAATGTTGAGAAGTTCGAATAATTGAGAGGGAGGGTGAGTCAGTTATTATCAAACAATTTTATTTACTTTAACTAATCCAAAAAAAACTTAAATCAATCAAATATTAATGAACATGTAAGCACACAACAACACTCTACACAAAGAACACCAGAATTTACATGGAAACCCAAGATGGGAGAAACCATGGAGAATGCTAATTCTTAATTATAAAACACTGATTAAGGTGACTTTTACAAATGATCATTGCCAATTTTTTCACTATAGGATGGATCACTTCCAATTGGGCTCATTGCCTGACTATTATAGCCAAAGATAGAAAAAGGCTCACTACCAAAAGAGAAAGGCTCACTACTTACAAAAATGGATCACTACCTGAAGAATGATGAAAGGGAATCCACCACTGAAAATAACTATCACCAACAATGACACCAGATAGAATCTCACTATCTTTTTCCTCTAGTCATACACTTTCACACACTTCACAATCTCTGGATATTTAGATTCAGATTCATCATGCTTTCCTTCACCAAACAAAAACATCTTATACTTATACAATTGCATGCTTCCATAATCTCCCAATTCGGCCAAACACAATTTCATAATTTCTAAGCCGGCCAAGCACAAATTGAAATAGGTCACCACAAAAAAATTCCCACAGTGGAGAGGAATGAAACATGGACCACATAAAACCTCCTCACTCAAATCAACACACTACATGATATCTAGAACCATAGAATAATATATATAGGTTATAATGCAAACCATGTCCTGGAGCATGTTAACCAACTACCAGATCGGTCCAGACCCAAAAGAATGTATCTCATTATGTTACAAGAGGAATAGTACCAAGATAGATACAATCCAAGATAGATCATTACATCATGACATCTGAAACCAGGCCAGTCTGGATCACCAAGGCACCAAAATAGAACATCGGTCACACAACCAAGATATGTTGACATCAATGACAACCATTAATGACAAAAAGAAATCAACATCATCTCAAAAAATTCTAAAAATCTCCCCCTTTGTCATTGATGGAAAAATTCATCGATGAAAAACCAAACAACTTTATGTCAGCATCAAGGACCATCTTATATTCTTTTCTTCTCCCCCTTTGACATCAAAGTCAAAGGGAAAAACTCCCCCTGAAAAACTTAATCTGCTCCCCCTATCAAGAAGCCACCAAACATTGATCCAGATAAAAATGAGCATATAATACCTTGGACCAATGCACACCCCAGTGCATGTTATTATAGACTAGGATGGGGTAGAACCCCTAACTTCTGTCAGAGATGCTCAAAAGTATCTTTGCTCAACAGTTTTGTGAAAAATATCTGCAATATTCTCTTTTGTATGTACATATTCGAGTTTTACTTCATTTTCCAACACCTTCTCTCTCAATAAATGATATCTTATAGATATATTCTTCATTCTAGAGTGTTGTACTAAATTCTTGGAAATATTTGTTGCACTAGTATTGCCACACATGATTGAGATCATTTCATCAAATGATATGCCAAAATCCTTTAACATTTGTTTCATTCACAATATCTGAGTGCAACATGAGGATGTTGCAATGTATTCAACTTCACTAGTAGATAAAGATATAGAGTCTTGTTTCTTGCTTAACTAAGCAACCAATCGGGAGCTAAGGAAATAAGCTCCACCACTTGTACTCCACCTATTATCAACACATCTGGCCCAATCAACATCAGTATAGGATATCAAAGTGAAATTGAAGTCCTTTGGATACCATAACCTCAAATATTTTGTACCCTTCAAATATCTAAAGATCCTTTTTATTGACACATGTGATTCCTTTGGTTCTTTCTCAAATCTTGCTACTAAAAAAACTACATAAATAATGTCTGGTCTAGTGGCAGTCAAATATACCAATCCCCCAATTATTGATCTATACATGCTTGCATCAACTTTAGGCGAGTCATCTTCTTTTGTCAACTTGCATTGAGTAACAATAGGTGTACAAACTGATTTAAAATTCTCCAAATTGAACTTCTTCAATAGTTCTTTTGTATACTTGGACTAAGAAATGAAAATTCTTTTGATGTTATGATTTACTTGCAATCTAAGGAAGAAATTTAGCTCACCTATCATGGACATTTCAAATTCCTTCTGCATTTCATCTACAAGGTTTTTGCACATATCATCATTTCCTCCAAAAAATATGTCATCAACATAAACCATAGCAATCAAAATCTAATCTGAGTGAGTTATGTAGTATAAATTATTGTCAGCATATCCCTTTTGAAATCCTTGTCCAATCAGGTACTTGTCTAATCTATCATACCAGGCTTTAGGTGCCTGCTTAAATCTATATAAAGCTTTCTTCAACCTGCAAACAAAATTCACGTTACTTCTAGATTTAAATCCCTCTGGTTGCTCAATGTAGACTTCTTCCTTTAGTTCTCCATTCAAGAATACAAATTTCACATCCATTTGATAAAATTTGAAATACTTAAAAGCTGCAAAATCTAAGAAAATATGAATTGCTTTCATCCGACCAACAGGGACATATGTTTCTTCAAAGTCAATACCTTCAATTTGAGTGTAACCTTTGCAAAGTAATATTGCTTCATTTCTCATTACCTTTTCTTTTTCATCTAGCTTGTTTCAGAACACCCACTTTGTTCCAATTACATTTTTGTCTACCAGTCTAGGCACAAGTTCCCAAGTCTATTTTTTCTCTATCTGATCAAGCTCTTCTTTCATTGTCTTCACCCAATTCTAATCGTTGCATGCTTTTTCCACAATCTTTGGCTCATTTTTCGAGAGTAGGCACAATAATACTTTCTCTTGAGTTGCTTTGCTTACTATAGTAATTCCCTTATTCTTATCTCCAATAATCTATTTTTCAGAGTGATTTTTTTGTACATACCTTGGAGTTTTAGTTGTAGATGCTAGAGCCTCCTTTGTCTCTTCTTCTTCTTCTTCTTCTTTCTTATCCTTCTCTCCTTTGTCATCCAAGTTATCTGATTCATATTCAATATGTCTGTCATGAATTCTTTGAGCATATTCATTTACTTTCACATTCACACTTTCAACCATCTTTTTCAGTCTCTTCTTGTAACACCGGTACACTTTACTTTTTGTAGGGTAATCCAAGAATATGCCTTTATCAGTTATTCTATCAAACTTTCCAAGATTATCCTCATCTTTTTGGATGTAGCACTTGCTTCAAAAAATCTTGAAATATTTTACTATGGGAGCTCTTCCATGCCATAACTCATATGATGTCTTTCCATACTTCCTCTTGAATAGTACTATGTTAAGAGTGTATATTGTTTTGTGTATTACTTCTCTCCAATAGACCTGTGGTAAACCTGCTTCCATGATCATTGTTCTAGTTGCTTCTGGAATAGTCTAGTTCATTATTTCCACAACACCATTCTACTAAGGTGTTCGAGGGGAAAATAGTTGTCTCTTAATGCCATAATTTTCACAATATTTGTTGAACTCATCAGAAGTAAAATCTCCTCGTCTATCAGATCTCACACACTTGATTCTTCTATTAGTTTCATTCTCAACTCTTTCTTTGAAAATACTGAATTTTTCCAATGCCTCTGAATTTTCTCTCAAAAATTCAACCCAAGTAAATATGAAATGACCATCTATTAAAATCATGAAATACTTCTCACCTTGTAAGCTTCTTGTTCTGGTTGGATCACAAAGTTCAGTGTGTAAAAGGTCCAACAGTCTGGTAGATGAATCTTCTTTTTCTCTGGAACATTTCTCCAGTCTACTTTCCTTCTTGACATCCTTTACAGATAGTACTATATGGTTTGGTCAGTCTTGGAAAATCTGTAACTTCTCTTGATGAACTTATCCTTACCAAATTGTCAAAGTTAATGTGACACATCCTTCGGTGCTAGAGCCAACTATCATTGGAATAAGATACCAAGCATATTTTTGTAGCTCCTTCCAGTTGATACATATTTCTACTTATTCTTTTTCTAGCTACAATAACATTTTTGGATTTATTCTAGATCTCACAACCATCATCCTGAAACACCACATTGTAACCTTTTTCACACATCTTTCCAACACTCAGAAGATTATGATATAATCCCTTCACATAGTAAACATTTTCAGTGTTATGTTTTCCATCAAAGGTAATAGAACCAATTCCAACAATCTATGTTGTTTTATCATCTCCAAATCTAACAAAACCTCCATCATATTTCTCAAGCTTCACAAACTTACTTTTGTCACCGATCATATGATTTGAGCATCTACTATCAATCAACCATTCATCTCTATTTTTTTTTTTAAATAATGCAGTCTTAGTGTTATCATCAGATTTTAGACAAATATTAGAGATATAAAATCTAGGTTCATCCTTTTCAACCAAAAACAAACAATCCTCATGATCTAATTCATCATCTGAAATGCCAACATTCTCATTGACATAATAGGCCTTCTTATTGATCTTTCTAAACTTTTGTCTTGTTCCTTTCTACGGACACTTCGTTGCTAAATGACCAATATTTCCACATCTAAAACATTTAAGAGGTAGCATACCTTTTTACTTTCCAATGCCTTTCTTCAGTTTAGTTGTGAAATTTGCTTCCAACTCTTCAGAACTTTCACTATCTAGATCATCTTTTATTTTTGTGGCTTTGAAGGCAGTTTCAGTTTTCTCCTTTTCTTTTCCAAATTTCCTCATCTGAAATGTGGTCAAGGTGCCAAATAGCCACTCTTTGGTGAATTTATTTGGATCATAAAATTCCTCTATAGTTGAGATCTTGTCACTGTAGCTCTCTAGTAGGGTCATTAAAATCTTCTCCATTACATCTTCATCTGTTAGAGTACCTCCTTGATTTTTGATTTCATTTACTGAACTATCAACCCAAGTTGAAAGTAGCTTTCTCTATACTCACCTTCTTACATCCTCAAGTTATCATATATGTGCTTAGTTGTCAACTTCTTTGATAATTTGAATCTATCATTTCCTTCATAGATTTCTTTCAAATTTCCCCAAACTTCATAAGCGGTGCCCAATGAAATAACTTTTGTTAGCTCATTCTTAGATAAACCATTAAAGATTGCATACCTT
This sequence comes from Sequoiadendron giganteum, assembly GCA_007115665.2. Lineage (NCBI taxonomy): Eukaryota > Viridiplantae > Streptophyta > Pinopsida > Cupressales > Cupressaceae > Sequoiadendron > Sequoiadendron giganteum. The sequence continues at coordinate 253,536,350 of CM021100.1, read as the reverse complement.
GCCTTTTCATTCTCCTCATAGGCTAAAATCTCATCTGTAGTAGAAATACCTTTCATCGGCTCAACATATTTTGTCTCAACAACTTTCTAATTCTTTTAGCGAAGATAGATCAGGTAATCTCTCATCTGCACTTTCCAGAAACTGTAATCAGATCCATCAAACATAGGAATTGTCAATTTGTGTGCCATTAGATCTACCCCAAGTAGTTAAGTTATTCTTTGAGGAACCAAACCTTTGATACCAATTGTTGAACATTCTGGATAACTGAGAGGTGGGGGGGGGGGCGGGCGTGAATGAGTTATTATCAAACAATTTTCTTTACTTTAACTAATTTAGAGAAAACTTAAATCAATCAGATATTAATGAACATGTAAGCACACAAAAATTCCATGCACAAAGAACACCAAAATTTACATGCAAATCCAAGATGGGAGAAACCATAGAGAATTTTAATTCTCAATTATAAAACATCGATTAAGGTGACACTCATTAAGGTGATTTTTTAAAACGATCATTACAAAGGTGCTCACTGTAGGGTGGCTCACTGCCGATTGGGCTCATTGCCCTGCTATTATATCCAAAGATTAAAAAAGGCTCACTACTTATAGAAAATGGCTCACTACTTGAAGAATGATGAAAGGAAATCCACCACTAAAAAGAGCTATCACCAATAATGAAATGAGATAGAATCTCATAATTTTTTGCCTCTGGTCACACACTTTCACATACTTCACAATGTCTAGATATTTAGATTCAAATTCATCACACTTGCCTTCATCGAACAAAAACATCTTATACTTATACCATTCCATGCTCCCATAATCTCCCAAGTCGTTCAAACACAATTTCATAATTTCTAAGTCGACCAAGCATAAATTAAAATAGGTCACCACAAAAACATTCTTGTGGTGGAGAGGAATGAAACATGGACCACATAGAAGCTCCTCACTCAAATCAACATGCTACATGATATCCAGAATCATAGAATAAGATATACATGTTACAATGCAAACCATCTGCTAGAGTACATTAACCAACTACCAAATCAGTCTAAACCCAAAAGAATGTATCTCATTATGTTACAAGAGGAATGGGACTAAGACATATACAGCCCAAATGGATCATTATAGCATGACATCCAAAACTAGGTCAATCTAGATCACCAAAGCACCAAAATAGAACATCGGTCACACAACTAAGATATGTTGACATCAATGACAACCATTATTGAAAACAAGAAATCAAAATCATCTCAACACATTCCAATAGAAACAATCTTTTGTATATGACCCATTTAAAATTGTTAAGTCATCTCATGCATAATAGGGTACTAAATGTACCAAATTTTCTCTATAACTTGTTGAAATGAATGGCCTCAAAATATCAAAAAATTCAATGTGTTACTTCCATCTCTCATCACTGCTTAAATACCTTGTTCATAAAAAGGAGTTTAAGAATTGAATACCCACAAGTGAGGTGAGAGGATGTCAAGGCTAAGGAATGTATAGACATTAATAGTTTTTTGGATGCACCTATAGTGCCTAAGGATGAAAAAAACCAAAATGAGCCCCAAATTGAACCTAAAGATGAAAACCCTCATGTTTCACCTATGGCCTCACCAAGCATGAAGAACCTGCAAAGCCAGAATCTAGGCTACCCATCAATGAGGAATTACCTTCTTCTTCTAAGTCACGAAAACCTAAGAGTCATAGAGGTAGTGTATCTACCTCCACTTCACCCTCAAAACTAGAAGAAGATATTCCAAAGAAACATAGGGATACTCAAAAGTAGAAAAAGGAGGATGTTCCTAGGAAGAAAAAGAGTGTTAAAAAGGAAAAGAAGAAAATTGAGGAAGAAGTATTAACACCTAGACACTTTGGTAGGCTCAGGAAACAAAGAGCTACAAAAGAAAATACAGAGGAACTTGAAGGGGAGATGGGTACAAAACAATCTCAAGAAGAACATCATAAAGAAAAACCTCGGGAAAATGTTATGGTTGTAGAAACTAACTCTGAAATGGAGGGGGATGTTCATGGTAATGAGAATATACTAGTGAAGAAGAGAAGGTATGTAGAGACCACTTCTGATTCTAAATCAGAGGACATATTTGATGTGAAGAAATTCTAGACAAAAACCTTCTCCACTCCTGGAGATTACGAAGAGAGTAATGAGCAGTTTGGCAATGCAAAGGAAGCTTTACATTGAAGACAAGGATGTAAGAAAGGAACTCCAGGAGGAAGTAGACAAAATTAAACACCTGGAGGAATTGGTACAAAATTATGATCAAAAGGATAAAGAAAGAGAGGAAAAAATGAAAGAGATAGAGGACAAACTGCAACTATATGGTCCTAGCACTAAAATAGATGTGTTGGCATAGTTGTTTGTTAATAAGAAAAGGGATAAGGAATTGGTAGTACCAGATGAGAGACCACATCCTCTTAAAACTCCCGATTATCATACAACCTACTCACTTGGATACCAATTTTGGAAAGTAACTAATAAGTTTGCAAAGGAAAAGGAGAAGTGGAGAAAGGAAAAGGAAAAATATGAAAAGGAATTGGAAATGAAGGATATGGAACTAAATAAAACAATAGTTCAGTTGGAGGAGATAGAAAATGAGGCTACAAAAATAGTCAGGTGTAGGCCTCCACTGAGAACTTATGTCTTGTTTCTATAATAATTTTTTTATGTTTTCAGTTCAATAGATTAGTTAGCAAGCATTCAATTGGCATGAGTCAAACTGCTGAGTTTCTTGAAGTTTTTGCTACTTCCATACCCGAAGACGAAGACAACTTGTGTGAATTTTATCTGCACAACTATGTGATACTTGATGAAACATAAAGGAACCCTTTAATGTTTGTGGGGGATCTTCAAATAAGGGAACTTGCTTCTTACTATAGAAATGAATAGCTTAGGGGTGATATTATAGAGGAATATGAAGAGAAATAAAACTCTATTGCACTTCCAATCAGAAGAGAGGCTAAGGATCTAGATACAATAATTGATGAATGGATGAGACTCCTTACACATAATGGGGTAGGTAAGAAAGTCATGAAGGTCAGGGAGGCAGACTATGACATAGTGAAAATTTTAGTTGTGGGAGTGGGACAACATTGTTTTAAATATGTGCAAGATAGATGGAACTGTTTGACACCTAAACTATAAAGGAAAGAGCCACATTCCTTGCCCAATTTCATTGATATGCTTTGGAGGGCACATACTTATATGGAAGCCAGTATTAGCAAGGGAGTTCATTGGATGCCCCTCACTTTTCATCCACCTATTCTCCTTTATCTAATTCCACATTGGAAAAGAGAGAAAAGTGATGAATGTGAGAGAGCAAGAGCTATTTAGATGAGGTAGATTTCAGAACATCAAGGTTTTTATCTGAGGCAGATTCAGGGTGTCAACATAGTTATGGACCTAAGACAAGTTTCTTAGCAACACAATCAAAATCCCTAAATATTTTTCTTGGGGACAAGCAAAAATATAGTTAGGGGGAGTGATAGGTCTAGATAATGACTTATTTTATGTTGTTTTTATACCTATCTTAAGATAATTTTAAACATATTCTCCAGACAATGTTCCTACACTATACCATCTTTTCACATCCATTATGCAAACTTAAACCTTAATTTTGATTATGAAATTATGGCTATAATATATTAGTATTATATGGTTTATATGAATGAATGTATGGAATGTTGATGGAATGCTATGTGTTAATTGTGATAGTTATCCTCGTGTACATGTTTTGCAGAATTAACTTTTTACAACTGAAAATGAACCATAGCACAACAATTACGAGATGAACCCATAGAAAAAGGAGATGATTGGGCACTGAAGTAGGGGAAGCTCCAAGTTAATTTGAACGTGGTGGTCATTAATTAAAGGATCTTAATCAAGATTGGATGTGCATTACTATGACTAGTTTAGTAAATGTTGAAGAAGAGGTTTCCTTTACCTATGGAGTTTTGACAAGAGGTTGTATGTTTACATACAATTCTATTTTAATAGAGTTCTAGTTCTAATAGGATTTCTCTTTCCATTTCAGTTATAGGTTGAATAATTCAAGTCTTAATTTCATTCTCTATTATTTGGGAGCGGAGTTAATGATTTTAGTTAGTTGTTCCTTTCAATAATGATACCATTAGCTTGTATATAGCTCTTGGTTGAATGTCTAGGATAGTAAGTTGGTTTTTATCAATTTTATGTTACCAATCACTTTCATTTTTGAAAACATGAAAAATATTCCAAATGATTGAGTCCAATTTGTGGATAGATCTTTTGTAATCTTTTACAATATACAATGAATGGAATTAATCTTATGGGATACATAGAATCTATTAGATAGATTGAGTTTAGTTAAAGTGGGAACAATTACTTGAGCAGGCCACTCAAGGTATTGTTCTTCACTTCACCTTTCAGTTATTTATTTTTGTTAATAGCTATAATTATTTTATTATTGTTCGTGAATCATATGCAAGTTAATTGGAATTTCATTTCTTACTTATTATGAATGAATGCTTGTGAATATGCATGAAATGATTCTTAGTAACACTCCCAAGGATAGTTCAGTTGAGTCATTAGTTTTTATTAAGTTTTTAGTTAATACAATATCATTTTATTAGTAGAGATTCAATTACAGTCTTTACTATAGGTACCTGTACCAACTAGTTTTGGTTTATGCTTTTACTGTTTTGTAGTTTTGTGAATTTCTAGCAAGTAGAATAACTTAAGTAGGCTATTTTAAGTACTTTTGAGTCCATGAAGGCATATACAATGATGCACCATCATAAGCTTAGAATCCTTAGGTTGATAATTTAATGTGATCTTAAGCAATGTGAAGTAGACTGTTATGTTAGTTTAGTCTCTGAAGTGAGTAGATTCTACCAAGTTTATAATACATTAGCTTAGACTCTACACATTGGAGCCACTTCATACATGTTTGCAACACTTTATTTCTAGGATTTTTTGAGTTGCAATATTATATTTTATTCATTCATCATTCCTCCTTTCCATTTTATTTCATTACAAGGTTTGATTACCAAAATGGGGTTTAACCAAGGCAAACCCTTTCCACTAAAAAAAAACATTTTCCCCTCTTTTTAGTGTGTGATTTGCAAATCTAGGTTGAAGAAATTTTGAAGAGAATTTTTCAAGTTTTAAAGTTGTCCAAGTTGTCACCTTTCTTAGAAGATCATCAAAAGACATCTACAGAGTAGAATTCAACAATTCAGATCTAGAAATCAGGTTGAGAAGACAAAGTAGAGGTTGAAGAGCAGATTCAAATCTCGATCCTCTAAAAAAGACAAGTAGGACTGATATGCCACTTATGGTATATGAATCCAAGTACATTAAAATTTTTAGATTTTAGGAGTTTCAAACTTGTCTCTATCAAATTTTTGTTCCTACCTAGAAACCCTAATCTGGGACTAAATCACCCAGACTAGCGTATGAGTTCCAATAGACACTAAATTCAACATTTTCAGCATTTTAGGTCTTCATTCAAGTTGCTATAGGTTTCCAGGTGCCCCTTTATACTTTTCCAATTTTCTATTATGTTTTACATAAATTTCTTGGTCATTTAGTGAAGTTTTGCATATCATTAGGTCTTGATATTAGGTTTTGCATATTACTTGTCTTTCCAAGCCCTGGTTTGGTGGTGAGCCCTTCTTTAGTCACTAATCGGACCCTAGTACAAAATTCAGTAGATCTATTTCCTTTATTCCATCCTTGAATTGATATGTCTAGTGTTTCCTTGAATGGAAAAGAAGAAAACTTGGTGTTCTATGCCTTAAACCATAAAGCGACCATTTTAGACCTTTTAATTGGTAAGCAAGAAATCATAGTTATTCTTCTCTTGATGCCTCACCTATTTGTGATCAGGTTTCCTAAAAAAATATAACCATGGAATGTGATCAACATCTTGTTTTCTCCTCTCCTAAAAGCCCTCCTACTAGGGTAGATATCATGGTGCAAGAGAATTATAGAATTGATGCATGTATTTCAAACAATAGTAATGTGGCTTAATTAGATGAAGATGGTAAGATAATATTACACTCCTCTTTTCTAAAGGATCATCACAATAAGGATAAGTATTTTGAGGTTATGAAAATTAGATATCCCTTGAAGTGATCTTTTGGGGAACTTCTTATCCTTTATCCACCCTCACATCAACCTCAAACTCAAAATAAAATTGTGCTTATATTAGAACCACCTACAAATAAACCATGATACTCGAGAGATATGTTAAACTTTACAATGCAACTTGATAGTAACAATGTTTCGTAGTAACCAAGTTACAATAACATTGCTCACACATATATCACCAGGAACAATAGGTAACCACAAAACATTCCCACTTCATTACCATTTCCTAAATCTATCTTGCTTATTTATCCTCATTTTCCTTCACATATTAGAAAGGAGTATGATATTGTTGAACAACTTAAAAATGCTCTTGCTAAGATATCCTTATGGGACTTTATTCAAGCCTCCCCTACTTATCATAATATGCTTCAAAGCTCTTTACAATAGGTTCCTATCCCTCCTAATATGAAACAAAATGATGTAGTGGCCCTTATTCAAGGAATGAATTGGGTTAATCTAGATATTGTTTTTCACCAAAGTGAGTTACCTTCCTTGGAAGTGCAAAAAAGCCAAAGATTTCATGATACTAACTCACATTAATATGCCTGGGATAAAGATAACCCTTGTTGACAATGGATCAACCCTTCATGTGTGTCGTTTAGTCCTCTTGGATAAGCTTGCAATGGATAAGAGAAATATTGAACTTGATTATTTTTCCATTAGTGGGTTTGATAACGTAAGAAAACAACCGGTTGGTGTGATCACATTACCTATTTTAGTTGGAAAAGTCACATTGCCAACTCCTATTCATGGCATGCCCGATAATATTTCATATAATCTTCTCTTGGCTAGACCAAGGATTCATGCAATGAATGGGGTACCTTCAACCCTTCAATGTATAATGAAGTATGTCTATGAAAACAAGGTTTATATGATAAAGGTTGACCCTAAACTAGAAAGTTGTTTGCACATTGAGAAAGAAAAGGAAAGTCCTTTGAAAAAATTGACACCAAATACACAAGTGGAACCCATCCAAGAGAAATAAAAAGAGAACAATATTGAAAAAGTCAAAAATTTATTGGAATATGATTGAGGTTCCTTATATTTTGCACCTACATTCATGGGAGAATACAAGATCATAGCAAAAGGGTCTGAAAAGAGAAAAGAACCAATGGTGTCAACACAAAATTTAGAAGAACCATTGAAAGAATCCACTTCAACCTCTTTAGAAGAAGAAACAAATTACACAACAAAATTTGATGAAGTTGATTATCAACAACCACCAAATCCAAAAGAAACAGAAAAGCTTTGTGGAAGAGGTTATGATTTTTTGAGATAACTTGATTATAGTGGAAAAGGATGTGGTGCTAGAGAACAAGGTATATGTGTCCCTATAAATCCTAATACACAAGAAACAACTAGTGGTCTTGGTTATTGTCCTTTGAAAGAAATAGAAGCATCAAAAAATCCTTCACTCAATACCAACAATGTTACAAAAGATTCTTCTAAGCCAACTTTAACCTTCATGCATCTTGAATTGATAGAAACAACCAATGGTCTTGGTTATTCTACTTCAAAAGAAACAAAAGAATCAAAAAATCCTTCACTCAATACCAAAAATATTAAAAAATATTCTTGTAAGCCAACTTTAACCTTGATGCATCCTGAATTGATAGAAACAACTAGTGGTCTTGGTTATTGTCCTTTCAAAGAAACAAAAGAATCAAATAAATATTCTCTTAATATCAATGTCATCATGCAAAAAAATCCTAGAACATGTCTTGGTAGTGATTGGAGTTCATTAAATTTTACGCCCTACTTTAAGGGAGAGTAAAAAATCTCACAATCTAAAGAGTCTTGTGTTGTATGTATAACACCTTGTACTAAGCAATAGATATCTTTGTCATAAAATTTAGTAACATCTTCTACTATTGATCAAGAGAGTATCTTGTCGATACTTCTCCAATATTGTTTGATATCTCTCCCTCCAAGAACACAAAATGAATTTTACAACAAGATTTCATTTTGTCCATATCATAGAGTTCATGGTCATTCAACAAATGAATGCAAGGCTTTGAGTAATAAATTCAACACCTTAAGGATTGTGGTGCTCTTGCTTGTCATGATGCACCTATTTCCTATAATTGATATCTATTTTCATCCTATCTTGTTTATCATCACTATGTAGCATTAGTAGCTTTATGTGTCTTTCTCATTGTCATTCATGGTGGTATAACATTAGGTGCAACCATATTTCTCTTGGCAGCAACATGATAGTTCTTGGTGGTTGTCTTTGTCTCTATGATTGGGGGGCAAGAATAACTAGTTTTTGAGATGCATTATTTTAAATGATCCCCTCTTCCTATCTTTCTACTTAAAATACCAACATATCAAGTATGTTGGAATTTTAAGTGGGGGTCATATAGTCCCCCATTCATTTTATGTGTGTTCCCTTCTTAATGATGATATTATATACCTCATAGAAGGTGTCAACTTTTTATTTAGAGTGTGGTCTTTTCAATTCATCTGACATTTATTCTTCTTGGTAACATTATGTTTGATTTCCTTCAAGATCATGACCTTTTGAGCATATGATATTCCTCTTAGTGGAAGTTCTATGGAATGCATTCCCTAGGTTGTGAATCTTTTATCCTCGACTAGTCCTCTCTTGGAGATGTAAGGAACGATGTTCCCTAAAAGATGACCTTTCATGAACTAAGAAAAACCCCTTTGAACTAATGATCTTCCTTCAAAATGACCTCCACAAGCACCTACATGAGCTTCTTCAAGTTCTATTGGGGTAGATCATATTCTTTAAGGCATCTAAGTAAAATTTTGTTAAATGATCTTACGTATAACGCGTCAGCGATAATTATATACTTAGATGTGAGTTTTCAAAGATGATCTCAAGTATTCTTAGTTATTGTCTCAAGAAAGGTACCTTCTTTTAAATAATTAAATATCAGTGTATACCATTCACTAGAGCTTTCCATAGTTGTTGATAATACTTCTTTGGATTTGGATTTGATTGATGGGTTTGTAATTGTATGGACAATCAATGTGAAATCCTTTAAAGGATCTTCAAGGGATATAAGAGAAGTTGCACTTGCCATTGCATCCACATGTCGATTATCCTTTCATGGGATGTTATCAATGGTAAATGATTCAAACTTCTCTAACAAATTCATTGTGAGATCCTTGTATTTTGATAATTTGTCATGCTTTTCTTGATATGTCCCATTTATTTGCTTAATTACTAATTGCAAATCACCAAATATCTTAATATTTTGAACTCCCAAAGCTAAAATAGCATGTAAACCAGTAATTAATGCTTCATGTTTTGTTGTGTTGTTGGTGCATAGGATGTTTAAGTGGTAGGATAAGGGAATAGGTTTTCCTATGGGTGGGACTATTATGATCTCAACACTGGAGCCCATTCTACACTTAGATCCATCGAAGTATGATTACCATGTTTCCCCATCTTTCTAAATAGTCAACACATTCTCATCAAGGAATTTTTTTGTATTAGGTAACACAAGAGGCGAGGGAGCATCTGCTAAGTGGTCGATTAAGGCTTGTCCTTTAATTTATTTTTGTGAAAAAAACTTAAGGTCAAACTCTGTTAACAACATAACCCATTTAGCTAAGTGTCTTGATAAATCTATTTTAGTGAAAAGATGTTTTAAAGGATCAATTTTTTTTATTACATGTATTTCAACATTCAGTAAGTAATGTCTCAACTTACTAGTAGCAAAGACAAGAGCCAAACATTGTTTCTCTATCATTGTATACAATTTCTCGTAATCAATCAAAGTTTGACTAATGTAATAGATAGGGTGTTACTTACCATTCTCATCTTATTGAGCCAAAAATGTTGCAAGAGCATGGGTTGATGTTGCTATATAAAGGATGAATGGTTCGTTTTGTATAGTAGGTTGTAAAATAGGTGGAGTAGCAAGATAATCTTTTAAACTCTCAAAAGCTTGTTTACAATCCTTATTCCAATTAAAGTGCACATTTTTCTTAAGGATATGTGTAAATGGTAACATTTGATCCGCTAAGGATGCTATAAAATAAAAAATTGCTTGAATTATTCCTTGTAAGGTACGAAATTGAGAGATGTTTCTAGGAGGTAGCATGTTAACTATAGCATCAATTTTTTTCGTGTCCACCTCGATGCCTCTATGAGATACAATGAAACCTAAAAAAATTCAACTATCTACACTAAAGACACACTTTTTTGAATTATATCTCATGTTATATTTTTGCATTCACTCAAAGATCTTCTAAAGGATATTTACATTGTCTTGTCTAGTTAAAGATTTAGCTAAGATATCATCAACATAGTCCTCCAAAATATTATATATGTAATCATGATATATTAATGTCATAGCTCATTGATATGTTACTCTCGCATTGTTTAATCCAAAGGGCATCATGACCCAAAAAAATGTTCCCCAAACAATTGTAAATGTTATTTAGTATTGATCTTGAGGGGTGATAAAGATTTGATTGTACCCAGAAAATCCATCCATGAATGACAACAAAGCATGTCTCGCAGTCGAATCTACTATCATGTTGATATTAGGAAGGGGAAAGTCATATTTTAAAGATAATTTATTCAAATCACAAAAATCCGTACAAATCCTAATAAAATTATTGCATTTTGCGATGGCAACAATGTTTGAGATCCAAGGAGAATAAGCTACAGGTCTTATGAAACTAGCTTCAAGGATTTTTTCAATTTCTTCCTTAACTAGCAAGGCTATCTTAGGATTCATATTTCATATCCTTTGTCTAACTGGTTTAGCATTTTCAGCAAGGACTATGTTGTGTGTCACTATATTAGAATCAATTCTTGGCATATCCAAATAATTCCAAGCAAACAGCTCAGGAAAATCATGGAGTAAAATTGTGTGATCTTCTTGTTCTTCATCATCAAGGCACTTTCCTATATTAATTACTTTCTCCTTATCATTAATATCCATTGGTATGTCAAATTTATGTCCTAGAGGAAGTGCACTTGGTTTTGGAAATGTAGGGTTGTATGCTTCTTTGCTCATGTCAATCTCACTACTTTCTATTTCTTCGTCTTTTTGTTTGGTGCTAATCATAATACATGTAACCCATTTTGTTTGAGGAGTAGATGATTTTTCATAAAATCCTAGAATTTTTTTTAAGGCTTCATCATCTTCAAAGTATTCCCATGATGGTTCACAAGTCATATCCATCAATTTAGGATGCTTCAAGGTGAGATTGATTTTAGCTTTACACATAATGGTGTTGATGTTTAATGAGGGTCTTTTGTTTGCTTGTGTTATCTTAGAAGGAAAATATCCCAAACCACTTTTTTCTTATTTCGTCTTAGGTTCTATAGGAAGATGGATGACTTGTTCTTTCTTTTCACATCCTTTTCCAATATAACACAATTTCCATAAGCTCATAACCTCTTTCATAAATTTTCTCCATTTCTTTTGAGTTTGGTGGTTGTTGATAATCTCTAATCAAATTTTGTTGTGTAGCTTGCATCTTATTCAAGGGTAGATGAGGTAGATTCTTGTGAGTTTTCTTCTAAGTTCTATGTTGACATAACCATTGGTTTATTTTTTTTCATCTTCTTCTCTTGTAATTATATATTATCCCATAAATGAAGGTGTGAACTCCAAGGAACCCCAATCATCTTACAATAGCTTTGACACGGTTTTTCGTTTCTTGGTTGTCTTCTTACATAGGTTCTATGTTGGATGTTGGAATTAATGTGTTTACAGGACTCATTGTTCCTTTTTCAACTTGTAAACAAATTTTAGGCTCGGGGTCTATTTTAATCTCGTATACCTTATTATTGTAGACATACATACTTCATTATATGATGAAGAGTTGAAGGAACTGTATGCATCTCATGAATCCAAGGTCACCCTAGAAGAAGGTTATATGAAAGATTATTGACCATTACATGAATAGGATTTTGCAAGGTAGCCTTTCGAATTGTAATAGGTAAAGTAATCACACCTAATCATTGTTTGCCTATATTATCGAATCCATGAATCAACAAGGAATCGGGTTGAATTTTTTACTTATCCACACAGTTTATCCAAGAGGGTCACACTACACACATTAAGAGCAGAGCCATTGCCAACAAAGGGTTCTTTTTATTCCTAACCTATTATGGAAATAAATTATCATGAAGGCATCATTTATCATTCTCATTTCCAAAGGAGGTAGCTCATGTTGATGAAAGGTAATATCTACATTAACTATATTCATTCCTTGTATGAGAGTTACCACATCATTTGCATTTCTACCAATGGGAACCATTACTTGTTGCTACGAAATTTGAAGCATAGTGTGATAATTAGGTGAATTCTAAATTAGGTCCCATAGGGATATATTTGCAGGAGTATTCTTAATTTTTTCAATAAGATCATACTCCTTCCCACTATCCAAAGTTAAACGAGGAGAACTGGGAAAAATGGGATTAGGCAAAGGTAAGATTGTCAGAGTTGGTTGTTTTGGTTGCAAATTGTTTCAAGAATTGTATGTATGAGCAATGGCATTATAACTTGATTGTTGTGAAACATTGTTCTTAGGTGGGTATAGAGTAAACTCGGGCTTGTTTTTAGTTTGAGGTTTGTGTGAAGGTGGGTAAAGGATAAGTTGAGGCTGGATCATGTGAACTCCACTTGGTTTCGATTTATCATAACAAGCCTTAGTGGATGAACCTTGTGAGATGAATTCCTCAAGGGCTTCAGCTAACATGTCAAATTCATCACTACTAAAAGGCTTGAGGGCTAAGTTAGCTTGGAAAATGAGATTTGGCATATGCAAATAACTATGATTTCTCCAAGAGATTCATCGGTTTGTAAGGTTGTTTTTTTTTTGTTTTCTAACGAATGCCAAATGTAATCTAAATCTATCCACAATTTCTATGAATGTAAACTATTCTTAATCTAATGATTTGAATGTAATGAAAACTATGCAAACTGAAACATAAAGTTATCAATAGCAAACAAAAGCTCAAAAATAGGGAATTTAATTATGTAAAATGTAGTTCAAAATATGCACTAGGACTAAATCACCCAAAGGGGCATATGAGTCCTGGTGACGGTTTTGTTTCACAATTTTTAGAAAATTTCAAGTAATTTTTATCATTTTTAGTTTGTATGTGTATAGGAGCGAATTTGCACCCCTTACACAAATTCCCCTTTCACACATCCTCACCTTAGAAAATAAAATCTGAATGCGAAATTCCACATCACCCAACTACCTTCCTTCCACTTCGCATATATCTATTGTGTCAGTGGGATAATATTTATGAGGGAAACACATATGGTGCATAGATGTATGCATAGTGTGTTGTCATCCCTAATGGATTCCTGCATTTGAAATTGGCAAAGGAGTTACACTCCCAATTGGGGATGAATTATAACATCCCTCTTCAACCAAATGACTTAAAAATTCCTTATTCTTCCTCATTCTTTCTTCAAATTGATGAATTCTCACTCCATTTCATCCTCTTGGCATCTCTTCAAGCATCCTTTGGAAATTCAATCTCATTCTTTTATCATTTCTAGCACTTCAACACTCCATTGTAGCAACAACACTCCATCAAATCCACATAGAAAGTGTGAAACAAGCTACAAAAATGTGGGCTTGGAGTCTTGCAAGACCTACTTTCATCATATTCAAGGTTGTGGTGACCTTCCCAAGTCTGCATTCTCCTCTGTTGGCTAGTGAGCTTTTGGGTGGAGGTGGCAATGTTTCACTCCTCTCTTTTCTGATTTGGTTGAGTAGCATCTTACTATTTTTTAGTGTTTATTACAAATTTTAATTTCTTTAATTCTTTATCACGTATTTTTATCTTGTTTTTTTCTAGTTGTCCATGGAGGTGGAAACACCAAAACTGGGGTCTGACGAAGGCAGACCCCTATATAGCCCCAACATTTTCACCTCTTTCATGTGTGTAGGTGAACATGCATTTCAAGCTACTTAGTGAACTGACACATTGGTGAGATCATCTTCATCACTCTAACCTCTATCTATCTACTTTATCATCTTCATTTGTAATTTTCATACTTCATCATTTTGTTTTGTTCATTTATGAAGAACTAGCTAGGTCGTTAGTTTGTTTTTTGGTTTGTACGCACTTCAACTCATAAAAGATACACCAGTGTGTTATGTTGTCATCCCAGAACTGCATTGTTTTCCTCAGATAGACAGTTGTCTGAGGTGTAGTATCAACTCTAAAAACCAACTTGCCTAGCTTAAACTTGGATTTCGGGTCTGAAGAGTGATAGAAGTACCTTATAGTCCTCATCATTCTCGAAACCTATCCAAAACACCACTTTAAAGTGAGGTAAGTTAGGTCAGCCCTCCACTCTCAGCTCTCTATGACCTAGAGCCTTGACGTGGTTGTTCACCCTCTCTTACATTTTTGGTGAGCCTAATGTGAACTGAAAAACTAGGAATTTATTTACCCCTACTTGGTGGGGTCATAACTTTTGACTTGGTCCTCAAGAATTCAAAACTGTTTGCCCCGTTGGAAAGATCTTCAAGAGAACTAATTTTGTCCCTAAAATATTGTGCCTTGGGCAGCTGAATTTTAGGGACTGATGTAAGTTTGCACCCCAAATTTTTCTTCGAAGACCTCCGAAAATGCAAATTACTAGAACCTAGAAAATATTAAAAAAATCAAAAAATATGGATATTTAGTTTTTATCAGTTCTTGATAAATCGACGTGTTTATTCATTATTTATTATGTCTATTTTACTTCTTTCAAAATGAATCTAATATCCTCTTTTATTATTTTAGTTTCTAATTTGATTCAAAGAATTGATGATGTTCCATTTCATGCATCTGATGGTGACTTGGCTTTGCCTATGTCACTTGATATCTTTGATCCTTCTGGCGATAGTCCTCTTGCTTCAGAGGATATTTTGTTGCAAGAAGATGAGATCATTGATACCTTTCTTAATGTTAGTCCGCCTTCCCTTCATTCCAATGCACTCTCTTCTAGAGACGTAGCATTGGTGAATGATGAATCTACTCTTCATTCCAATGCACTCTCTTATAGAGATGATGCATTACTGAATGATGAATCTACTCTTCATGCCAATGCACTCTCTTCTAGAGATGATGCATTAGTGAATGATGAATCTCCATTTCAGTCAAATGCACTCTATTTTTGAGATGATACATTAGTGAATGATGAATCTCCTCTCCATTTCAATGCTCTCTCTTCTAGAGATGTTGCACTGGTGAATGATGAATCTCCTTCCATATTTGATCCTCCCTAGATCGATGTTGAGAATGTTTCTTCAAATAATTGTTCCACTAGTTTTGATGATTCTGTAAATGTAATCTATGTCTCTGCTACACCTCAAAGGACTAAGAGACCGGTCATTTATCTGACTCTAGCTAGTCCTTCTCCTAAAAGGGTTTGTTCTATTAATGGTGTTCCATTTGATAGAGATTCTTTTGATTTTTCTATGGATTCCTCTTATAGAGCGGTAGCCCATACTTATTAGAATAGAATGAATAAACAACCAAGTCTTCCTCAAGCACAAAAACCTACAACTAAAGCACCTAGTGATTACAATATTCTCGAGCAACTTCGAGTTGCTCTGGCTAAGATCTCACTATGGGACTTGCTTCAATCTACTTCGGTTTATCAAGGTATGTTTCAAGAAGCCTTGCAAAATATTCTCTTGCCTTCTTCCACTAGGCTGACAGATGTTGAAGCATTGATAGCTTATACTCATGCGGATTCACTAAATATTACGTTCTATCAGCAGGAACTCCCACCTTTGAAAGTATAGAAGCAAGCAAATCCTTTAATGATTATAGTTAAAATTAATAAAATTGGCATTAGATGTACTCTCATTGATGTTGGTTCAGCACTCAATGTATGTAGAATTGATCTATTTCCTAAGATTAATATTGATTCATCTTCCCTTAATGCTTCTTTTGTTGTCATTCATGGGTTTCATAATGTCCATCAGCAATATTTGGGCACAATAGTCTTAGCTTTGAGGTTGGGACACGTTACTGTACCCACCCCTGTATATATTATGTTAGAAAATTTACCTTATAACCTTCTTCTTGGTAGGTCGTGGATTCACACTATGGGTGCAGTTTTGTCTACCTTGCTTAAATCTATTAAGTTCATTTGCAATAATCAACTAGTCACAGTTAGGGCTGACCCAAAGGCTATGCACTTGTGTGAGATGGCAGCTGCCAGTTGGGTCTTCATTGTGCCCAATCTTATCCCTTCAGTGTCTTCCAATGTGTCGATCTTTACTCCAAAAGTACCTACTACAAAGGGTACTCTTGAGATAAATGTCCCTGAAGAAGATCCTTCTACCTCTTCTCAACAGAATGCATGTCCTGGTGATGATTGGGGTTATTTATACTTTATAGAACCCTATGTTGGGGAATTTAAAGTCAACTTGATCCACTTAATCCTTCTGATAATACCATCCAAACCTGATATCAAATATGATTACTCTTTTCCATCACAGGATAATGTGAACATAAATTGTAATGTTCTTAGTGTTGATCCTCCTTATGAGGAAGATGATTACACTTCTACTAAAGAGGATAATGTTGAAAGCCTTGTTAAAAAGGATGATGGAGATCCCATAGAGTAGTGTGATCCCCATTGGTGGAACAATGCTCTCTATGAAGATCCTCCTCCTCAAGATTTGTAAACACATTATGGCCCAAACTTTAAGCTTGTCACTAAATATGGCTATGGGTGTAAAGGTTGTGGGCGTAATGAACAAAGCATTCAAGTCCCTATAAATTTTTTACCTCGTAAGCGTAATTTGGGAATTGTTTGCTCGAATGAACAATCTGAATGGAAAACATGATTGAATATTGACATGATGTTTGCTCAACCTCATTCTCATGGATTGGTCCATCCTCCTTTGTATTCTATCTTTGTATCTTCTTCTTCTGAGCAGTCAAAATTTTCTCCAAAAGACAAAGGGTTGCTTACTTCTCCTCATCCTTCTTTTTAGCAAGAGTGTATGTTGTTAAGGCTTCTAAAAGCCTGCTTGATTACTCTTCCTCCTCCTACATGTAATAGATTTTATAAGCATGATAAAGAAAAACATTATTTTTGCACATAACATCGAATGCTTGGCTATTTCATGAGCGAATGCAAGGCCTTGAAGGATAAAATAAAAAACTTCATGATTTAGGTGCTATCACTCTTTTTTTTTTTGATGCACCTACCTCTTCTTCAAATGACAAGTGATATCAAGGTTTACCTCTATCTTGCATGTTCTAAGTATCTTGAATGGTTCTCCTCCCCTGTATGTTGGGGGAAATGATAACTTGTTATGGAGATGTGTGTCCTTCTTAAGGAACCTCTCTCCTCTCTATGACTTTCAAATGAAGCATCCCTTGAGAGGACCCCTTGCTATCTTGAAGGGTTCTGAGGGACCCCCTTTGAAAAAATTCTCTCAAATAAATTCATTAGTGTCTAGCTTGTGAGCAACCTGACTAGACCTCAATTTTTAAATAGTGTGTCCCTTGAGTGGACCCCTCTTCACATTGGGTTCTGTTGGAACTGTAAAATTTTAAAAAAATCTCACTAACCAATCATGCTCATTAGTGTCCCAAGTAGTCCTAAATTTTTCTTCATATAGCATACTCACCAAGATCTGGGTAAACTTTTATCATATAATCTCATAAATTTTATCTAATCCTAAATCTTTTGATATGTGGAACATATCAGCATGAGATGATGCAGGTATCACCGATACTAATGCTCATTTCCTCTAGTATATCGACAAGAAACTGGTTGTGTCACGTCGATGAGAACTTACATCGGGAGTACACGGGTTCACGACTTCTATCGGCAGGACAATGACTATCGGCATGATGGTGTGAGGTCGTATCAAAATTATATTTATCTCACCACTCGTAGCAAAGGAATATGTATCGGCCAGACTGGAGTCATTAGAGTGCGGTTCCAAAAGAGAACCCGAGACCTTCACCGGTCTCGCTGATAAAGCAAAGGAAGACTTGTTCGGTGAGACAAATGATGTCGAGAAGAGTTCGGGGAGTCTTATTGACCTCCCATGTTATATCGACAGGGTGGTGCATAACAACATGCATGGAGCTAAGAATTATTAGGGGAGCAATGTGCATGGTCTCGTCGAAGAAAGGATGAATCAGTAAGATAAACCTCAATGGGGAGATCTAAGGAAGGTCACAGTGAGTGCTATTCCATCAATCAGACAATTGCTTTATCTCAGCGATCTGAGTAGACAAAAGGAAATATCTCGGTGAGACGATGAACCTTCAGAATAAGGTAGTGAATTGTTGGCCCAATTCTTTAAGTCATGGTGATAGGTTTGCTTCGGTGTAATTCATGGCGACATTCAAAAATTAAAGTGAAACTGTCGGGGAGACTTGTGATGTCGGGGGAGTTGCATGATGTCTTAGCAGATATGTGAATGTTGAACAGAAGGATCGACCAAAGATTTAAAATATCTTGCCAATATACTATGTGATGTGATAACGAGAATTTCGAAGATCCTGCTTCATTCGTGTCACAACCAAGACATTAATGGCACCATGAAAGAATAGAATATTTTGTGAATCTAGGTGAATTCAATTAAAGGCATTTCTTTGCGGAATTGGTAGCAAGGAAGAGGAGAAGAGCAAGCAGAGGATTGGGGTGTTCGTTCAAATTGGAATTTCAACCGAAATACAGTAAGTTTCTCATCCCTTGAATATTGTAAATTTCAAAGAGTGGAAAGCATTGGTCTAGAGAAATCAAAAGGTAGAAAACATGGAGAGAGTAGTCAATCAAAAGGAAAAAAGTAGAAAATAGAACTATAGTCGGAGGGCACCGAGCAAAAATTGAACCAAGATCTCATAGACCAGCTACCCAGTTCTGGACCTAAGGCCAGATGCTTTGCACAACTTAGGGCTAAAGTAGATAAATTAGACAAAAAATGTAAGTTCATTGGAGATGTTTGGACCCCAATCAGAGGCTATGAATTGTACAGTTTCTATTACTACCGAATGAATCATTTTGAGCCAGTATGTAACCCTTGGAGGATCAATTTGGGTAAACTGGTTTCCCCTAATGTCTTTGTTGATGTCGAATTGGTGAAAATGTTGGCCAGTCATTATAATCCAAAACATACGGCCATATGTGATCTATCTGGTAATCCATTAATACATTTGTCAGAGAATGCAATAAACGAGGTTTTCAAATTAGAAGGGATACGTAATGAGAAAATTGTAAATAAAGAGCTTGAGGATGAATTCAGAAGAATGGACACCATTTATAAGGGCTGGAGATTACCCCTGCACAAAATTAGGCATGGTGGAAAACCGATTCCAATGGAGGACAATGAGAGACCACCATTTCATTTGGATCTTTTCAAACCTTATGTCAAGTACACCTATTTTTTGGTGGGACAGGTATTAGGAATGGAGGTTCCAGAGTATATGGAAGTTGTGTCTATGGTGATTGTAGCAGATGTTCAATATCATAACTCCAGGCCTTTAGATTATGCTTCATATGTGTTTAAAGAACTTGATGCAGGGTTGATGGCAATAAAAAATGAAGCCTTTGTCCTGCACCTCAGGAATTATTCATTGTTGATGCATTTGGTGCTATACTTTGGACAAGAATTAGGGTTGTGGCCCCATGAGTTGAGAGTTTCACAAATCGATAAAGAAGGGAGGTCATTGCCTATTTAGTCATGGACTGTTGTTTGGGACAGTAGGTTTGCTAATTCCATTTTTGTGCACTTTGAAGAATACTTTGTAAAAACCTTGTATAAATTATACAATCATCCATGTGATTATTCCTTATCTGGTGAAATAAAAAGGTTCCTCAAACCTAGAGATTTTAATGGACCAATCGGCCACAATTGGGGGGATTGGTATTTTCTAGAGAATGCAAGCATGATTAGGGTCTATGGATTTGAAGATGCTCCATTTATCTTTCCTAGAATAGTTCCAAAAAAAATCGCCTACTTGGAGATTGTTAGATAGATGGATTTTTCTAGTGTCATGAATTTAAGCTCTTTTGGAAAGCAGGTTTTTATGCCCAGTACGTTATGCTTTGGTGACTTTATTGTGTTAGCAAAGGAATGATATAACCTAATTCTTGATAGGTTATTACAATACGATATGAAGAGAGGGCCATTGAGGAAAATTTTTGATCCAGAAGGGTATATCCACTCGGCTAAGAAGAAGATAAACTTTGGAGGGTATCATCATGTGCCCTACCAGTTTGATGATATGATAAGAAATTTGGAAGTAGAAGAGGCAGAGATGGTGATTGAGTGACACAATCAGGAGTTTTTGGATATGGAGATGTTGTCCTCTAATGAAAAAAGCATCAAGGGCTAACATGTCTCAGGGTCCATCCGGTAAAGTATCAAGGACAAGAACTCAGGGTTATACCTACTCTACCAGAGAAGTGAATATTGAGGAAAATGTAGATACAAATGTAAGACATGAAGAATATAAATCTTTTATAGCAGATGATGAGTTTATAAGAACTTCAAAATTCAAAACATTTCTATATAAACAAAAAGGTAAGGAAATAAGAGAACTAGTTGACAATGTGACACAAGGAAATGAAGAGCAATTGTTGAAAAGTTTGAGAGATGATGTAGAGAAAGAGATGATAAATACGACCCTTGAGAAAGGGAGAGAAATGTTGGAAAAGGTTGGTGTCATGATTTTTCTAGGATTAGACCTCAATTTTGCATTATTTTTCGATAGTTTCCTGAAAGACAACAATACTACACATAAGCTCAACATAAAAAAAGGTAACAAAAGTATATATAGGATCAAGATATAATCCTAATGAAGAGACATTGATGATTTGAGATTTATATCCACCCCATAAGAGGTCAGTTGTTATTGACACTAAGAAGGCATTTGGACATGTCATGACCTTAAGGGCTGGAGAGGTTGATCCAATTGCAACAACAGAAATTGGGATTAATGTGGCAAAATTGAATAAAGCCCAAATACAGGCATTATTTAGAGAAAAGGAAATGTACAAAACAAATAACGAAAGAATGTCGAGGGAAAATGAGCATCTAAAGGACTTAGTGGATGTTGCAACAAGGCCAACAAGGATGCTCACTCAAGGTGAAAGTTCATAGGTAAAGGACCATTGGGAAGGATCATTTGCTTATTCTCAAGGGAAAATAGACACACTTACAGTAGTAATTAAAAGGAGGCTAGCTATTTTAACCACTTGGTTAAATAAACTTTGGGGAAAACACTCATAGTATTTTGATGCAATAAAAGAACATAAAAGAGTGGATGGAAGAATCCAGGAGAAAATTGAGGAAATAAAACAGCGATTGAGGATGCTAATCGTGTCATGGATAAGCACATAAGTTTCTTTGAGGAGTTATAGGAGGATGCACAAGAATTGACGGAGGCTACTGAGAATGGATTAACTACGTTCTTTGATGATGGAGGTAAGTTAAAAGAAATGGATACATGGAAGAGCGAAAATGAATTAATACTCCAGGAGATTTTAAAGTTAGCCACTGTGAAAGATGCAACGTTGGATGAAGCATGTGAGGAAAATGAACGGATGGTGATGATGGAGATCATGATCCACAATGCACTAGGAGATGCAGATACACACGAGCACTGAGACTACATAGATCATATGTCTAGAGTTCATTTGTGGCTTAATAGAGCTTACTCAACATTAATTTTTGTTAGTGTTTCATATTTAAAACATTTCTGAAAGGACGCATCTTTTCATGCGGTTGATGTATATAAATATCCGTTTTTTAACCAAAAAAAGGATTAGAAGATTATTAGAATAGGGATAGATTGTGTCAAGCATATTATTTTT
The DNA here is from genome assembly GCA_007115665.2 of Sequoiadendron giganteum. Lineage (NCBI taxonomy): Eukaryota > Viridiplantae > Streptophyta > Pinopsida > Cupressales > Cupressaceae > Sequoiadendron > Sequoiadendron giganteum. The sequence continues at coordinate 253,514,394 of CM021100.1, read as the reverse complement.
AGAATGTTTGCATTTAGGAAGACTATGTTGCATGTGTAAATTTTGAGGAAGATAAATGGAAAACTATTGATTTGGTGGCTTCATTCTGGTATCAGTTGTTTGTTGGGTTTATGCAATTATTTGATTGTCTCCAATCTGATGTTTCTTGATTATTTAAGTTGAATTATCAAGTATATGTTCAATTTATCAGTGCACATCTGTTGTATCTGTGTGATGTGATTAATTGGGTTCTTTAAAGAAGAATTAAATTCCTTTCAGTCAATTACAGTAATCTAGGAATGTTATTCGGATCAGTAAGAAGGATCAAATAGTTGGAATTGATATTCTGCCCCAAGTAGGGTCTGTCAATCACATTTTTGCATGTTTATAATAGTTATAAACTCATATTTGTATGCCAAACAATTAGAGAACTTTCTAGATAGAAAACACTCATCTAAGACTTTCATTTGACTCCGTTTTACCCAACAAGGCACTGGTCTTCCATATTTCATTATTTAATTTTATTCATTTCACTTAAGCATCCATCAAACTGAACACATTGGATTTCACAGTGATATTGCATATACAATTTATACCAAATTTAGACCATCTATGATATTGCATATATAATTTATACCAAATTTAGACCATATCTGATATTGCATATACAATTTATACCAAATCTAGATCATATCTCTCCACTATCAAATTTACATATGTGGATAGTTTAGTCAAGTAGGAAGTATCGTTAAAAATCTGCAGCATTCATATAAGTACAACCACCTAGGATTAGTAGAGCCTTAAGAGTAGAAGGTTCAACTATACTAGTTGTCCTTGTTAGTTGGCCAATAGTGGTGTGAGAGCTTGGCAACCTCTCGTGGTTCAAACCTGAGTTTTTGAAAACTAATAGGTTCCTGAGGGACCCCTGATAAATCCTTCTAATTTGTTGATGATCTCCATGACTGTCCGATTGTCTACCTACGTGGCTGCTTGGTTTTTAGACATGCTTTATCTATGGGTAAACATGTTGCTTTGTAGGTGTTCCTATGAAGCCTCTTTCCAATTCGGTTCTGTGGAGTCCCTTCTTTGGGTTTCCTCCATGTAAGAGATCTTGGGGGATGCCTCCTTGCAGGTTTGTGGACCTATATGGCACTTTTTTTTGGGTTTCCTTCATGTGAGAGATCTTGGAAGATACCTTCTTGCAGATCTATGGGCCTGTAAGACACATACTTCACGGGGCTTCCTTCATGTGAGAGATCTTGAGGTTGCCTCCTTGCAGGTCTACATGCCTGTAAGATGCTTTCATCCTATGGGATTTATCCATCATTGGTCTAATGGCCTTCAATGTACTTTTTGCAGCTTCATAGTTGTATGGGACTATGGAGTCTTTTTTTCTGTCTTGCACTTTCAAGCTCACTAGATCGTGGTCTTCTCCCTCGATGATTTAGGTATAAATATCTAACCCTACTAACTCTTCGATCTACTTTACCGAAGCACTCATTAGTACTCGTGCTCACTAAAGTGGGAGAAAAATATATAAGAGAAATTTTGCACCCCTTTAGCACAACCTCTCTCTAGAAAATCAAATCTGAAGGAAAACATCCACATCACCCAACTTCATTCCTTCCACTTGGCATATTTTTGTTGTGTTAGCGAGAGAATATTTTTCAAGGATTCCTATGCGACACATAGATGTCTACGTGGTGCGCTGCCATCCTTGACAGATTCCTACATCTGAAGTTGGTAGAGGCATTACACTCCCGATTGGGGAAAAAATTTAATGTCCCTCTTTGACCAGCTGACCCAAAAATGCCTTATTCTTCCTCATTCTTCCTTCAAATTGATAAATTCTCGCTCCATTTCATCCTCTTGGAATCTCTTCAAGCACCCTCTAGCAATTCAATCTCATTCTCTTAGCATTTCCAACACTTCAACATTCCATTGTAGCAATAGCACTCCATCAACTCCGCATAACAAGTGTGAAACAAGCTACAACAACATGGGCTTGGACTCTTGCGAGACCGCATTTCATCACAGTCGATGTTGTGGTGACCTCCAAGTCTGAATTCTCCTCCATTGGCTAGTGAGATTTTGGGTGGAGGTGGTAACATTTCACTCCTCTCCTTTGTGATTTGGTTGAGTACCATCTTACTATTTTGTAGTGTTTATTGCAACTTCTAATTTCTATACCTCTTTATTGCGTATTTCTATCTCGTTTCTTTCTACTTGTCTGTGGAGGTGGAAACACCAAAAAAAGGGTCTAACTCAGGAAGACCCCTATATAGCCCCAACATTATCCTCTCTTTCTTGTGTGTAGGTGAAAGTGCATTTGGAGATAGCTATAAAATTGGCGCATTGGTGAGATCATCTTCGTCACTCTATCCTTTATCTATCTACTTTATCATATTCATTTGTACTTTTGTACTTCATCATTTTATTTTTTTCATTTACGAATAACTAGCTAGGTCATTTGTTTTTTGGCATTTTGTATTGTACTTCCTATTTTCTGGTCCATACGGACGATAGCATGCCAGAGAGACACCAGCACGCTACATTTTCATCTAGTGCAACCATGATAAGGAGGGTCCTCAAAGAGAATAGTCTGAACTATGTAGTAGGAGTTACACAATAGAAGAAACACAAATTATGGAGGAAAATGCAGATGTAAACATTCTTATCATCAAAAAAATTGATTACAAATATTCAGCCACATTCGAGCTTACAGATTCATTGCATAGGCCTTGTTAGAACTGTGAAATTTTGAAAAAATATCATTTTCCATTCATGTCCATTAGTCTCCTAAGGAGTCCATACTACAAGTATAAGATTTCCTCACATAACATACTCACAAAGGTCTGGGTCAAATTTTGTCATGTCGTCCCATAAATTTATCTAACCTTGAAACTTTAACATATGAAACATATCGACATAAGTTAATGCAGGTCTCACTGACACTAATGCACATCCCTTTTAGTATATCGGCGAGAAATCAGTTGTGTTATGCCGATGAGGATATATGTCAGCAGAACACAAGTTTACAGTTCCATCGGTGAGAAAGTGATCCATCGGTGTATCGGTATGAGGTCATGTTGAAGTTATACTGCTTGGAGTACAAAGGAGTATCAACCAGACAAAGCGTTGTTAGGGTAAGGTTTCAAAAGGTAGCCTGAAACATTCAATTGTCTCACCGATGAAGCAAAGGAGAGTTCGATCGATGAGACAATGATGCTAGGAAGAGTTTGGGGAGTCTTTCCGACCTCCCTGTTATACTGATAGGATTGGATGTGACAACATTTATGGAGATAAGAATTGTTGGAGGTACAATATGTGTGGTCTCGCTGAAGAAAAGATGTATCAGTAAAAATAACCTCAGCAGGGAGATCTATGAAGATCACAACGAGTATTATTCCATCGATAGGATAATTATTTTGTCTCAATGAATTGAATTAACAAAAGGAACGTCTTGGTGAGACACATACCTTCGGAATAAAATAGAGGATTATCTGCCCAATCCCTTAAGTCATGGTGATAGGCTTGTTTTGGTAGGAGTCGTGGCGATGTAGGGGATTTGGTCAGTGAGACAATGTTCATGGTCTCGCCAATGAAAGAAGTCTATTGGTGAGACAAGCTTTAGCGGGAAGAGATTAGAAGGTCATGGCGAGTATGTTTCCATTAGTAGGAAAGCTATTATATCTCGATGATTTGAGTTAATAATGAGAATATCTTGGTGGGAAATAAAATAAATCACAGTGATGTTTAAAGTCACACTGACATGAGAATGTGAATGAAGGACTAGAGGAAATGAGTGAACCAAACCCTAAGTGCATCGACGAGAGAAGGTTACTCGGAGAAAAAAATTTCAAGTCACACCGACTTTGTATCTCACATCGATGAAGAGTTTATCGACAGGAGATGGAACGTTAGTGAAAGTCTTCTCAATGGTGCATATCACACCGATATCGGCAAGACAGTTGATATCGGTAAAAAAATTTTGAAGCCCCCCTGATGGAGTAAATTCAGCTCGATAGTCATGTGAAAATTCATCCTGAGAAAGGATAGTCATCGGTGGAGCAGGTTTGAGGTATTAAATATATCGGGTGAAAAGGTTCGAGCAAAGGAAGAATACTATTGGAATTTAATTTCACGAAGACAATGAAGATTAAAACATTTTGATTTGTTGAAGGCAATCAATTAAAATGAATATGAAGAACTGCAATGAACAGGCATACGAAAGGTCACAACTCTTAAAATGTAATATATATACACTTAATGAAATTGATTAGAGTAGATAGAAGATAGATAGCAAATATTAGGAAATACAATATTTTCAGAATGTTTGAAAGTACCATGATGGGTGTATGAAGTTTTGAGGGATCAATGAAAGAACTCTAATTTTTTTGGCACCCTTTTGGTATCAATTATTTGTTAAATTAATTGAAAATATTATCAAGTTGTCTCCAAGGTTGATATTTCTTTGTTATTTAAATTGGAATATCAAGTATATTCTCAATTTATCAATACACATTTGTTGTATTTGTATGGTATGATTGGTTGGTTCTTTCAAGTAAAGATTAAATCCTTCAAGTCATTCACAGTAATCTAGAAGTATCATTTGGATCACTAAGAAGAGCTTGGTAATTACATTCTTGCATGTTTATACAAGTTACAAACTAATATCATATGCCCAATAATTAGAGTCTTTGTGAGATAGAAGTCATTCATCTAAGGCTTTCACTTGACTTCGTTTTACCCAACAAGGCACTGGTCTTATTTATCCTTTTAGGTTTCATCCATTTTATTTACATCTCTTAACTAAACATATTAATTTTTAGCATGATATTGCATATACAATTTATACCAAATTAGGATCATGTCTCTCTACTGTCAAATTGCCATTGTGGATAGATTGGTCAAGTAGGAAACATACTTTAAATCTGTCATTCATATAGGTGCACCCGCCTAGGTTTAGCAGAACCTTAAGAGGAGAAGGTTCAACTATATTGGTTGGCCTTGTTAGTTGGCCAATAATTTTGTGAGAGCTTGACAACCTCTCGTGGTTGAAATCTACGTTTTTGAGACCCAACAAATTGGCGACTCTACTGGGGAGTAACTTGAGAAAAGTCTGGTGGTAGGCAGCCTTTCCATATAGAGTCATTGAATAAAGATTCACAGTTAAGAAATTTGAAAATTGACTCCACTGGGTGAAATAATAACATTTTATTCTTCTCACTTTTAAAAGTGGGTGGCGACTCTAAATGAACAAGTGCATTAAGACTGATAAAATAAGATACAAATCAGAAAGAAATCATCCTATAGTTCAGACTATCAGAATTACTCACAACATGCAGGGAAGAAGGTCTTTGTATAGAGATAGTGATGGTCCTAATGATAAAGGTAAGTGGACTTGCAAAAATAATCAGGGCAAGAAAGTGTCTGATGACCTGGGCCTAACAACTAAAAACAAAACATTGAAACCACCAGTGGAAACACATAATTTATATGATGCATTAACAAATGAACACAACCCGTCTAAAGAACTTCACACTCCAGAGGAGAAGAGAAACCCCCTCTGGCAAATGGACCATGAGAAGGATGACGAATTCATGGCTGATTTTGAAGCTAAGAAAGGAGAGAATTTGAATATGAGCAGAGAACAACACTTTTTGAGGAGGGACTTGAATATGAAGCAACATCTGAAGAAAATCATGAACTTATGACCCAAAATGAGACAATTGCACTGTGGGAATGCATGAAGCAAGAAACAGAAAGATTAAGGGTAGAAAATGAGCAAAGGCTTCAAGCAATGAAAGAATTAGAGAAATTGAAGGTGTAAAAGGCTCAGATTAAGACACTAATGGCTGAATAACCCAAATATATTCCACCTCATAAAAATAACAATATGAGACCATCAAATTCCCCACAGGCCCACCGAAATCAGCCAAGGAACCAATGTGCACATCAAAATGCTCCACCACAACATAAGGTTGTTCAACCACCTCCTTATCAACAACATGTACCCCCACAAGGTCAACAACATGTGGCAAATAGCAATCCATTGTACCAACTTTAGCATTACCAAAATCCTCCTCCGTAATATACAACCATGATCAGGTAGTTTGATTTGGTCCGATTTCAGATATACCCTTATCCTATGGACAACAATTGGAGAAGTTTTGTCCCAAAGTTCATAGGAAGTAGTTCAGTGACAACTGAGGAGAATTTGAGAAGCTTTAAGGAATTCATTCAAGACCTAGATATGCAATATGAGGATGTGCAAATGATATTATTTATGATGTCCCTGATTGAAGATGTCAGGGATTGGTTTAACAGTTTACCAACAACATCCATTGATTCCATTCATATATTTTATGAGCAGTTTCTCCAGCAGTATGGGAATCAATGTGCATCAGAGTTTTCTTTGCATGAATTGGTAACTATCCAAAAGCATCAAAACGAGTCAGCTTATGACTTTAATTAGAGGTTTTCCAAAATACATAAAAAGATACCTCATGGATCCAAGCTGGCTGATCCTACTGCATTGAGTATTTATTTGAAGGCTTTTGATCCCAAGACATGATATAAGCTTAGGAATAGAGATCCTAGGAACTTGGTTGAAGCTCAAAAACTATCACTCACCATTGAAAATAATAGGAAGGCTATAGGGATGATTGCTAAAAGGGAAAATCCAAGGGTTCCCGAGTATGCTCCTCCTAATAGACAAGAAAATACACATAGGAATGAAAGGCCAATATTACATGACATACCCTATAATACAAACTGGAAGGATGGAAAGCCAGTGATGGATAGACCAAGGAATAAAGAGTCACATGATCCTTTGAAAAGGAAAGGAGAATATATGGCAGATAAGAATCCTTGGTTCTCAGTTTGTTACGCACCACATTCCCCAAAGCATTGTGTTACATCTCAATCAATACCAGAAGAAGACATATTGGAAAATTATGGTGGGGAAGGCATTAATATCTATTTAACTTCCCACACTCTTAATTCTTTGGAAAAAGGGGCATTCATCTTCAAAGGAAGGAGGATATGAGTATGATATTAATCATCAAAAATACAGTATTCATATGGCAGAACAACAAGTCTTTTCTGAGTATAAAGAAAGTGAAAATGAACAAGATCCCCCTACTGCACCACATCAGAATAATAGATGTAGTATAAGGAGGCCGAGTGAGGAAGAGATCAGAATATTGACTATTGCAGCAGTGGAAGAAGCTAGAATCAGATATTGACTAAGGAACAAAACATTAAATGAGGATGAAGATGTCCTAAGAAGAATATTTTTGAAAAATAAAAAACCGTCCCAAGAGATATCAAAGGGGATAGGAGATAAAAAATCTAACAAAAAAGAATAGAAGAGTGCTTCCAAAGTAGAAGGTAAAGAAGTCCCATAAATAAAAAAAATTCAGGCCAAACATGCAAGGGGGAAAAGGAAGAAAAAAAAGGAGAATTGATTGAACCAAAGAAGCTGATCAGAACTGAGGGTACATCCTTTGATTTCATATAAGCCTTATCTCAACTGAAAATGTCTATCCCATTGATCAAAATGATGAAGATCGAAGAATATAGGAAAGGTTCCATTCAATTGATGTCTAATGGGAACTTTGAAAATAAGGAGGTCCCTGAAATTAGTAATAAGAGGAAGGAGATAAAAATTCTAGAAGCCTGCTTAATGAATGCACCATAGACTGACCCATTTTTTACCACCCTATTCATAAATGGAAAATTAGTAAGAAATTGCATGATAGAATCAGGTGCTTCCATGAATCTCATGCCAGTAGGGGTAATGAAACAACTTGGTATGTGGATAGATGTGGAAGGAGGTAAATGCTATGCCATGGATAGCAAACTTGTTCTAGTTGAGGGAGTAATGAAGAATGTGGAAGTAAGATTAGCAACTTACCCACAAGATGCCTACAATATTAATATAACCATAATAGACACATCTCCCCAGTTTGGAATGCTTCTATCAAGACAATGGACTGCAGCAGTAGGAGGCAATGTGCAGTTCGATTTATCATATGCCACTATACCTTTAAATGGTGAAGAGGTCAAGTTGTATAGGGAGCCAAGAATGAATCAAATTGTTGAGTATGTTCCTCAAGAGAAACTTAATTTCTTTTGTGATGTAGATTTTGGGAGTTTCAGAATAGAGTTATCTCAGCCTGAATTAGTGAACAAAGATCCAATTGATAAACATATATTTGAAAATCAACAAGGGATATCGAAAATGTATTTTGATGGGGCATGTAGCCAAGAAGGTAATGGAGCTAGAATAGTTTTCATATCACCTAAAAGTGCAACATTTAAATATTCATTTTTGTTGGTGTTTGAATGTACAAACAATGTGGCGGAGTATGAGGCCTTGTTAACTAGTTTGAACATGGTTGTTAAGCACAAGATTGAGTTGTTAACTATTTTTGGAGACTCTGAGCTAGATGTGTCACAGGTCAGATCGAAATATGTTGCAAAGAACAAAAGGTTGAAGCAATATTAAAATGATATATGGGATACAATCGATCTATTTGACGCTTTCTCCACTGATTGGGTGGATAGGTCAAAAAACATAATGGCAGATTTCCTAGCCAATGTAGCACTAAGAAAAGATGACATCACGCTAGCAAGAGTGTCTCAAATTGAGTTCAAAACAAGACCCACTGTTCCTGACAATATATATAGTTGGCAGGTTTTTAATGATGACACTAACCTCCTGAAGTTTCTTCATTATATAGATCAATATGAGGCTCAGGAAATTGATTTGAATGCCTTTGTAGAGGAAATAGATGGAGAATAGACAATATTCGGGAAGAAGGTCTTACAGCTTAAAACTAATAAAATTCCCAAAGGACTTGTAGCATTGGAGAGGGTATATGATGGAGATGATCGGTCCCTCATGAAACAAACACCAATCAAGGTAGAAGATATTGAAGAGGTAAACTTAGGGACTGAACTGGCACCAAGAAAAGTATATATTGGGAAGAAAATAAGCCCAACAGTTTGAAGAATGTTGATTTCATTAATAAGAAAATATAAACATGTTTTTGCATGGTCTTATGAATATCTTAAAGCATATAGGGAGGACCTATTTCAACATGAAATTTCGTTGAAACTAGATGCAAAGCCATTTAGGAAAAAACAAAGACCTATTAACCCTACATTGGAACCAAAAATGCAGGAAGAATTGGTAGAGCTTACAGATGGGGGTATCATTAAACCGGTCAGGCATTCAACATGGGTGTCAAATCTAGTTCTTGTGAGAAAGAAGAATGAGGATATCAGACTGTGTGTGGACTTCAGAAATTTGAATGTGGCATCCCTCAAAGATAATTACCCTCTACCTAATATGGAAGCTATACTGCATAAAGTAACAGGGTGTGAGTTGTTATCTATGATGGATGGTTTCTCTGGTTATAATTAGGTTAAAGTCAAAGAGTCTGAACAATACAAGACACCTTTTACAACTCCATGGGGAACATACATCTATGTGAGAATGCCATTTGGTCTCATAAATGCAGGGGCAACCTTTCAAAGAGCTATGGACTTAGCATTTGCAAACTTGATTAATGCTATAATGGTAGTATATAAAAATGACCTTATTGCTTACTCAAAAAGGGTTGAAGATCATGTAGAACATTTGGAAAAAATATTCATTAAAGCTTTAGAGTATGGCATTAGTTTGAACCCAAAAAAGTGTCATTTTGTTGTCACAGAGGGAAAACTCTTAGGACATATTGTGTCAAAAGAAGGAGTTAGAATAGATCTTGAGAGGGTTGAGGCTATAGATAAGGTTCCTATCCCTAAAACTGTCAAAGCCATCCAATCTTTCTTTGGGCATATTAACTCTGTTTGGAGATTTGTGTCTAAGTTTGTTGAAATTGTCAAACCCATATCAAAAATGTTAAGGAAGGGACAAAAAATAGAATGGACTCCAGAAGCATTGGAAGCTTTCATATCCATCAAAAAAGCCATCAAAGAAGCCCTTGTCCTCGAATCTCCTAATTTTGGAAAACCTTTTCAAATATTTTCATTTGCTTCACACCACACTATAGTTGTTGTTATGTTACAAAAAAATGAGGATGGTCATGAGCAGCCTGTGTCCTTCTTCAGTAAATCGTTGCAAGGGTCAAAATTCAAATATGATATAATGGAGAAACAAGCCTTTGCATTAGTAAATGCCACAAAAGCTTTTAGACCATATCTTGTTGGAGCCAAAGTGATTGCTTACGTTCCTCACACAACTGTTAAATAAATTTTAACACAGTCAGAAGTAACAGGGAAGAGGTGCAAGTGGATAAATAAAATCCAGGAATTTGATATGGAAATACAAATTACCAAACTGGTAAGAGGCCAAGGTTTGGCCAAGTCAATGGTAGAAGAAAATATTGAAGCAAATCAAATTTCCAATGTGGAAGATGAAGGAAATGCAATTGCAAGTATTGAGCATACACCTTGGTATACAAACATCATGTATTACCTCAGAAACATGAAGTGCCTTGAAAATTTAAGTGATAACCAGAAAAGAACTTTGAAACTACAAGCATCTAAATATGTATTCATAGAAGGTGATTTGTTTTGGAAGAATAAGGATGGGATGTTATTGTTATGTCTAGATGAGTCACAAGCTAAACATGTTTTAAAAGAAATGCGTGAAGGGGTCTATGGAGGTCATTATTCTGCAAAGACAACTGGACCTAACATCTTGAGCGCAGGTTATTACTGGCCAAAAATATTTAATGATTCATTCTCATATGTGTGAAAGTGTGAGGAATGTTAGAATTTTTTAGGCAAAATGAAATATCGGGGAGCTTTACCACTTAGGCCTATGTAGGTGGAAGCCCCTTTTCATCAATGGGGGATTGATTTTATTGGAGAGATACAAGAGAAATCAAGTGGAGGACACAAATGGATACTGGTAGCCACTTATTACTTCACCAAATGGGTAGAAGCAATCCCAACCAAGCAAGCAACGAGTAAAGTTGTGATCAATTTTCTAATGGATAACATCATTACCAGGTTTGGTACACCATTAATATTAATTACAGACAATGGGATGTGTTTCAAATCTGATGAGTTTAAGGCTTTCTGTAGTTCGCATGGTATTATTGTCTCTTATGCTACTCCTTACCACCCGCAAGCTAATGGTCAAGCATAATCCAACAACAAAAGTCTTCTAAAAATCATAAGGAGAATGCTAGGCAGAAGCAAAAAATCTTGGGATTCAAAATTAAAAATGGTTGTATGGGCTAATAGGATTACTGTAAAAAGGGCAACTAGAAAATCCCCATTTGAGTTAGTAAATGGAGCAAAAGCTAGAATTCCTTTACACAATTTGTTGCCAGTTTACAAATTTATCCTTCAAGAAGACATAGAGGTTCCAGAACCAATGGAGGAGAGAATGGAACAACTGGCAGAACTTGATGAGATGAGAAGACTAGCTCAAAATCAAAATATAAAGTTACAAGCACAAATGAAGTATTTATTTGATAAAAAATCAAAAAATATAAAATTTGAGGAAAATGATTTGGTAATAATGTGGAATGCAAGATGCCAGGAGAAAGGAAAACATGGGGATTTTGAAGCTTTGTGGTTGGGACCTTTTTTTGTTGTTGGTAAGGGAGGGGAGGATTCATACTACCTACAAAACATGACTGGTGAAGAACGAAAGCTGCCTGTACATGGGCAATTTTTAAAAAACTATTTCTCTTGAAAAAATACAGTGGATTAAGGGTTGCCAGTGCATGGACAACTCTTGATAAAACCTTTTAGATATTTTCCTTGCACAATAGTTTAGAAATAAAAGGTACAAGAATTTCCAGTACATGGACAATCCTGAAATTCCTTTGTTCAAATTTTTCTCCATGTATAGTAGTATAGGATTATCTCCATTTTCTTTCATTCCTTCCCCTTCATTAATCCATGACCCTAAAAATACTGGTCTGCTCACCCAAAGATTTGGATCCTTGCAGTGATCTCACAATCATTCATCCCCACATGGAGCCACTGTTAGAACTGTGAAATTTTGAAAAAATATCATTTGCCATTCATGCCCATTAGTCTCCTAAGGAGTCCATACTACAAGTATAAGATTTCCTCACATAACATACTCACAAAGGTCCGGGTCAAATTTTGTCATGTAGTCCCATAAATTTATCTAACCTTGAAACTTTAACATATGAAACATATCGGCATAAGTTAATTCAAGTCTCATCGACACTAATGCACATCCCTTTCAATATATCGGTGAGAAATCAGTTGTGTTATGCCGATGAGGATATATATTGGTAGAACACAAGTTTACTATTCCATCGGTGAGATATGATCCATTGGTGTATTGGTATGAGGTCATGTCAAGTTATACCACTTGGAGTACAAAGGAGTATCATCCAGACAAAGCGTCATCGGGGTAAGGTTTCAAAAGGTAGCCTGAAACATTCAATGGTCTCGCCGAAGAAGCAAAGGAGAATTCAGTCGATGAGACAATGATGTCAGGAATAGTTTGGGGAGTCTTGCCAACCTCCTATGTTATACCGACAAGATTGGATGTGACAACATGTATGGAGATAAGAATTGTCAGAGGGACAATGTGCATGGTCTCGCCGAAGAAAATATGTATCGGTAAAACAAACCTCAACGAGGAGATCTATGAAGGTCACAATGAGTATTATTCCATCAGCAGGACAATTATTTTGTCTCAACAAATTGAATTAACAAAAGGAATGTCTCGGTGAGACACATACCTTCAGAATAAAATAAGAACAAAACTAAAAGGAAATATTTTTGGTTGATGCAAGATTGCCAAGAACCAAGGATGCTCCTACATCAAACATCCAGAGTTAATGAAAATTGAGTCCCTCACTTTAATGGGGCCAAAGGAAAACCAAGGTGTTCTACCTCAGCTTGAGAAATCTAAGAAGAATCCTCCACTGGTCTATCTTTCCACTTCACAAGATATTCTTTGTATTGCTTTCCACGAGTCTTTCTTACATCTATGACTGCCAAAACCTCTTCTATCTCATTTGATTGTTTTTTAGGAAACTATTCTTCCAACTTGACCTTACTATCTTCACTGAATTCTACTTCATGGTACTGATGTAGATCTGAAATGTTGAATATAGGTGAAATACCCATGTCATCTGGTAACTCCACTTCATATGCATTTCCTGAATTGAATTTCCTCAAGATCGTACAAGGTCAAAAATTCTTCATCCTCAGCTTACTGTATGTGCCAACTGGAAATATTTCCTTCCTCAAATATACCATCACTTCATCTCCAACTTCAAATTCCTTATGTCTCCTCTTTTCATCTGCTTTCTCCTTATACTTTTGGTTCATGTCTTCCAAATGTTGTTTCACTTGATTATGCATTGTCTTCATATGTTCTACAAATTATTTTTCCTCAGCACTCCTTTTACCTTCCGTACAAGTGTCCCTTAGTTCTGATATACCTCTAGGTTGTACTCTAGTAAAAATATCAAATGGTGTCTTTCCTGTACTTTTGTTTACTGAATTATTGTAGGCAAACTCTACTTGTGCTAGGGCTAAATCCCAACTTCCGATTTTCTCTCCAACCAAACATCTCAGCAAGTTTCCCAAACTCATTATTACTACCTTTGTTTTTCCATTTGTATGTGTGTGAAAAGTAGAACTAAACTTTAAATATTTCTTCATCTTCTTCCAAAGTGTCCTCCAAAAGTAGACAACAAACTTTGTATCTTTGTCTAAAACAATACTCCTAGGTAACCCATGCAATCTGACTACTCTGAAAAACAAATCTACTACATGTACTACATCTTTCGTCTTCTTACAAAGTATGAAATGTGCCATTTTACAAAATTTATCCACTACCACAAATATTGAATCATAACCTCTTTGTTTTTTAGGCAAACCAAGTATGAAATCCATGCTGATATCTTCCCAAGGTCTTTTTGGTACTGCCAAAGGTTTATACAATCCAACATTCTGACTACTCCCTTTTGCAACTTGACAAATTCTACAACTCTACACAAATTTCCTTACATCCTTATGAATCTATGGCCAAAAGTAGTTCTCACTCACCAATGCTACTATCTTGTCAATTCCAAAATATCCTTCTAATCCTCGACTATGTTTCTCTTTTACCAAGCTATCTCTCATTAAATCTAGGGTATACACAACTAGTTTCCTTTGAACAACATATCCTCTTGAATAAAATAATCCAACCATAGAATTCTATCCTTCAAAACCGGTTCTTTACATGCTCTCCAAGGTTCTGCAAAATTTGGGTCTTCCTCCTACAAGTTATTCAATTCATCAAAGCCTAATACTTCCACTTTCATCCATGCCAACAAATTCCTTCTCCTACTCAACACATCAACAACTCTATTTGACTTTCCACTCCTATGTTTCAAAACAAAAGTATAACTCTGTAAGAACTCTACACATCTCATGTGTTTCTGATTCAACTTACCGTGTTTGTTCAAATATTGCAAAGATTGATGCTTTATATTTAAAACAAACTCCTTAGATAACAAGTAATGTCTCCACTTCTTCAAAGCTTGAACTATGGCATAGAACTCCTGGTCATACACTGAATATCTTCTCCTTGCACCATTCAAATTCTCACTAAAATAGGCTATTGGTCTTACTTCTTGACTTAGCACTGCTCCAATTGCATTTCCACTTGCATCACAATCTACTTGAAATACCTTATCAAATTCTGGTAAAGCCAACACAGGCTGCTCAGTCACCTTTTTTTTTAACAATTGAAAGCTTATGTCTGCTCCAGATGTCCATCTGAAATCCTTCCTATCTCCTCTCATTTCTTTAGTCATAGGACTGCAAATAGAATTGAAATTCCCAATGAACTTTCGGTAGAAACTAGCCAATCCATGAAATGATCTTACCTCTCTAGTGCTTTCAAGTGTAGGTCATTCAACAATAGCTCTTACTTTCTTAGGATCCATCTTCAATCCATCCATTGATATCACAAATCTAAGGTATACCAACTCCTCCTTCATGAAACCACACTTCTTGATATTTATCAGCAGATGCTCTTCTCTCAACCTTTGCAAAACTTGTCTTATGTGCAACAAATTTTCTTCTCCGGTCTTACTAAAAATCAAAATATCATCCAAATAGACAATCACAAACTTACTTGATATTTTTTTCAATACCTCGTTCATTAGCCTCATGAAAGTACTTGATACATTTGTCAATCCAAAAGGCATCACCAACCACTCATACAATCCTTCATTTGTCTTGAACATTGTTTTCCACTCATCTCCTTCTCTGATTTTGAACTGATGATATCCACTCTTCAATTCTATCTTTGTAAAATACTTAGCTCCACTCAAACAATCCATGATTTCATCCATCTGAGGCAAAGGAAACCTATACTTCACTGTGATCTTGTTTATGTCTCTAGATTTTGTACATATCCTCCATTCTCCATCCTTCTTAGGTGCCAAAACTGTAGGTACTGCACAAGGACTTAAGCTTTCTCTGATCAAACCTTTCCTCAACAACTCTTGCACTTATCTGTTCAATTCCTCATTTTCTACATGTGTCATCCAGTGTTTTACTTTGTTAGGAAAACTAGCTCTGGGATTCAGATCCATACAATGACTAATACTCCTTATAGGTGGTAATCCATTAGGTACATTATCTGAAATGATAGCTTCATATTTTGTCAGCAACTCGTTTATCTCCTCTGGCTACTCTCCTTCATGCTTCAAGTCTCCAAATTTCTTAGGAACTAGGGCATAGCATAAGTTATCATGTCTCAGTCCATCCAAGAATCTCCTTCCATCAAGAAAATAGATTCTAGCAGTCGTACAAATCTCAACTTTAGGAACATCTTCCAAGGGCAACAAAGTTTGCTTCATCCCATTAGCAACAATGGTGTATATGTTTTTCTTTCCATCATGAATAGGTTGTCTATCATAATGGCAAGGTCTTCCTAAAAAAATATGGCATACATCCATAGGCATAATATCACACAAAAATTCATCATGGTAATTTCCTATCTTCAATTTTACTAAACATTGTTCACTTACCAGTATCTTATGTTCATCTTGAATCCATGCTATCTGATAAGGTTTTAGATGTTACAACCTTTCCAACTTCAACCTGGTCACCATCTCTTCATAAGCTAGGTTCTCTAAACTTCCACTATCAATGATCACTCTGCAACATTTACCAACTACCTTGCATCTAGTCCAAAAGAAGTTCTTCCTCTGCAAAGGTTCTTTCTCCTATTCTCCAGAACTTCTCCTTCTTCAGGTTGATTAGATGATCTAGCATGTTCCTCCTCCACAAATTTTGTTCTTCTATTATTTTCAATCTTTCTACTTGTCTCTCCTTCTTTGCATTCAAATGATCTGTGTCCTCCACCACATTTAAAACAAGTTCCCTTGAATACTCTTTTCTCCTATCCTCTATCATATTTTCTATATCCTTCATTTTTGTAACCACCATATCTTCCTCCTCTATAGGAGTTCCCATCATCTCTTTGGTGTGAATTCTCATTCTTTCTGACCTCCTTATCCTTATTTTGATCTACAAAAGTTCCTCGTCCTCCTCCTATAAATATTCTTCCTCTTTGAAATTTGCCACCTCTTCCTCTCTATCTCTACTTGTCTTTTATTCAACTTCTCTTCTGCTTTTAGGGAACACTGCTATGCCTCCTCCACACTCAACAACTTTATCAAACTGATCTCATCTTGAATAGATGACCTCAAACCATTCATATATCTAGCTACTTGTTCGGCCTCATCTTCTGAATATCCAAATCTGATATTCAACTTGTAGAACTCTTCAGTATACAATGTTACACTTGATTCTTTTTGCTTCAAAAATTGCAATTTTTGGAATAGACTGATTTGATAGTCTATAGGCATAAAATTTCTCTTCAACTTGTTCACCATTCAATCCCATGATCTTATCTTCTCCTTCCCTTTTCTTTGTCTATTTTTCTGCAAGTGTTTCCACCAAAGGGATGCATGTCCTTTCAACTTTGTATAGGTGAATTTCACCTTCTTATCTTCCAGGGTACCTACAAAATCAAAGTATATTTCCATCTCTATTATCCAATCTAACAGTTCATTTGAATCCAACTTGCCAGTATAATTTGGTGGATTGAAATGTCACTTAGTGTTCACTCTAGTTAGGGATCTTATGAACCTCTCTTCTTCCTGATCAAGATCAGGTTGCTCTCCTCCCACAGCTCCTTCTTGTTCTTCCACTTCTTCATCAATTACATCTTCAACTAGTCGACCTCTTCTTTGGGCTGTTTCAACTGCATCTAATCTAGCATCAATTCCTCTCAACATCTCCATTAATGGTGGGTTTGCATTTCCACGCACTCCATTTCCTCTACCATTTCTTCTTCTTGCCATCTTTACACAAGCCCTTTGTAGCTAAAGGATAGATCCTCAATCTGCCACCCTACAACACATCTTCAATAGGATAGTGCAACTTGCAAGGAACAAATCTCGCTCTAATACTAGTTTGGTGTAGCCATGGTAAGGAGGGTCCTCAAAGAGAATAGTCTGAACCATGCAGCAGGAGTTACACAATAGAAGCAACACAAATTATGGAGGAAAATTCATATGCAAACATTCTTATTATCAGAAATATTTATTACAAATAGCTGACCACATCCGAGCTTATAGATTCGGCTCACTGGCCTAATTACAACATGCTCAAAATATAGTGCTCATACATGCGAGCGAAAATCCTACAGATCAGACCTAATATAAAACTTATTCTACTTGATTATGATTTTTTTTTTCTAGAGATTCAATACAAGCTTTATATCATATCCGCGAGTCTAGAAACATCCGCGTCAGCCAAAGATCATTACAATCTCCAATGAAGAAAATGTAACGTGTGCAAGAATAGGTCAGCCTCAAATTTGAAATTCTTCCATGGTAGATGCGCATGATGAAGTGTGGACCTAAATGCAAGGTCGGGGACACCTCATAGAACAAATCTAAACACATCATGAGGATCCACAAACAACGGGCGAGATCTGCGATTGATCCAATTAGCCATTAGGGTCTGAAGTTATTCTGAGGCCAAAACCAAATATTGTCACTTAATTCGAAAGCAATAACTTGTTGGAAAAACATCCAAATGAGCTGAAAATTTGGAATAAGGTAATTGAACATGTCAAGAATGAAATCCTTGGTATGCATGATCTGACGAGCAAACATGAAGAAACATTGAATCTACCAAGTCGAACAAGAATAAGAATAGAATAAGAATGAAACTGAAAGGAAATATTTTTGGTTGATGCAAGATTGCCAAGAACAAAGGATGATCATTTTTTTTTGGTAGTTTGTATTTTACTTCCTATTTTCTAGTTTGTATGGACATTAGCATGCTAGAGAGACACCAGCACACTACACTGTCATCCCAAAAATGCATTATCGTCCTTAGACAAAGAGTTGTTTGAGGTGCAGGATCGACTCTGAAAACTAGCTTGCCTTGCCTAAACTTGGATTTTGGGTCTGAAGAGTGATAGAAGTACCTTATATTCCTCATCATTCTCGGTGCCTATCTGAAACACCCCTTTAGAGTGAGGTAAGCTAGGAAAGCCCTCTGCTCTCGACTCTCTATGACTTGGAGCCTTGACATGGTTGGTCCCCCTCTCTTATAGTATGAGTTTTAATCTAAGTGCAAATACAAATTTTATATGGTTTGGGATGATTTGAGATTAAAAAATTCAAGCTATATGCACTTTCAAAAATGAAAGATTTCTAAACCCTAGAATGCTAATTAACTAATGCAAACCCTAATGCAATGTTAATGCAAGCAAGATCTAAGGTGATGCACTCCAAATCAAAATTATGATGTTTTAAATGAAATTTCACCAAAATGAAAGGTTAATTTTGTTGCTTCTATGCTTGGGAGATAGAATAACAATCTTCACACACTCTCATTCAAGAAAACCCTAGAGATCTCAATCCAAAGTATGCAAAGGAGAGAGAGATATTGTAATAGGGTTATCCTAGGGTTTGATTGTCAACTACAGAGGGGTTCACCACCAAGCCAGGGATTGCAAAGATAAATTAAATACAATACCTAATGCTTAAACATAATGTAATGCAAACTTTCACTAATTGACCTAAAAATACATGTAAAACATGGAAAAGAATTGCCTGATCAAAGGTGTGCTCTTGAAAACCTAAAGAAGATTTAAATGAGCTCTGAAACACTAAAAATCCTAAAATTTTGGCACACTAGGACTCATACACCAGTTTGGGCGTCTTATTCCTAGACTAAGGTTTCTGGTCTAGAGTAGGTTTTTGGAAGTGTAGAGTTAGGATTTGAAAAAAATTAGAAAAATGCCTATAATGGGACTCATACACCACTTTTGGCATATTAGTACCATTCTGCTTTTTTTAGAATTCAAAGTTTAGATCTATGCTCCAATCTTTGTTTTTCCCTTCGAATCTAATTTCTAGATCCGAATCTCTATAAATACTTGCAAAACAAAATATAGACTTGATTTTCTAATGGGGGATTTTCCTTGGTCAAACCCCTAGTTTGATAATTAAACCTTGATAGAAACAATGAATCATGAATGTAAATAGGAATGTAAACCATAATCTTAAGTGTGTCTAAGATTAGGAAATCTAAAATGCAGTTAAACCCTATTCTAATATACTAGAATGTGATGCATGAATGAAACATGAAGATGAATGACTCACTTTGAGAGATCTCTAATCACCCCAAATGAGCCCTAATAATGCTTGTACCTTCCTTAGACTGAATGTAGAATGATAATGGAGGATGAAATCACTTAGTAAACAAGTCATTAGGCTTGGCTTGATGGCTAGTTGCATCTCGCCAGCCTATAATCCATCATGATTCACCATAGGAAACAATGATCAACCTTTGAAAATGCTAGATCTTGAATGAAATTGAGCTTCAAGATCTACAAAAACACTTTGATGTTGCTCCAAGAATTCAAATTTTCTTGCTCTTGAAACTTGAATGCTCTTGTGAAAGAATTCTTGAAGAATTTTTAATACTTGGATCTTGAAATTGCTCTTAAAAATGCTTGCTTAGAGGAAATAATGACTTAGAAGCTTGCTTTTATAGGAATTTACACCGAATTTACCATTATTTAGATCTGAAAAGCCAACATCAACCAAAAATTTGAATTAAAAAGTTGAATTTCCCATTCAAACACTAGAAAAGCCCCAAATGGGACTCATAAGCCACCTTTGGTGTATGGGTCCCACCTAGGGGGACTCATAGGCCCAAGGTGGCATATGAGTCCCACCCTAGATTTTTGGGGTGGGTTATTAGAAATTTAAGTTCTTTTGATGATTTTATCAGGTTTTTAGTTGAAATAAGCCTCAAGATCCAAAATAAAGGGTCTTAGGGGCCTATTAATGATGACTTCAAGGGGTCTTTAATGAGAGGGTGCTAAAATAGGTCCAAATTAAGTGTGAAATGGCACTATTTTCAAGAGTGCACAATTTTCTACACTATAAATCCTTACAACTACATCCTCTTTTACTAAACGATCTCACAATCAAGGGATGAATGGAAATTAGGTATAGTGATGTTTAGAAATGTGTCTATGATCTCTTTCTCTTGTGCAATAATATCTTCCCAAGGGGGGGGTAGGAGAAGGACAATCAAGACTTTCATGATTCTCAATGATTGCATCTTCTTTCACCAAGATACCTTTGTCACTAAAATCAGAGGTATTGAGAGAAGAAAAAATATGATCGACATTGTTATCTATCCTTGTATCATCTTCTATCACATCATTCCCACAAGTATTAGAGATAAGAGGGGGTGTAGGTTTAAAGAAAGCGTCAATATTTTCATTCTCTTGCACTAAGAGACTCTCATAAATTGGAAATGTATTGAATGAATGACTTAAAATGCAATGTAAAGACCTAGAATGAAATGTGTAAATGAAACTTTTAGATTCTTAAAAAGGTAATTTGTTGATTACACTATGAAATAATCTGAAAATGAAATATTGTAAATGAAAATTTGCAATTAAGCAATGCATGAAATGAACTGAACTAGGCTAGATCTAATGAAATGCATGTAACAGAAACTCATCCAACTGAAACAACTATCAAATGACAACAAACAAAAGTAAAAAAATGATGTTTTTAATGTTGTAAAAGTTAGTTTTAGGGTTGATCTAGGACTAATTCACCCAAAGAGTTGTATGAGTCCCAGTTAGGGTTTTTGGAAGGGTCAAATGCTAAAAAATACTCAACACAAAATTCCCAAAAAGTAGGCAAAACAACTTGTACTAGGAATAAATCACCTAGAGGTACATATGAGTCTCAAATTAGGGTTTTTGCACTAATTTCAAAAAAATTTGAGATGTTTCTAAGTTTTCTAACTTGTATGTTGTGTTCACTATTTGTAATTTTATAATTTCAATGAAATTGAATGATCTAAGATGTAAAAATGCAACCTATATGCACTTTCACTAATACAAAGTTTTGAATCCCTAGATGCAAATTAACTAATGCAAGACCTAATGCAAAGTTAATGTAAGCTAGATCTAGGACTATGATGCACTCCAAATGAAAAAAATGTGTTATAAAGGCTAGGTTCACTAAAATTAAATAATAGAAATAGGTCGCCCCACTTTTTAGGAGATGGAACACTAGGATTAGGGCCTATTTCACTTACTTTCACTCAAGGAAACCCTAGAGATCTCAATCCAAGAATGGAATAAGGGAAAGAGATCCACTAAAGGTTGTCCTAGGGGTGTGATTAAAGACTAAAAGAGGATTCATTGCCAAGCTAGGGCTTGGAAAGATAAGAAACATGCAAAACCTAATGATATAAAAAACTTAAGTAAATAACTTAGAAATGAGTCCAAATTGGAACAATAAACTAGAAAAGTACATAGGTGCACCTGGAAACTTGAAGTGGCTTGGATGAGGATCTAAATTCCTAAAAATGTTAATTTTAAGGCACACTGGGACTCATACACCAATATGGGTGATTTAGCCCTAGTCTAGGGTTTCGAGCCAAAACCAAAATCTGGAACTGTTGAATCAAGATCTACAGAAGGTCAAAAATAGGTGTACTGGGACTCATATGCCATAAGTGTCATATTAGTCTAGTTTTGTTATGAAGTGTCCTCAGAGTAGAATTCTAAAGTGAAACTTTGTGAGCCTCTGAAGATAGATCAAATAAGCACTTTCCCACTGATTTCATGTAAATAGGTTGGATATCTTTCTCTAGATCTAAGTTTCCATGAACCTTGACAACTTTTAATGACAACTTCGAATACTTTTGCAACTTTATCATTTTATTACTTTTGAGAGCTTCAAATCCACTTTTTATTCAACCTATAAACTTGTAATCACACAAAGAGATAGAAAAACTTGTTGATTAATAGGAAATAGGGGTTTGCCTTGGTCAAACCCCATTTACGTAATTAAACCCTGTGATGAAACAATGAAACATGAACATGAAACATGAAATAATGATACCTTGGATGATGTCTTGTAATGTAGATTTGTAATCTAATATGAAATGGCCATGAAGAATGTAGATCTTGATCTTGAATTGGATGTGGAAGAATGCTTAACTTGGATCTTGAGTATTACATCACAACACTAGCTCAACAACATGCTTGATGCATTATGCCTTTGACATGATGATGGATCTTGAATTGTTGCAACAAATGATGGAGAAATTTTCCATTGAATGCCTTAGAAATGCTCTTGAATACTCTATGATTCTCTTGTGAACTCTTGTAATCACAAAATTCCTAGTAGGAATGCTCTCTTGAAAGTCTTAAGTGAAAATGAGTGAAATAAACTTGTATTTATACTTATTTATGCCGAATTTTCTAAAATTACAACACTACAAGCTGATATTAGATCTAGGAAGATAAAATCCTGCCAAGAATTTAAATTTAATTTAGGTTTAATCCACATGGGACTCATATGCTAGTTGTGGCATATGAGTCCCATTAGGCTAGGATTTGGGACACATTTTTCAAGAAATGCTTAGATTGATGTGAAATCAAGATCGAGGTGCTGAAACTTAGGTGGGACTCATATGCCCAAGGTGGCGTATGAGTCCCAAATCACTAAATGGGTAAAAGCACAAAGATGATTCCATGAAACGTGGAAGTTTTTCCCTTAGGAAAAAATTCAAAATTGGCATGAAGAAAATAGGATCTCACTTTTTAATAAATGGGATCCGATTTAGGTTTGGGATTCCAAGCCAAAAATCTAAATGGGATCTTGTTTACTAATGGGTTCTGAATTGGCCTTCGACAAATGAATCTCGCTTTTAAAAAAATGAGATCCCACTTTTTACAAAACGAGATCTTGCATTTTACAAAACAAGACCCCACTTTTAACAAAATGGGATCCCTCTTTTTACAAAATAGGATCATGTTTTGTAATGGTATTTATTTTTAAAAAAACAATGAAACAATATTCATTTTCACTGTGAACGGTATCTTGATTGAGGAAAAAAAACAACGACCTCTAGGTACACCCCCCACCCTGATGAAGTACACAACTGTTGCTCATAAACATAATGCAACAAAATATTTGTTGCAAAAAATACAATTTATAGAACCAAAGAAAATGCAAACATATTCAAATTTTTTCTATTGTATTCAATCAACTTGAGACATTTACATCATTTTCTTAATACATAAAAGATTCAAATCTGCTCAATAGGCTCTTCCTGTAGCTTCCTTTCACTACCCCAAAAACTCTTCATAACTTTCCTCCAAAATCTCTACACATTACTCTTAAACTCACGATGTCCTCTTCTTCTCTTTGTCTCAGCTTCTAAAACCTGTCACATTTTGTCTACCCATGCTCTCTCATTTTTCATAATCTCCTCAAATGATTTTTGGGTTTGGTGCACCTCATTCCAGATTTCTAAATTGTTTTGAAATTCTTGATTTCGATCTCGTATGATAAAGTTATGTCATTTTTATTGAAACTGGGTCTCACAGTCATGACCCAGCCAAACTTCCTCTCCCCCAAAATTCCAGTCAAACCCCTACCTCCTCCATTATGGGTGTGGGATTCATGCATTCAAACCCTTAATTATTATTTCCTCACAATTTCCCCCCCTCAATATGAAATTTAAACGAAATTAACTTATTCCAAAAATAAAAAATACTTCCACAAAATTAACCTCTTTTTAATTGACATAGGATTGCAAATTTTCCATGGATGCTCTTGCATCAGACACCCATGGTAAAAATAAATGTTTCATGATTTTCATTTAGAAAAATTTGTAGACCTTATGTCTATATTGGACCCACCTCATTGCCTTGTCCACTGAAACATTTCTATGCACCACTTTCCAGAAACTCACAACATTACCATGCTTCATCCTTCTTCTACTACCCATCATGTAATTCAAAGCATCAAATCTATTGTCCCACCAATATACTTCATCAAAATCAGAACTAGAAATTAAAATTATACCTTCTCCTTCATCAAAACAAATGTATTTATTTTCCTCATTTTTTGTTCCACCTTTTCCACCTCCTTCCATTATGTCTCCTTCATGAAATTCCACTATGTCTATGCCTTCTGAAAGACATGATATTGCTGCAACTTATTTTCTGTCACTCAAAATAGTGTTATTACTATCATCAAAAGACTTAATTTCATCATTAGATGACAAGGAATCATGACCACTAATCAAAACATTTTCACCTCCATTGTTCTAAAACAAATATTCATCAAAAAACTCTTCATTAACCTTCACATTTAACTCTTCCAATTCAAATTTATCAAAAGAAAATTTTGTTGCAACTAACTTATCTACTCCTTCACTCTCTTTCTCATCAACGGAAACAATAAAATCAGATTTTACCTTACCCTCTATAGCTACCTTCTTTCCACTTGAGATATTTGATTTAATCCGAGTCAACAATTCACCTTTCTCATCTTCTTCATGGTTAGTGTCAACAAAGCTAACATATTCATGATCCATACCATCTACAAGTATGATTTCATAAACCAAACAAGACCTAGCATTGTTGCGAACCTTACCCATTTCTTCTTTCAATGGCTTCAATTTGTGTTTCACTCCATCCTTCATCAATGTGTACGTGTTGGCATAACCATCGTGCATTGCCTTCCTGTCAAATTGCCAAGGTCTTCCTAGAAGAATATGACAAGAATCCATTGGGAGAATATCACACAAAACTTCATCATAATAGCCTCCTATCTTAAATTTCACCTCACATTGTTCACTGATCAAAAGCTTCTTGTCATCTTGTACCCATGCTATCTGATATGGATTGAGGTGCTTCTTCCTTTCTAGCTGCAATTTTCTTACCATTTCATTAGAAAAAAGATTTTTTGTGCTTCCACTATCAATAATGACATTACATGACCTTCCTTCACACTTGCATCTTGTCCTAAACAAACTTCCCCTTGGAATGGATTTATCATATTCATTTAACAGTGTTCTCCTAGCCATTAAAGTTTCACCATCTTCTGCTTCTTCGGAATGTGATGATCCTGCATCTTCTCTATTCACATTTGGTGCCCTATTCTGATTTTCAGTCCTTCTTCTTGGTCTTCCCTCTTCATGAGGACACTCATATGATTTGTGACCCTCATCTCCACACTTGAAACAAGTTAATTTATAGTTTCCTCTATTAAATCCTCTACTTGATCTTCCTCTTCCTTTGAAAATTTGATCAACCTCTGATTTGAACTCTCCCCTCTTTCTTCCATTCTTCCCTTAGTGTCTCCAATCTGGTCCTTGTACTGCTGCAAATTATTTTTACCCTTTCCTCTTTGCTTATTTTCAAACCTCCTATTCATTCTTTCTTCTATTTTTAATGATATTTGATAAGCATCCTCCATTGTCACAACTCTAACAAGTGTCATTTATTCCTGAATGCTCAGTCGCAACCCATTTATGTATCTTGCAACCTTCTCTTTGGGCACCTCAGAATATCTAGTTCTAATAAGAATTATATGGAACTTTTCTGTATATTCTTTCACACTCTTGTTGCCCTGTCTCAAACCTTGCATTTTCTTGAGCAAGTCCAATTCATAATCCACAAGAATAAATTGTGTTTTAATTTTCTCCACCATTTTATCCCATCTATTAATATTCTCTTTTCCTTTTCTTCCTCTTTCCAACTAAATTTCTCTCCACCAGATTAAAGCATGTCCCTTCAATTTTGTCTTGGAAAACCGTACTCGGTCTAGGTCTCCAAGTTCCTCAAATTCAAAATAATCTTCCATATCATTTATCTAGTCTATCAGTTCTTCTGGATTCAAACTCCCATTAAAGGTAGGAACATCAATACTTGGTTTTTTTCCCATTTTTGTTAAAACCCTTAACAATGGATCTCTTGCAACTGTTGCAACTTCCTCTCTTTGTTTAGTATCCAAACTAGCATTCTTTGTGCTTTCACCTTCTTCATCACTCATTAGGTCTCTCATTCTTGCAAATCCTCTCCATATATCATTTTGAAATGTTTCAACCTACCTTCTCAAAACTCTAAAATCATCATTCTTGACAAAATTATCTCCTATACCTCTTCTTCTACCTCTCCCATCCATTTTTTCAATACCCACAACAAAATCCCGGTGCAACAACCTCTCTTTGGAAGTCTATTACACACTCAAGATCTTGCTGCTCTGATACCACTTATGAACTACACAACTATCACTCATAAACATAATGCAAAAAAATATTTTTTGCAAAAAATACAATTTATAGAACCAAAGAAAATGCAAACATATTCATTTTTTTTCTATTGCATTCAATCAACTTGAGAAATTTACATCATTTTCTCAATACATAAAAGATTCAAATCTACTCAGCAGGCCCTTCCTATAGCTTCCTTTCACTACCCCAAAAACTCTTCATACCTTTCCTCCAAAATCTTTGCACATTACTCTTAAACTCACACTATCCTCTTCTCTTCATCTCAGCCTCTAAAACATATCACATTTTGTCTACCCATGCTCTCTCATTTTTTAGAATCTACTCAAATGATTTATGGGTTTTGTGCATCTCCTTTCTAGCTTTTGAGATCATTTTGAAATAATTGATTTTGATCTTGTATGAGAAAGTTATGCCATTTTTACTGAAACTAGGTCTCATAGTCACGACCTAGCCAAACTTCCTCTACCCCAAAATGCCAGTCAAATCCCTGCCGCCTCCATTCTGGGTGTGGGATTCATGCATTCAGACCCTTAATTATTCTTTCCTCACAATTTCCCCCCCTCAACATGAAATTCAAACCAAATTAACTTATTCCAAAATTCAAAAATACTTCCACAAAATTAACCTCTTTTTAATTGACACGGGATTGCCAATTTACCATGGATGCTCTTGCATCACACCCCAATTTTTTGCATTTCTCAAAAAAAATTAAAATTGAATATAAAGATAGATTTTAGTATGTATTTTTTCAATTTGTTAAGAGTTTTATGTGTTCTGATTTACCTGTGATAAAAGAAATGGGGTTTTGTAGAAGAAGAAGAAAACATGAAATGAAACCCTTAGATATTGAATAGAAACGAAAAAATTAGCTTTTGAAACCCTGAATTGTTCAATCAAACAAAAAAATTACATTTGAAAACCCTGGTTTCAAGCTTGAATATTTCATAATGGAAAAATTCATTTGCATTGCTTAAATGTTTGAAATTTCATTTGCATTGTATGGAGACAAGTATGTAGGCATGCCTATGAAAGAAATTATTTGATAGATTTAGCTTGATACATAGTAAATTAGGGTCCTTGATATTGACAATGAAATAGGATCTAATAAATATTATACATTTATCAGGTATAAAATATTTCATTTCAAGTAAACAATTTTCAAATTTCAGAATTGCCTCATTTTCTATTTCTTGTTGTTTGAATATCGATTGCATAAGAGGGCCCAATTTTTTTTGGAGATTGGTGGTGTTTGGAAACTAGGCAGAAAGGCATTTCTTTTTTGAATCCCAAAATCACTTTCTAGGTTGGGAGGCTTGATTTCCTTGTGTGAGGCATTTTTGTACATCTATAAGGTCATGGCACTGTGTGAAATCAATGGTTTGAGAGGAGCGATTTTGTAATAGCAATCACAGTTTTCAATTCCTTCCGATGATTTGAGGTTGACATGTTTTTATGATGGAAGAGAGGCATTTTTTTTGCCAAAAATAAGGAATGATTCTTTGGAAAAATTGACATCGCCTATTGGGAAATTTCGTTGTTGGGTGTGATATATTCCTAGCACATCATATTTTATCTGGTTGGAGACCCATTTTCTTTCCACCATAGTGATTCATTTGAAAGCGACAGAGGTTTCTTGTGGCCACAATTTTTGAGGTGGGAGGCTCGATCTCCAAAGAAGATGCATTTATTTTTTGAAGTGATCTATGGTGTGTGGTACCTGTAATTTCTCATCCCAACCAACAAATTCCCTTGGCATGATTTGCATTTTTTTGTAGAGAGGAGGCTTGGCACTTTATCTGGCCATGCATTTTTAATCAAACATTATACTTTTAAAGTTTTCAACATAAATATTTCATTTTAGGTATTTTGTGCAATCGAGAGGAAGTAGGCCCATGTTCTTTTGAAGTTGTTTCTGGAAGCATTATCCCACATTGACAGCGTGTTGTCTTTTTTGCTATTTAAATAGCCTCTTGCTCCCTTTATTTGGTGTGAGCAATTCTCACAGGTTATGAAGAGGTTATATTTTGTGTGGTGATTGGTGCTTGTGCACTTGATGGAGTTGCTTTCTTTCAACATGAAGATCAAGCAATGGGCTACATCAAATTTTCTAACAAATCAGGTTTAATTCTTTTTTGGAAGTTTTTATACTTGTGAAATCACTATCTTTGAAATTTTGAAGAATTCTTAAGATGGTTTCTTTGGAGAAAGGGAACTTTAGGCAATGGAGTGATTTTTTTCTCACCCATCTTAGTGAGGAGAATATATTTCCATATTTGTATAATGAAGTTCCTATTCCAAACACACGTAGTAGGTATAAGATTTGGAAAGGATTTAGGGCTAGAGTCTATGGAGTTATTTTTTAGCATATCCATGACAAGGACCTTTTGGATTCACTTTGTCATTTTGAGAGCCCTTATGTTCTTTGGACTTGTACCTTCGAGAATCATATGGAGATTGTGATACTCTACCATTCTCTTGATGACCCTCCTTCCAATGCTAGTTTGTCTCTTTGTTCTTCAGAGAAGATAAAACATGCTTGTGATCCTTTGGAGGTTGTTGAGACTTAAAATGAGGTTGTGATTGCTTAGAGGTTCCTGACTCTTTGTCAAAGATAGTTGATCCAACTTCATTAAGTACTTCCATCATTTCTGAACAACAAGATTATGATTGTCTTCCTGATTGGGATTCCTATTTGTTGGACATTAGTTCCTTGTTTGTGGAGTCTCACATTTTAAATTTGGACATATTTGAGGGGTTATCTCTCCTCTTTGATGATAATTACTACACAACTATTGTCAAACCATCTTTGTCTTTGAATGTTGTTTAGAGTCAGTTTCCAGTGGTACCTTGTTTATCACCTCCTATTGTGATTGGGCATGTTCCTGATTGGTTCGTGGAATCATCTTCCAAGGCCTTGGAAGCACATGAGTGAATTTCAGAGACATCATCATATATTTTCATGATTCTTTCTTTCAATTCCTACCCATAATGGGAAGCATTCATGCATTTGTACTTGGTTTTGTTTCTTCCAAAAGGGAGACATGTTTGTCGACATTGAGTCATGTTTTAGCTTTAGGAACTTACCATTTTTGTAGGTGCTTACACATTATGTGGGGGATACATGGTCTCTCTCTTTCCCTCTTATGGGGGGTCATTGATTGTATATACATGATGTATGTAGTCAGTGGGGGGTGTGATTGAGTCCTCCATCCATGCATCATTTTTTGTTTTCTTTTCTCTCTTTTGGAGAGAGGTTTTCTCCCACAAGGTTTTTCTCCTTTTCTCTGGTTGTGAGAGATGTAAATGGGTACTTAACAAGGTTGTGTAGCTGGGATCCAAATTGCATTTTTTATTTTTTGCATCTTCATTCTCCCTAATTTTGCACTTAAGTGGGGGTGTTAGTGTATTAAGTTTAACTTAGGTTAATCTCTTGGGTAGTTTTATTTCCTGTATCAAGAAGTTTTATGCCCATTGCTTTTTTCTTGCCTTTAAAATGATGTGCCATTATGTAATTTAAGCATCTCAATCTATTCACTCTTTTTTGGTGAAATAGAATATTGGCTTCTCTTGTATCTGTGAAGGCCTTTTGTTGTAGATGGTGCTCCTGGGAGGTGGATGACACCAACACACCCCACCCCATTTTTTGAAATTTTTAATACAAAGATAGATTTTAGTATGTATTTTTTCAATTTATTGGAGTTTTATGCATTTTTATTTACCTGTAATAAAAGAAATAGGGTTTTGTAGAAGAAGAATAATAAGAAAACATGAAATGAAACCCTCACATATTGAATAGAAATTAAAAAAATCAACCTTAAATTGCAACCTAAGAAAAAAAATAGCTTTTAAAACCCTGAATTGTTGAATCAAACAAAAAAAATGCATTTGAAAACCCTAAATTGAAATCAAACAAAAAAATATTGCTTTGAAAACCCTAAATTGAAATGAAATTAAAAATTACATTTGAAAACCCCGATTGCTTTTGAAACCCTAAATTGAAATCAAATTAAAATAATTGCATTTGAAAACCCTAAATTGAAATCAAACAAAAAATTTACATTGAAAACCCTAATTGCTTCTTGAAACCCTAAATTGAATTCAAACAAAAAAAATTGCATTTAAAAACCCTAAATTGAAATCAAACAAAAAAAATTGCATTTGAAAACCTCGATTTCAAGCTTGAATATTTGATAACGGAAAAATATTATTTGGAATGATTAAATGTTTTAAATTTCATTTGCATTGTATGGAGACAAGTATCCAAGCATGCCTATGGAAGAAATTATTTGATAGATTTAGGCTGATACATAGTAAATTAGGGTCCTTGATATTGACAATGAAATAGGATTTGATAAATATTATAATTTTAAATGTGTATTTATTAAGTTAGAGACATGTCAAGAGACACAACCAATTAAATGAACTATGAACATATATATAATTAGATTAGAAAATAATATGATAAACCTTACTTGTGGGACTAGTGGGTTGTTAGAATTGATATAAATTATGTGTTACTATTATGGATTATGCTCAATTAATTTATGTATTTATTACCACATGATAAATTAATGGATCAAAATGTATGCATAATTTATGATGGTTTTGTTACCTAATTTTTGGTTACAACTCAATCAAGTAGAGCTAGAGTAAGTATTTGTAGCTAAAAAGGAAAAGGCATATACATTTTTTTGTTAAAGTTTTGTCATTACACAAAATATGTTTTCAAATGAAGTTTAGTTTTATTATACAAATTTTCTTTACAACAAAAAATTACACAAGTTTGCATAGTATTGTTGTCTCTATTCATTTTACAATGAAATATGATGTCCCACACAAGCTGTGGGAGTAACTGAGAAATACATGATGAAATGAAATATAAAGAGTAAACTATACAATTGAAGAAGTAATGAACATGAAAGGAAATTTGATTTGTCATTGCCTAAATGACGAATCACGAAGTTGTTAGTTTTGTCTTCAGTTTCAGTTGCTCTAGCTCCAACTCCTTCCATTGTCACTCCAGAAGAAATTGCAAGGGATGAATGTATTCTTTACTAGATTTATTTCTTTGATTCTTCTCTTGATTTTTTTTATTGTGTTCTTTCTTTATTTTTTTCATTCTTTGATTTCCTTCCTTTCCATTTATAATTTGTGTCTCCTTTCATTACTGTCTTGCCTTTATTTGTTACAATTTATGTTGTATTTTTTTGTTTTACTTATTGGTGGTGTCTCCATGTCTTGGGGGTTCTAATTGTTTTCCTTTGTGTTTTTAATCTTAATTTGTCTTTTCTAATTCATTTTTATTTTTGTTTCTTGTTAGGTTTCTCATAAAAAATTTGTTATTCATTTATTGATATTTATTATTTTATGTTCTTTTTCAAATTTTATTTTTTCTTTTGTCTCATTTGTCTCATTTTTCTACTTTCTTGTATTTTTGTTCTCTTTTATATCTACTCTTATGCTTGTGTTCTTTTTGGCTTTAATTTTCCTCTCATTTTTTATTTCTTCCTAAATTTCTTTGTTCCTTTCTTTAATTCAAGGGTCCTTTTGGTCCTCTTGTTTAATTATTTAGTTGTTTTTCTTGGTCTTCTCATCATAATTCTTCTTTACATTTTTCTCTTTTTCTCTTTCTCCTCCCTTTGAATTTTTCATATTTTTGGATTTTGTGCCTCAAAACCCTCCCATACCACCCTCTCCCCTATTTCTATCCAAGTTTACTATCTAATTTTCGTTTCTCTCTCTATCTGCTAATCATCCTGATGATGGATCATGGAGTTTGATCTGAAACGTTAATGATGAAAAATAAAATAAAAATTGCACACAATTTTATCCATAAATCTTGATTACTAATGAATTTATTATGTTAGAGCTTGGGACCAAATTTCTCTTCATATGCATACATCAACAAATATATAATCTAGTCCTATAAATATTTTGATCAGATATGCAGATTTCACAAACATTCAGGAGCAGAACACTTAATGCATCATTGGAAGCTTTCAACTTCATTATTTTGCTAATTATTTGTTCACTATCCAGGTATAGGTTTATTTGATATTCCATATTTTCATGGTTTGACATCACATAATGTGGATAAAATGGGCTCCCACAAGGGTTGAGCCCAACATGTTGCTCTCCTAGATTTTTAGAGGGCATATGAAGTATATTTTAATCAATGGAAGTGACTCCAATCATGGTGGTCACTACAAGTTTCTAAATAGGAATATCATCTAGATCAATGAATAAATTATGCTCAGAAAGCAACATATCATCAAAGGAGCATGGTCATGTATAAAATAAGGCACAAATAATGTTGGGATAGTATGTAGAATCATATTCATAATTAACTCAATCCACTCATCAACCATGAAAGGCCTGAATATGCATTGGGGCAGATGGTGATCCAAGAAATAAGTTTCCTAAATGTTAAGAGCAAGTGAAAATTGTCAATAGTAGTTTGTTTTTCTCATTCATGCAACTAGGAAAACACAATGCTATAGTATGCAGCAAGAAATCATTAAATGTAGGCATAATCACTATGTATCAAGCAATGTTCATGACATGTTTGCAAGATAGTGTTAGCATTGCATATACATATTGGTACTAGATCAAAGCAACAAAGGCTTTTAAGCAAATGCAAAGTGATAAGGAGATCCTTAATTGTGAATTTTACTATCTTGTTGTTGTTACATGGGTGATTTCAAGATGCATTACATCTATGATAAAAGACATCATTGATCAAGGTAATCAAGGGATAGTGAGTTTCTTGAAAGAAAAAACACATAGGTATCATGAAAGTGAAGATAGGTGCATTTTTGCTCTTCAAATATAAACATACTGGAGTATTAAGTAAACACCCAAAATAGTGAATGAATTATTGACACTGTGTTCATTGTTTCATATGTGATATATTTGTGTGTAAGATTTTACAAAGTTTTTCAAGGATGACAGTGGACTTAATTGGGAGACTCTGATAGAAAATATATAGTAGGTAGACAGTGTGTATGCATTTTATATGCATTGAAAGACATTGTAAGAGAAAGCAGGTGTTACAGTGAGGGTTTATCCTTTTCTCATTTTCCCGAAGGTAGAGTAAAGGTTTTGTGAAAGAGTGCAAACCCAAAATAGAGTGTTAGAAACCCATAATAGTGAATTCATATATGGTGGCCCAGAATAATGAATGGAAGGGTTTCCTCTCTATCAAATCAAACCCCCAATATACCTATCAGTGATAGAAAAGGAAAATGTAAAAATGTTGAAACCCTCAAGAGAACCAATGGATAAAATGAGTGAAGTTTAATGGGATGAGCCGTGAACAAAAGGTAAGTACCAAGGGTGAAACAATAAAACCCTCAACCAATACAATGAAATGGAGAAACCCGCAAGAGATTGAGAGGCCGTAGACATAAAATACAAGGAGGACTTCTTTATTTGCAAAAAAATACAAACCCAAAATGGAGAAATCTTTGGAATTTACAATAAGGAGAAAGAAATCACTTTTAATGGAACCACGACCTGCAAAGTAAAAAAAACCTTGAATACACAAAGAATTAAAAGAACACATAATGAAAACGGTAGATTTGTTTGCAAAGGCCAAGAGTCAAGGGTTTTCTTAAACCTTTCTTTCCACAATACGAAAGGAAATTTTAATGTTTTCAACAAAGCATAGAGCTAAGTACTTAAAGATAATAAAGAAGTTGTGAGCAAGATCTTTTTGGTCATCTCTTTCAGTGAGACTTTGGAAAATCACAACATTTTTATGTAGAAAAGAGCTTACCCATGCGCACAACAGTACTAAATCTTTGCACAGAGGCCTCCAAAATATCCAAAAAATGAAACCCTCATCGGCATGAAGAGGGACAACAACAGTCAGGAATGAAATGAAAGTGCAAAATGAGGCCGAGTTTCTCTTTTAGGATTTCCATATGCCCTATGTTTGGTCAACCCCAAGGGGGAATTTTTCACTCTTATTTAACATTTTGCATGATGATTAATACCTTTGCTAAAGTATTGAGTTACCTTTGTAACCTTTTGCATGATTTTCAAACATAAGGTCAAATTCCCCTTATATTTTTGCACAGGTTTGAAAAAAATAGAAATGTAAAGAAGTAATAAAGTAATGGTTTATAAATTACTTTATTATTTGTCATGAAAATTAAAAAGTTGAAAAAATCCACAAAACCTAGTAAAGTAACTCATCATTGATTACTTTATTATTTGTTCAAATTGATTACCTTTATCCCAAAATCATGTGAAAATAGAAGAGGATGTGGAACTAAAGCTTTGCACATGCATTTGGGCCTGATTTTTAGTTAGATGATTGATTTTTAAGCCCATTTGGGTCAAACTATTTCTAAGGGGGAGTTTCAAGTTGTTTTTGCTCAATTTACATAAGTTTTGACTCCTCTTTTTAGGGTTTTTCTCTTTTTCTCGTGCGAGAGATTCTTGGAGATATTTTTACTTGCAGTTAACTACAAGTGCCACCTCTTGGTACCTAGAGAATATTTTTTGTATATAGGAGAAAAGATAGGTTTTTTCTCAGTTTTGGCTTATCTTTTCTCTTGAACATTGCAAATATTGAAAAGTTCTTGTAACTCAATTTACAGATTTATACAAAGCAACAGGTTACAAGTCAATTATTATTATCATTTATGCAGTATTTTGCTGCTATTTTTGTTCAAGATTTATCAATTTTACCTTCTCAGATTAATGTGAAGTGTCTTTATGAATGATTTTGATGAATTTAATCTGTTTTCATCACTGAAACCTCTAGTTTTATCTCATTCATTACTATACATGCACAAAATAAATTTTCCCATAATAGGTCTAGGGTTGTGCTTGCGTTTATTCTGTCTCCCAAGTTGTGAAACATAGTTTTCCTTCTAAAAATATGGATTATTAAGACTTATTTAGAAACATCATTGTAATCAAATTGCACTTTCTTGAGCTTTGTGAATAGATATTTTTGAAAAAATAGTTGTGAATCAGTTTGCATTTTCATAGTCATCAAGGTGCATCACCATCCTTTTAAGTTCAGTTTTTTTCCATTCATTTACATCTTTCTAACCCTTTTCCTGTATAATCATTATTTTCCTTAGAAAATAAAAAGAGGAACCAACCCATAATTTGGAGGTATATCTTTGTGATATGGTACTCACAACCTGAAGATATTCCAATTTTTTGACAGGATTAGTCAAAAAAACAAAGGAAGCATTAAGAAAGCCTGAGATTCACCAAGCTCAGATGAAAGGACCTTTGACAGAAAAGCAGTGCCAAGAATGTTCAATGAAGGTGATCTGGTGTTTAAATGGGATGAACTTAAAATCAGTCCCAATAAGCATACCAAGTTTGATGTCATGTGGGATGGCCCTTATGTGATCACTAAATGCAAATAGCATAATTATTTTTAACTTTCAAAGCTAAATGGAGAGGTGTTGCCTATCCTAATGAATGGGATTCACCTCAAGCAGTGTTATTGAAGATCAAAAGTTGTTGTTGTACATAGTTAAATAGAAGTTTTATGTTAATAAGTGCTCTAGGCACATTTATTTTTAGTAGAATTTTGTTTTCCAATAAGTGAAGATGCACATGTTTGTTGGTTCTTTCCTAAATAAATCCATGGTAGTTGTTTTGATTTTTTGATTTTTTTGTTGTTCATGTTTCAAACAACTGAGTTATTGAGGTTTTTTGAGTCAAGAGGACAAGGAATGACTCCTACACCCAATGGATATGGAAGGCTACTGATCCTATTTTCTTAGCACATAAACACCACTAAGATGTCACCAAAATGTTACCTAATTTTTGCTTAGAATTGGCTATGGATGCCAAGATCTATGGACCAAATGGAAAGCACAAAGAAGAGAGAAAATAATATGACAAGAATAAACTGTATTCAATGTTAATAATAATGGAATTGCTTCAATGTGTACAAATGTAGTAGAGACCCCTTGGTTATATAGCCAAGGTGAGAACATAGGAGTGCATAAGATTATGACAAGTGTCGTAATCTTATGACATGAGACAACAATGAAAATCTATCACTCCACCTAAAGTGGAAAGTGATAATGTGATAACCACCACAAATAGTGGATCTCCCACAAAAGGTGGAACCCTAATCACATGATATGTCCATGAAAGGTGGAGGTGATAAAGTAATAAGAAGATAAGTACACCAAAGGTGGAAATTCTCCAAACCCTCCTATGTGGTCCCTAAGTAAACTTAACTAAGGTGTAATTATGACCTATGACAAGGTACAAAACATTTAATTACACCAACACCCCCCCTTAAGTGCAACTTAGGGAGAATGTACACAAATGCAAACAATGCAAGATGGGTCCTGGCAACTAGGCCATATTAGGTACCCATGTACAAATGCAATGCAATGCAATCTCTCACAAACAAAGAAAAGGAGAAAACCCAGTGGGACAAAAATCCTCCCCAAAAGAGAGATAAAATACAATATAGAAATTCTCTCAATGATGCATGAGAAGGTAAAAACCCCATGTGAGGAAAAAGACCCCTCCATAAGAGAGAAGTAGAAGAGAGACAAGGCAGCCCCCCCTCAATGTTGAGTCTCCTGCAATGATGGTAGAAGCTTGAAATTGAATGCTGAAGATGATCCAATCTCGTCGAACAACATTCCTCCCCTTAGGAAGAAACAAAACCAAGAATGTATGCAAGATGAATGATGTCGTTGAATGATGCTCAAGTATCTCCATGTCGATGTCAAAAGCTGACACACTCCAAACTGGCGTTCTAGGCCACACTGCTAAAGAGTACAATCCAACATCTAGTAGAGAAGAATGTAGAACATGATCCAAAGATAAAGATATCCCCTCTAAAGACAAAGAAGCCTCCCCCAAATGTTGTCCAAAAGTATCCACACTCATGTCAAACTGCAAAGAATGATCATGTAGAGAATGAACAAGAGGGTCAGAGTGTTCCCTCGCAACAACTGAAGAAGGAGCATCTTCATCAAAGAGAAGATGAATGTCATCAATGATGTCCCCCAAATCTGCAAGATGAGACTCCACAAACACGTCCGAAATACCTATCAAGAAGCCATCCAAAGTAGCCATATCTGGAAGACAATGTATGTCCTATTGCACTAAATCACAAGGAACCCAAACTGTGGAATCACAAGCATCATCAACTACAACAGTAGATGGAGGAAATGAAATGCATGGCTCAAGTATTGGATCTGATGTGATAACTCCCAAGTTCAAGTAGCCAAAGGTCTCCTCTGAATCATTGTTCACACTAGAAGTGTGATCAACAGTCGAAGGAACAATGTCACCATCAGAAGCAAAATCTGCAAAGGTATACAACTGAGATGAATGATCAACCACCCCAGTAGCAATGATCTCTCTACTCTCCAAGTCTCGAATGATGACTAAATCAGGTGTGAACTCCACAGTTCTCCCATCTCCACCATGTGTAATCTGATATTTGGAAAGAAGATTATTTGTCAAATGAGGAACACACAAAACATCCTGGAAAGTGTTGTCCCCAAAACTAATAGATCCCTTCCCTATTACACTCATATATGTATTGTTTCCCATCAAGATAGGAGATATAGAAAAAGGCTGAAATGAGGAGAATATAGACTACGAAGATGCCATATGATGTGATGCTCCTGAATCTAGAAGCCATCTACCTGATCCTGGACTTGAATAAGCACAAAGAGCTTGACCTTTATATCCTAATGTAGATGCTTGACCTTTGCCCTTAGACTGTTTTGAAGAAGAAGGAGAAGAAGGTGATTCAGACATTCTAGAAGGCAAATCAATTTGATTCTTTTTGAGAAGATTCATCAACTTATCAATGTCCTTCTTATAAAATAGTGTTCTTCATGTCCATCCTTCTTGCAATATGCACAAAAATGCCTCTCTTTCTTAGATGATTCCCCTTTGAAAGAGGATTTTTTCTTTGTTTGATTTGAATGTGGATTATTCTTTGCTTTCTTATGTTTCTTATTTGATTCTGATTCCTTCACTTGATTAACCAACAATGCCTGAGATTTAGTAGTCTTGATGAAAGCCATTGAGATAAGCTTTTGTTGCTCATGTATCAACATCTCAGAAAATGATTCAAATGAAGGTGTAGTATATGCAAACCCCATAGTCAATCTATGAGTATGAAAGCTAGAAACAAAAGAAGCATAATCAGGACCAAGTTTTTTCATTGTATTGTAGACCAACTGAATGTCCTTCTTATCAATTCCACATGCTTTACATTGCTCTCTTAGATCATTAACCTTAGTGATGTAGTCTTGGATGTTGTCAAATTTCTTAGGATCAAGGCTCATCAAGTCATTATCAATTTGATAGCCTCTTACTTCATATGTAGTACCATACAATGTTTTCAATTTTTCCCAAGCTTCATGAGAATTATTACATGATGCAATCTGAAATAACAAATCTTGAGAAACAAGTCTACGAAGACATCCAAGAGCTTTGGTATGTTTGATCATCCATTTTAACTTTTTATCTTCATCTGTAGGTTCAAGTACCTTATTTTCAACATATAGAGAGTGACCTTCTGTCATTAGAATACTCCATGCATTTTGATTCCATGTTGAATAATTTATGATGTGAGTAAATGAACCTTAGAATGATCCATGAAAATGAGAGAGCACAAGAAAACAGATCAAAAATATGCACCAAGAGACCCCCCCAAATCACTCAATCAAGAAACCCCCCAAGCAATATCTGATTTGGCACTTTATACTTAGTGCGTTTACAATTGCCAATGCAAAAAATAGCAAAGTGGACTTTGATTTTGGTACATGCAGATGCCAAAATAGGCCACAAATTCAAGTACAATTTTTGGTACAAAATTAGATCAATCTGATCATACCACTGAGAATTAAACAAAAAATTATGCACTTTCAAAAAAAATGGCACTCAAAAATGTTACCGTAGGAGCCACTGAGAATTAAACAAAAAATTATGCACTTTCAAAAAAAATGGCACTCAAAAATGTTACCATAGGAGCAAGTTATGGGCTCCCAAAGTTCCCAAAATGAGGACGAAGCAACAACACCTATGAGAATCTGTAATTTCTGGAAAAAACCAGAAGCCAAAACCAAAAAATGATTACACCACTGTGAAGAGCATGAAAAATTAGC
The DNA here is from genome assembly GCA_007115665.2 of Sequoiadendron giganteum. Classification (NCBI taxonomy): domain Eukaryota; kingdom Viridiplantae; phylum Streptophyta; class Pinopsida; order Cupressales; family Cupressaceae; genus Sequoiadendron; species Sequoiadendron giganteum. The sequence goes on along the minus strand of CM021100.1, from coordinate 253,474,606 downwards.
CCAAATCAAAAAAAATTGCTCGAAAAAAGGAGCCAAAATGACCAAGTTATGGAGCTTCAAAGTCAGACTACAAAATGAAAAACTCCAATAGTGAGGGGTCAAAAAATTTATTGGGAACTGATGGCATCAGCAATGACCTGTCGCTGATGTAGGAAATTTAGCGGCTTAAAATTGACGGTCTCCTACGCGTCAAAGAAAAAGTGCTCCCTGTCGGATTTTTTTGGCCGCCAGCCGAGTTTGAACGGGCATCGGTGGAGGAGGGGGCACGGGTGGTGGGGCTGCCGCCCACGCCACATGGCAGTGTGGTGGGGGCCTACGTACCCAGCCAGTACAGTCCTGCAGATTGTTTTGAATTGTTTTTTTTTAATAAACTTTTTCAAAAAAAAATTTACAAAATGAAATTTTTCATAAAAAAATTCCAAAAATTTTATATTTATTTTTTGAAAATAAATCGTACCCGACTGTAACTATGATGCCCTGGGGGGCCGTACGACTCTTCGGGCAAAAAATTTTTGCCTCACCGGATGACTTGCTCTAATTTGGTCGATTGGATAGTCGATCTTAGGGTTTTTGGCCCTTCTAGATGCGATGGCAGGGTCGGATTTGACCCAAAATGCTCAAAAAATGCAGCTACCTTCCGCATCTGGTAACCACTTTGTAGCTTCAAACCCTCATAGATTTGGCCATGAATGTCCGATTTGGACGAAACAAAAGGCAAAATCGACTTTCTCAAACCTTCCGGACGCAATGGTGAGATTAGATTTGCACTAGCAAGCTCCAATATAAACCTGAAATAAAGAGCCAAAAATGGAACCCACTCTAATACCATGTTAGAATCAAACATGCTCTGATGCCATGTTAGAATTGGCTATGGATGCCAAGATCTATGGACCAAATGGAAAGCACAAAGAAGAGAGAAAATAATATGACAAGAATAAATTGTATTCAATGTCAATGATAATGGAATTGCTTCAATGTGTACAAATGTAGTAGAGACCCATTGGTTATATAGCCAAGGTGAGAACATAGGAGTGCATAAGATTATGACAAGTGTCATAATCTTATGACATGAGACAACAATGAAAATCTATCACTCCACCTAAAGTGGAAAGAGATAATGTGATAACCACCACAAATAGTGGATCTCCCACAAAAGGTGGAACCCTAATCACATGATATGTCCATGAAAGGTGGAGGTGATAAAGTAATAAGAAGATAAGTCCACCAAAGGTGGAAATTCTCCAACAACTCCTATGTGGTCCCTAAGTAAACTTAACTAAGGTGTAATAATGACCTATGACAAGGTACAAAACATTTAATTGCACCAACAAAAGTGAATTCACTCATGGCATTCACTACAAGCTTCTAAAGAAGCATGTCATCTATCAATGAATACATTATGCTCAGAAAGCAACATATCATCAATGCAGTATAGTCATTTATACAATAAGGCAAAAATAATGCTAGGATAGTATGCAGAATCATATTCATAATTAACTCAATCCACTCATCAAGCATGACAGACCTGAACATGCATTGAGGCAGATGGTGAGCCAACAAAAAAGTTTCCTAAATGTTAAGAGCAAGTGAAAACTAGAAACATCAATTTGTTCTTCTCATTCATGCAGCTAGGAAAACACAATGCTATAGTATGCAACAAGAAATCATTAAATGTAGGCATAATCACTATGTACCAAGCAATGTTCATGAAATGTTTTCAAGATAGTGTTAGCATTGCATATATAGATTGGTACTAGACCAAAGAAACAAAGGGTTTTAAGAAAATACAAAGTGATAAGGAGAGCCTTAATTGTGAATTTCACTATCTTGTTGTTGTAACATGGGTGGTTTTAGGATGCATTACATCTATGATAAAAGACATCATTGATGAAGGTGTTGAGAAGTTGTTGATATTTTATTGTTGTCATTGATGTCAAAACCTTGGATCTAGAAGGTTGTGCTCTAGATAATATACAGAAATGATCTATCCTATGATGATTGCATTGTGAGGAGATTATCCTTGATCTGGATATAGAAGTACTTCCTTTTGGGACATCTATGGAAGCCAATTAATGTAGAATATTGAAGGCTAATCTATTGCTACAGGCTGATGTATCTAAATCTTATTCTGGGTATCCTTGCTATCTAGACATTCATGCAACTTGCCACAAGTTTTGGTATGTCTAATTGCATTTCTCTAGTTGGTACTGAAATTGATGTTGATCAAGATTTGGTCTTGGTTGTCATGTTCCTATTCAATTGATGTTAATCAAGATTTGGTCTTGGTTGTGGTGTTCCCATTGAATCTAGAATATATCCTATGTAATTCAAAGTTAGCTATCTTTTGGTAATAATTCTATATCTTATGTTTGACCTATTCATGGTCCCTTGGTAATGTGGTGAGAAGATCTCTTATGTGTGACCTGTCTTTTGGGTCTGGAGCTAGCATGCAAGGCCCTATTCAATATTTCAAGGTTGTTTCAATGTCGACAAGTTTTGTGGTGATCTAAATTCAAATGGTGTTTGGCCAACTTAGAAGACTATGAAGATATTATGTGGCTGACATAACTTTTTTCTACGGGTATACATGCATATATATAGAGAACATATTTTTGGTAGAAAATGAAGAAGAAGAACACAAGTGAAATGTGTGAACATTAATAAGGGTGTGAATGATTATGTGACAAGGATTAGAGAAGGAAGATATGGCAAGTGTCGGGAGGAATCAATCTGTATTGTAGTGGTTGTGTGAGGAAGGTGTGTAGAAGATTCTTAACTGGATCTGCTACAAATAGAGATTGTAATCTTAACCAGAACAAAATTCTTGCATATGTAGATGCAACTTCATCAATTCACTTTTGTCAATGAGACTATTTTGTAATTTTTTGTTTTGTATCGGGCAGTGAGCCCACCGGTAGTGAGCCACCCAGTAGGGAGCCACCCAGTAGTGAGCAACTTGGTAGTGAGCCCTTGTAAAAATCACCTTAATTGGTGTCACCTTAACTAGTGTTTTATAATTGAGAATTAGCATTCTTCATGGTTTTTCCATCTTGGGTTTCCACATAATTTCTAGTGTTCATGGTGTTTTTTGGTGCTTGCATGTTCATATTTGTTTTGATTAATATATGAATGGTTTATGATTGCTTTGGGTTAAGTAAAGAAAGAAAATTGTTTTGGGATAACTAATTCATCCCCCCTCTCAATTATCTAGATTTTTCAATAATTGGTATCAAAGCTTGGTCCCTTGCAGATAGAGCTTAACTGCTTGAGGGAGATCTTGGAAATTTGAACATATGGAAAGAGATTATTACTTTGAGGAAGAATTGAAGTCAATATTAAGTGATATGGAAAGTAATGAATCTAAGAATGAATAATTGAAAAAAAACCTCAAGAAGGAAAATTCTTGCATCTCAAAGCTTAGGGAGAAAATTTGGAAATTCAAAGCAAGGCACAAAGAGGTCAGTGAGGAATTAAAGGAGTCAAAGGAAAATGTTGTGAATCTAAAGATTCAGTTAGATGAATACAAAATGATAGAAGAAGATCTCAAAGACACCATCAAATAGAAGACAAAAGAATGGAAAAAGACTAAAGAAAATCTCAAAGCTACCATCAAACGAAAAGAAGAAAATGAGAAGTTAGATCAAGAGTTAAGAAGGTTGAAAATTGAAGAAAGAGTATGTGAAAGAAGCATGATTTTGGATCAACTCTTGTCCCTACAGAAATTTCACAAAGATAAAGGAGGACTTGGATTCACCGGTGAAAGCTCAAATCAGAACACTAAGGGTGAAGACATGGAAGTTGAAGACGAAGCAGGCCAGTTGTAACAAGCAAGGTCCAAAACTCTAATGCACCTACAAAAAGACCTATGGTTAGGCAACGAAATGCTCAAAGGTACTTATCATTCAATGGTCACTATTTTCTATGCAAAAAATTTGGACATAAGGCTATAGAATGTAGAAGCAAGATGGAACAAAATAATCAATGCTTTAATTGTCACAAGTTTGGTCACAAAGCAAGTCAATGCAGATATGAATTATGTAATCCAGTAAGAAGGAATGGAATGAACAATCTCTTTCATGGTTATTTCTATTTATGCTATGGTTATGGTCACAAAGCTAATCAGTGCAGACCTAGGGCTCACTTAGCTAAGTCAGGACAAAGATGTTACAAGTACGGTCAACCCAGACATTATGGTAACACATGCAGATATATTGCTCCAAAAAATTCTAAGAACAAAAGGAAAGTTGTAGAGTCAAATGAATCTAAGAAGAAGATGGTCACGGTTTGGAGGAAAAAGTAAACAAGTGTGGAGGACACTTCCATGATACCGGATCTCGGTACATGCCCTAGCGGTAATTGAGTCGTTTACCTTGGCTCAAGGGTAGTTTTTACAATGCATATCTTGTCAGTTCCCCCTCTCCAAAGAAAGATTGATGTGTTCTAGCAATATTATGATGGATTTGAGTGATGTTGCATAATAGAGGATAATCTGGCTGACTAAAAAGTAAGGTATAATTGTTGGCGTCATCGATACATATTTTAGCAACAAAGTCATTATGAGAAATTAAGGATAAAAGATGGAGTTTCAAATCATTTCTCATAATTTGCAAAGAAAGAGAAGAGGAAGTTTCAAAGAGAAATAAAAGTTTGAAGAACCTAAGCACAACAATGGAATATGTGTTGTTTTGCAGCGAATGCAATGGAAGTATTCCGGTAAAATTGAAGGGAGTAGAGTTGGATGAGTTTGATCATCAAAAGATGAAAGAAATGGAACTAGGGTTGAAGATAGATGAGTTGTAGACTGTAATTACTTTGGGTATGGATTTATGGGGAGAATTTCCCTAGTTTTCAAATAAAGAATCTATCTTTTTCTTGTTGAGTCAATTCAAGGATGGCAACATTGTGTTGGAAAAACCTTATTTGATCACGAAGGAAGCCATTGAAGATATTACTGGTTTGTGCAGTGTTGGTGACCTCCCTGGGAATAAGATGATGAAATATAGAGATGTGGAGGAGCTTACTGGTATTGAAAAATACCCCAAGGCTTTATTGATAAACACCATTATTGACCCTATAGTAAGGTATGTTGCTTATGTAGTCACTTATAAAATCTATTTCAGAAATCATGAAGGTTCTACTTTAGCTATTGTTGTATATCTTGCACACATGATGGTGAAGGAAAACAAGCAGTTTGATTTGTGTAGCCTAGTAATGGAAAATCTGATTGAGAATGTCAGAATGTCTTTGATTGAGATTTATCCTTTATGGTTTGGGTTTCTTCTCATATGTTTGGTATTTTACTTTTTGAGTTCATTGTCGACAAAAGAGAATGTTAAGTGGGAGTCTGCCATCCTTGTCAGAAAGCAGGTTTACAAGTATTTGGATTGTTTGGAAGATAAAGCAAGTGCATGCAAAGTCTATTTCTCATCCTTTCAGAAGAATTTGTGCTTCAGTGTAATACTCTCTAGTGCTATGCTCAGCAGTTAGTTTGAGGAGGGTTCCTCATCCGGTAAGGAGTTGGAAATTGTCATTGGTGGTTCCCCTCCAGAACCAAAACAAAGGAAAGAGAACACAAAATATGTCATTACTCTCTTAGAAGAGGAGAAGGAAGAATAATCTCTGCATGGATCTGAATCTTTCGATCCAGATTATATTTGGTTGGTGTTAGATAAAGGTGATATGAAGAAGGTTGATGAAATGTGGTTTGTGTGCCTTCTGGTGGATAGGCTTATAATTGATGATGCTTTGGTTGATTACCTACTAAAGAAGGGTATTACTATTTCAAATGTTTTTGACTCGTTACCGAGTGATCTAGTACAAGTTGTTGATGAAAGAATGTTGTTGGAAGGACCTGAAGGACATAAGTTCAAATCTATGATTGAGAGAAGATGTGTCAAAGCTAAAAAAAAAAAATCCAAACACATTGGTGAGACAAGAGAATGCATTAACAAGATGTTTGACATCTACAAGTATTATCTTCGGTGGCCTACAACTATTGATAATTTTAGAAGAAAATTGAAGCTATTGAATTTGAGATGAATAATATTAGAAAGAGTTTTGATTTCTTCAAAGAAAAAGATGGAAAAAAAGAAAGAATAAGATTTGGTGAGTTGCAAGCAGAGCTATTGACTATTCAGAGACAAAGGGGAGATGTGGTTAGAAATTTTTGGTTGGTCAAAGAAATTGTTGAGGTCTGGTTGGATCATCTCTCTGAGATACTTTTTGATGCAAAAAATTGTGAATGACAGTGCTTGTCTCAAGAATGGTCATCCTCATTTACCCTGTTGACTCTGTTGGATAGTATGAGTACCAAATTGGATTATGTAGTGCTAGCTTGGAAGATGATTCTTCCAACTATGAGAGAAAGGTACAAGAATATTTTTATGTGAAAAGTGTTATTTGTACTTGAGTTTTTGAATGTTAAGATTTTGGCCCTTCTCCTTTGAAGGCAAAAAGGGGGAGAAAAATGAAAAGAAAAACAAAACAAAAAAGAATTGAACTGCTGGACAAAGGGGTAGTTTTGGAATTTTGGAGTTTGTAGATTTGTAGTTGGAGTTTTTGGATTTTTTGTATTTTTGAGTTTTTGTTGTTTTTCCATCAATGCCAAAGGGGGAGATTGTTGAGAATTTGTTGATATGGCATTATTTTCATTGATGTCAAAACCTTGGATCCGGAAGGTTGTGCTTCAGATAATACATAAAAATGATCTATCCTATGATGAATGCATTGTGAGGAGATTATCCTTGATCTGAATATAGACGTACTTCCTTTTAGGACATCTGTGGAAACCAGTTACTGTAGAATATTGAAGGCTAATCTATTGCTATAGTTTGATGTACCTAAAGCTTATTTTGGGTATCCTTGCTATCCAGACATTCATGTAACTTGCCACAAGTTTTGGTATGTCTGATTGCATTTCTCTGGTTGGTACTGAAATTGATGGTGATTGAGATTTGGTCTTGGTTGTGGCGTTACTTTTCAATTGATGCTAATCAATATTTGGTATTCATTGTGGCGTTCCCATCGAATCCAAAATATATCTCATATAATTCAAAGTTGGGTATCTTTTGGTAATAATGTTATATCTTAGGTTTGACCTATTCTTGGTCCCTTGGTAACTATTACATTTTTTCACCACAACACAAATTGGCAGAGCTGATTAATTTAAGTTCATTTTAAGGTGAAAATATTTCAATTCATTTCTACATTTGCTTAAACCATTGCACGTATTGGAGTTTAAAAGCAATTGTTCAATTAAAATAAGCAATATGTTTTCAGTAAAGAGAGCATTCAATTTTCCATTCAATGATTGCAGCATTAAGGAAATTGCATAAAATATACAGAACATTATTTTATTTCATTTTGTATTGATTTATTCATTTTACAACATTGTATACATTCTTGAAAATGAGATATGTAGAATTGAACAAGATTGCAAAAGTTTTTTTTGATATTCATTGGAAAGTAAAGAGAGACCAAGTGTCCCACATAAGGCATGAGAGTAGTTGAAACAACATATCATGGGGAATGGACTATACAACTGAAGATGAGAAAGAAAACAAGCATATGAAAAAAAATATATCCATCATTGCCTTATTTTTGGTCTTCAGTTGGTCTTTGTTTTTGTTGCTCCAACTTGATCCCGGTCTTGAGTCAACCTACATCATGTTGAGGAAAAGTTGTTAGATCTGCGGGTATGAACATCACTATGTCCTGTATTAACAAAAATATAGTGCCTTCCTCATAATGCATTGAATCAGTTTAATAAACATCAAAAGTATGCAAAAGAGCTTGAAAATGAAATATCACAAGAAACATCGACCTTTATTTTTTTTATCTAACATGTTTTTTCATTGTGCAGGTATAGGAGAAATCATGTTGTTGATCCATTCTTGAAGACATGATAGCATGTGGTGTCAAAATGGGCTCCCACAAGGGTTGAAATCAACATGCTACCCCTTAACATTTAAGAGGGGAATTGAGAAAGGAAACACATTCATAATTGCCCAAAATGAAATTTGCATCTGAAGGAATACATCATAAGTGTTGTAAGAGCTCAAGCTATTGATCATTTAGCACAATCAAGTCCAGCAATGCAATGACTTGAAAATCATAAATGATCAATTTCTCACATAGATAATCACAAGGAGTGCATCATCATGAAGTGTGATAGTGAACATGCATACATAATAAGTTCACAATCAAAACAACAATTAAAATAGTTTGAGCAGCTTCAAGAAATCATGGCAAGTATCACATGTTCCAAGATCTTATATGCCTTGTGGGTTAATATTTATATCAATTGTAGCTACCCAAGGGAAGATAAAAATGCATGAGGTATGCAAAAAAGACTTTGGTTTTGTCAAGTAATGGAAGTACAAAATAGCTACAAATGAACTATTGAATTCATAACATGAAAAGAAAAGGGCCATTAGTGACTATTGGTGCAATGCATTATGAAGGACACAATGTTTACACATGGAACAAAATTATGGATGTAAAATGGAGAACATAATTCAGGTTTTGTTTCAACATTATGATGCCATAGTCATGAAAGAAAAGCTTCATTGTATTGGTTTATGCTCACAAGAAGACAAGGCAGTGGTAAAAAGTAAAATTTTGAGTACATTTCATAAATGCAAAAAGAATCTCAACCTATAGCATCAAAGCTTCGAAGTGTATGAAAATGGATGGCAACAAACAACATTATATTTCTCCATATTCATAAATGGAGAAAACCCAATTGATCTCTCATGGTCGCAGCTTGAGAGAGGCATTCTTCTTCACAAAACACAAAACCCACTTGGGGTTTGCTTCAAAATACAAATGCAAGAGAAAACAATGAGGGTTCGATCTTATAAAAATGATAGAAATAACTCAGAAAATGAAGACAATGAAGTGAATGGCCGCAAGCATGAAGGGTTTGGAAACCCAAGAAAACGATAAATAGAAAATACATGAAAGTTTTACATCTCACAAGTCTTTTTTACTATCATGGGTCAAGCCCAAAACCAAATTATCTTTTGAAGAAAAAATGAAAATACAGAGAGAGAGGTTGCAACCTTGATCAAATATGCACAAAGTTTCATCTACAAGAAACAAAACAACTCCATTAGTTTGTTGAAGAAGCTCGAATCAAGCTTATTTAAGAGGAAAATGCACAAGATTAAGAAACATTGGAACTTACCCAAGTTTTGTGTGGTGAAAAACAATCAAAAGCCCACGTGCCATGTCTTTCAAAAAACTCAAGTCAAGCTTTCCATGGTGGCTCGAAGTGGAGGAAACATCAAAAAAAAAAAAGGCACAAAAATTAATTAGAAAGCTACATAGGTAGTGGCCTAGAGGCCCTAAAACCCTTCAAAATGGAGTCAAAATGTCCCAAAACAAAGAAGAAACAAATTACCATCAGGTTCTTGAAGGAATTCAACGCCAAATCAGCATAACAGTGCATGAAATGCTTAATCTTTAGGCTCATGGTGGCCAAGTGCAGAGCTCTTTTCTTTCCAAAATGCCAAGTGAAAATGATGCGAAGAATTAGGGTTTAGTTTTGGTTTTGTGCTAGAGTTTCCCAATGCCCTAATTTGAATTTGGGTTTTTTATCACATTCAATTAAAAATCCAAATGCCAAACTAATATGTCAACCTTTCCCTTGCATTTTGTGCCAACTTTAGGAGTTATAAATTTGATTTAATTTATGTCCCTATCAAAAAATCAAGTCGATGCATTGTGATACATAGTTTTTACCTTAGTCTTGAATGCCTTATTCCTCCTTGAACCTTTGAATAGGAATATGTGATAGGTACTTAATGTAGGAGTTGAGAAAATACAACTTCACAAACCCCGAAGATCACCTATATGCAAATAACCTGTCACAAAAGAAGAGATGGAGAAAAACAAGCAAGGGTTCTCTGAAAATTGAAAATGTATATATCAGAGAGAATGAGAGAATGAATTGATATGAAATACAATGGGATCAATCCTTATAAAAAAGAGATCATGCAAACTCTAATAAAACCCTAATAGGAAAAACCTTAATAGAATAACATTTAATAATTAATATAATTATTAAATGTCACTTTATGCAAACTAACGTGAAATCTTAAGAAGGGAATAAAGGTAACTTAATCAAAATAATTAAGTTAAGACCTTTACTCTAACACCCCCCCTTAAGATGAGCAACAATGCAGCTACAAACAAATGCAGAAAAGCAAAGGTAACTACAATGCAAGAAGGAAAACATGGGTCCCGACAACTAGGCCAGATCAGGTACCCAAATACAACCAAATCTCTGTAAAATGGAGAAATAGAGAAAACCTCATGGGAAAAAGCTCAACTCCAAAAAGAGAAGAAGAAAGCCAAGAAGAGACATCACTGAAGCAGAAGAAGCTACAAATAACTGTCGAAAGATGACTGTTATGGTGTTGAAGAACCTCCGCTGAAGATAACATGATCAGGAACAAGAAGACAACAATCTATATGAGTGCCCCATATGACACTACTCGAATCAGATGGCAAACAAAGGAAAACACCTGGAACAAAGATACAGAATCTGCATGAGTGCCCCAAATGACACTACTCGAATCAGAAGGCAAACAAAGGCAAACACCTAGAATGAAAATACAAATAGAATAAGTACCAATAGTCTGTCAAGAAGACAACAATTTGCATGAGTGCCCCAAATGACACTACTTGAATCAGATGGAAAACAAAGGCAAACACCTGGAACGAAGATACAAATGATACAAGAACCAATATTCTGAAACACTAATCAACTGAGAATGGAAGATTCCTTCCAAGGCGAAACCAAGGAAGCATTAGCATGAACAGTATAATACCCCCCCATAATGATGAACTGGGAGCCTGATAGATCAACTGAAATGGTGTGCAACACCCTGTAGTGCATGAAGAAGATACAACATCTGAAAGTGCACAAGAAAGTACTTGCAATTGAAAGAGTGGTGTGCAAAACAAAGCACACATGCATGAGGCTGGAATAATATGGATTCACTATCGTCATGGAGGGACACTCATCGGACAAAGATGTGATGGCAAAACAAAGGCAAACTACACAACCCCTCATGGCACTTTATAATATCAGTGCGAGTACAAAATATGGCACAACCTTATGTGAAAAATCTTCAAAAGATGCATGCACAATAGTGTGGCACTTTATCTCAGTGCGTTTACATAAAAGATAGCTTACAAATGATGCTCAAAATGTCCTCAAAGGACAACATACTGGAAATACATGAAGAACAGCCAAAAACGAAGCATCCCATGCAAACAAAATGTTTCCAAGAGCAAATATGTCTAGGTAATCCACCAGAGTGTGAAAACACAAATAACTGAATAAAATATACCTAGAGTGAAATCTGGAAAAATGGCATGGATGAAACTGAAGAACTCTGAAATACGGTTCCAATGCCACTGAGATTGCGAAAAATGGAGAAACTGATCAAAAGTTATGAGCTTGAGACTAAAAAAATCCCCTTTGTCTTCAACTGGTTGTAGAATGCACCAATGGAAGAAATATGTGATGAGACCCAAACCACTGGAAAGATGAGAAAACCAACTTTCCGACAATATCTCGTTTGCCAAAAAATGATATCGTATGCCCAAGTTACGGCCTTCGGAATAAATCAGCTCCAAAGAGGGAAAAAACCAGTGCTGGGTTAAATTTGACAGTCATACGTTCGTCGTAGCAAAAACACTAGGTTAAATTTGATGGCCAAATGACCATCACCGTAAAAGTGCGATTGGGCTATTACAGAAAAAAAAAAATTATATAAAAAAACATTTGATTTTTTTTTTTTTAAATCATAAAAAACAATACAGCAATTATTTTATTGAATTTTTTTTTTTTTTTAATTTATGGGGTGGGGGAGGCACATGGGCCTAC